>QEPC01004280.1:92833-131280 GCA_003113815.1 Sphenodon punctatus | reverse complement strand
GGGGGGGGGGTTCGGCCTCCCATGGTCCTGCTGGTACGGAGTCTGGGTGTGCTCCTCAATTCATGTCTCAGTCTAGAATTTCCGGTTGTGGCCATGGTGGGGAGTGCGTTTCAGCAGTTACATCTTGTCCGGCGGCTTCGGCCATATCTCTCAGACTCTGACCTCACCACTGTCATCCATGCCTTCATCACCTCAAGGCTGGATTACTGCAATGCACTCTACGTGGGTCTGCCCAAGAAGCTGGTCTGGAGGCTGCAGCTGGTGCATAATGCCGTGGCCCATCTCCTTACTGGGGCGGGCTGCAGGGAGCACATGACACCTGTGCTCCGGGTTCTGCACTGGCTGCCTATAAAGCACCGGGCTAGGTTCAAGGTGCTGGTTTTGACCTTTAAAGCCCTTCACGGCCTGGGCCCTGCCTATCTGCGGGATCGCCTTACTCCCCATGTGCCCGTGCGACCCCTGAGATCATCCGTGGGGACCTTTTTGGAGGTTCCCTGGGTGAGACGGGTGGCCACTGATGTGAGATCTTTTTCAGTGTCTGCCCCTGTGCTGTGGAATTCACTCCCGGAGGAGGTTCGGTTGACCCCCACCCTCCTGTCATTTTGACATTTCTGTAAGACCTGGCTGTTCTGCCAGACTTTCGGCGAGGGGGCGGGGTAGGGTGGGGGAGGTGGGGTTTGGAAGGGAGGGTGTGTTTTTATTACTTGTTTTAAAATTTGTAGATTTATTTTTAAATGTTTTATTGTTGAATTATTATTTTTTTGTGCATGTTGTTTGCCACCCTGAGCTGCCTTTGGGCAGGAGGGGCGGGATATAAGTTTAAGTTTTGAATAAAAAAATAAATTTTAAAAATGGGGTAGGGCACTGCAACCCTTTATAATAGGAGGGCTATTTTTTTCTCTCCATTCTGTGAGAGCTCTGCTTGTCAGGTTGTGCTTTGAGAACTGTGGTGCTTACACATAAAAAATCCTCCCTAGCCTTCATTGTATTATTTATTTAATTTATTTATTTATTAGGTATTACCTTTCCTTCCTCATACCCTACATTTTACCTTCTCTCTTTCCCTGCCCTTCTCCCCCCATACAATATATCAGCAAGGGAGCAACCTGGGAATTAGCCCCAGCCCTAGTGGCTTTGACTCTTTCCCAGCACTCAATGGCCACCGGGAGCTGTAGACAGCGACCCCGCCTTGTACTGTCCTGGCCAGAAGTGCGTGTACACACCCACACATGGTGCAGGGCAGCAGTCAGTTATCCCTGTTCCCAGGGAAACACACACACACACACACAAACCTTATCAGCCAGGGAGCAACCTCGGCAATAGTCAGAGCCCCAGTCCTGCTGGCTTTGGTTATTTCCCAATGCTGAATCTGCAGCGGCCACCTCCTGTATTTTTGACTGTAACTATTTTGTTTTTCACAATATGTGGTTGAAACATGGGGTGAATATACTTCCAATGGAAAGAAATATGTGTACCAAATACCAAAAAGAGTGGATAAAGGAATCCAATTTTAGAAGTAGTTGAATTATTTTATTTTGCAAAAATCTTCATATACATTCTTAGCTGTAACTTCTTTGTCTCAAATTTAATGTAGATGAAACTTGGCACGTTTAAACCCCTTCTCATATATACTATCTCTGCCAACTGTCAGAAGGATTGGATAAAGGGTCCTGGTGGTATAAGCAATTAACATATAAATGTATGCCTGACTGTAACATCTTTGTAGTCCAACCAGTGTACATGAAATTTGGCAGGGATATATATCACACTTTTATGATCATCTCTGCCAAATATCAGAAAGATGAAATAAAGGTTCCCAATTTTATATGCCTTCACAACATATGCAGAGAAGGAGCCTATGCCAGGGATTCTCTTACATGTCACTGTGGTATAAAATCGGTTTGTGATGCCAATTTTCCACAGAAAGGCCAACCAAATGTACTCATTCTGTGTTGTGATCATCCCAACGTCTCTCCCCCACTTGTTACTGGGAAGTCAGAAGCATCTGTTTAGGAAAGAGTCAATAGAGATTCTCTCATGTCCTCTGTCACAGTGCTGCAGGATCATGTGATTGTGATGATAACTGGCCAACCTGAACGTGTAAACTAGGTCTCCTGTTTGCTGGGATGCTATCCCCAAAGTCCCAGTTATGTCACTTCTGTGCCCACCTCCGGGCTGCCCCCTATGCCCACTTTGAAGCCATTACCTATTGGTCCTGTAAAGCTAGAAGCATGCAGTAATTGGCCAGTGAATGTGTCTGTCAGTATTTTGGGTTGCTCCACATCCTCCCACCTACAGTCTCTCTCCCCCTGCTGTTCAGGGTGCCTGCCTCTGACTGGCACTGCATGTGTTGCTATTTATCTGAATAATGGTCTTCACAGAGACACCTTCAATTGCTTATAGAATTGGGTCCCTTTATCAAAGTGTCCTGTAGCTTGGGATAAATGACAGGGAAGGTGTGTGTGTGATACATTCCTGCCAAATATCTTGTAAATAGGATGGAATATACATATGTTAGAGCTGGAAATGTAATGTCAAGTTAATGTCTTATACCATCAGGACCCTTTATTCAATCTATCTAAAAATTGGCAGGAGAATTGAACTTGTGGAGGGACATATTATTCCCAGGTTTCATGCAAACTGAATGGAAGATAAAGAAGTCGCAGCCGTGAATGTGTATGGAGCTTTTCTTAAAATCACAACATTCAATTGCTTCTGAATTCAGTTCCCTTTATCTAATCATTTCTAAATTTGGTACACATTTAGGGGTACAATCCTCCCAAGTTTCATCAGAATTGAATAAGAAACAAAAAAATTATAGCCGGTAATATGTTCTTCAGTTTTTTCCCTATATTTCAAAAGCACAATCTTGTTTTCGTTTCTATTTTCATTGTTATTATTTGTCGTTGTCGTTATTGCAATAACGAAAACAACGTGCATACCTCGTACATCACGTGAACATTCAAAATCATGTTAAAAGCTAAGATTTCTTCCAGAACCCCAAAGCAATGAGGTTTTTAATATAGTAGATTTAACTGGTGGTCTTTACAAAGAACGCAGCCCCTTACTTCTTCATTGACTTACTTCTGTGCTTAGCTTATTTGCAGTTCAGATGTTAGATACAATTATATGCCAACAGTTCATCTTTTGTTTAGTGTTTTAAAATTGCTGCAGACAAGGGCACATAGAATAAGTATGGAGCTTTGCTTTTCAATCACTGGCACCAAGTAAGCAATGTTCAAGCTGATGCAAGAAGATATCATGATTGCTTGATATGTTATGGATGAAATAGTGAATTACTAGGCTTGTTATCTTGTGGATGAAGTAGTGAATTGCTAGGTATACAGTGTAAAATAAGTGTATTTTATTGGTACAAACCCAAAGGCTATATGAAACTTCTTGGGTAACAGTTACATGTGTGTTGTATTTTATAACAAGTATAAAGTTCCTTAAAAAATCTATCATGCTGGTGTAAGCTTTCAACTGTGTATTGAGTAAGAGATTTTTAAAACTATTTGTTTAAACCCCCCACTAATGCTGAACACTGTGGTGATATATCCTGTATTGCTTTGGTATATTAACTATGAATTTCTTATTGAAATTTCCTCCTTTATTCTTTCATGCTTTGAGTCTGTGATGAAATTCATAAAGCCACTGTGAACTAGCTATTCAGCTGGTGTAAATGCTTTATGCTAGCAGGGAATATGACCCATTAATTTTAGGGATCAGTTAAGGGTGTTTTTAGATATCCCAATACTTTGTTGGTGCTTCTGCTGAGTTCATGAGTAGTGAAAATGGTGTCTGAAAGCACTCCTAAGTTTTTATTACAGTTTTGTATTGTGTTAATGATTGCAAAGATACCCTTTCTCATCTAAAATTTCTCATCTATTATCTTCAGGCCTAGGTTAACATTCTTTGATTAAAAGTGCTTTTTCTGCATTTTGGTGTGTCTTTCATTGAATGCCACATGGTGAGTGCTTCCTGCCTTCTCCTGAACTGCTCATGCCCATTCTCCCTTTGTAAAACTCTATGCAGAATTTATGGTGTGCCATTTAGGATTTCACATAATCCTGTTGGCCTTTGCAGCATTTTCTGTGTATTGTAGTTGTGACCTATGATCGTTGTGCATTTCAAAAGGGCCTGTTTTTTTGGACAGGCATTTGGCTGCATGGGATATATTGTAGGTAGGTACTAGGGATGCTGGTCTGGATGGGACTGGGTTGGTGGCAACACAGGCCTGAAACTGGTCAAACCTTTAAAAAGAGATATCTGGGTTTGGACGGGCATTTGGATGCTGGGGATACAGTGTAGCTACTAGGGATACTGGTATGGATGGGGCTGGTTTGTTTGCAATGTAGGCCCACAACAGGCCAAACTTTTTAAAAGGCCTGTTTGTTTGGACAGGCTTTTGGCTGCTGGGGATACAGTGTAGGTACTCTGTATAGTGTAGGAGAAACTTGTGAACAGAGGAGAAAGTAGGTAGGAGCATGGCAGACGAGAAGGCTGAAGACAACAAGGAGACCCCTTTCCCCTGTTCCCCACTGAACCCATCTCTTTCCCTTCCTCTTCTCATGTACCAAAACCAAACCCATTCCCTCCTACTTCTTCTCTTTCCTGTCTTTCTCTTCCCTTTCATTCTCTTCTGATTCAGCTTGTCGCTGAACAGGGCAGGACAGGGAGTTAACTCAGTTCTTCCAGTTCTCCAAGCCAGAAGGAAGGCTTTTCCCAAAGCCTACACATTCAGAAGACTACAGGTGGCCAATTCTCTATACAAATTGAGGATTTGAGGGTTCAGGATAAAAGTAGGTGATGGCAACATGATCTATTTTTAAAAAAACCTGCTATGGTTAATTTGGACCCAGTGGGAAAGAGAGTGTGGACGAGACCCCAGTAAGAGGGCACTCTATCCCCCAGTGGCAGTGTTTCATGCAGCAGCAAGGAGTTCCCAGCGTTAACTAATGTAATGTCCATCCAATGTTAACCCTGGGAATTCCTTGCTGCTGGGTTAAGCCATGCCACTGGCCTAACCATTACCCAGGGTCCGCCTACCATCACCCAGACTCCGCTCCTAGGTTCAATCCACCCACTGCCCCACCACCCTCAAAATCCACCAGTTGCCACAACAGTCCCACTCATGTCCATGCAGATCTGCTGCATGGACGAGAGTGAGTGCCACCCGTGTGCATGCCACAGACGGTGAGTGGGTGTGTGTGCACACTCCTGAAACCCACGCATCCCCACTCACCCCCCACACATCCCAACACACGGAGCAACCAGAAAAAACAGAGGTTGCTCCATGAGTGGGGATGCGTGGGGGTGCACCCGTGTACATGGGCACCCACATGCTGCCCACGCTGCAGCATGCACACCTTCCCCCCATGTTCCCACGGCTCGTATAAAAACAGCCATTAACTGTTTTGCAAACACTAAATAAATACAGTAGAAACCCTTTTATTTGGACTATTCTGTAGTATAAGGCATAGTACAAATTCTAAATAACTGGTGAATCAGGCTGCCCATTACTGTTACAGTAGAAAAACCTTCAGCTCTGCACACCTCTGTGATCTGGACCAATTAACGGTGTATCCCACAAGACTAGATAAGAGTTTATTTTCTTAACTATAATTACATAAATACAAGGCTGAAAATACACTTTAAAGGGGTCACTCTGAGGGAGAGAAATTATGAAAGGGTCTTTGGAACTTCCCCGCCTCCCTCTGCTCCAAATTCTTCTGTCTGGAGGGCATGCCTTGCCCAGGGATCCTCCAAAATCTGCTGGAAACACAAAAACATTCATGCACAGGCTTCAAGTGTAATTTTGACTTCACAGAAGTATATGGCAAGGGGTATGACTGATTTCAACCTAGTCAGGATTTTGTCCTGACTTGCCTTGCTATTGATTGCATGTCTCCTACCTTGCTCCAGAAACATGAAAGCTACCCTTTAATACAGGCAACTGTTCTTCTGATCCTTTGGGAAGGGGATTCAGTAGAACAGAGGAGCTCTGTTTAGAAGAACAATACAGTCTGTAACAGGGGGTCTTCCAGGCCCACATGAAGGTGCTGGGGTATCTTTGGGGAATTAGCAAACTCCTCTGCTATGCCTGCTCAGCCCTTGATTCGGCTGTATCCCACATGGGGTGCACTATGTGAGGTACCCCTGCAGAGGTCCCACCCTTGGCCTCCTATCGCACCTCACAGCCAAGGCCTTCACCTCCAAAATTAGTGCACTTTAGTATTTGTCTTTTTGTTTTTTTATCCCTTTAGTGTCTTTAACCCTCCAGAGTTCAATAAAGACCTCCCTGAGCATAGGGTTCATATATGTCCTGGTGGCCAACTTCGGCACATCCCACCTGGTCTCTCTGCTGCCTCCAGTTCCTCATCACTGGCCCTTGCAAGCTAGGTCCAGGGAGGTCCACTGGCAGGTTTCCAGTGAAAGGGAGATGAGATAGCTGAGTCAGAAGCTCCTACCTCTATGGCCACCACTCTAACTAAGCTCAGGCCTCTTTATAGGCCTGAGTGTGCTGTTTCACACAGCCAACTGAGCATGTCAGAGGACTTAGAGCAAATCCCAGTTTTGTAGCCTCACTGGCATGCTCCAAGACTTAGAGTGAGGAAAGGGTTTTGGAGTCTAACTGGGCATGCTCCACAGCTGCCTGTCTATCCTAGGGCTGTTAGACTCCACAGTAATAGGGGATTTCTGGATACAGGGAAGCCACCCTACTACACAGTTCTTATGACTTTCATGGATTTTCTGCGTGTTGGTTGGAGGAGCTGTCTCCACTGAAGGATTAATTGACCCATACATCTCTGTGAATTTGGTGACAATGTTGTGGAAAAGAGTAACTGCTGCTGTCTAAGATAATCTTCCCCAAAAGATTCTCATAGAATTGATGTAGTCTGTAAATGATACTGTTTCTACCGTGAAGTTTTTTTTCACCTTAGTGACAGGCATGGAAGAGTGTGATGGGGATGTCAGCAGTTCTGTAGTTTAAAGCCCTATTGGAAATGCAGTTTGCTCTACCTGGAGCTACATTTTACCAATTACCAGTGTTTAATTAACAAATTGCCATAATCAGATTAATTGTTAAGGACATGGACAACCAGTGAAATCTCTTTTTGACTCTGCTGCTTATCAAGAGCCTCCAGTCTTGGCACAATGGGTGTTTTTATACAGACATGGGGGAGCCCGCCTGCAGAGCTGCTTCAGGGGTTCATCCTTGTGTTCACCCACTTCCAGTCCCACCTGGGTCCACTTTAGATTAATCCAGTGTGTTACCCTGGCCACAGTCTGCCTGTGTGGGACCCCCTCCACAAACACCATATAGTAGGGGGTGATCACCCAATGCTCTAATCTGGCACCTGCAACTCTATGGTGTTGCTGGAGCAACAGTCACCAGGGATTGGAGCGGCATTGTGGTTCCACCAAGTAGATGGATAGCAGTTCCACTCCGGGCCAGTTGCCTTGATTTGGCTGGTCCGCTCTGCTGGTGGTGCTTCGGGATGCCCCGGAGAAGACTCGGCCTGCTCCACCTCCACATCTGGTAGGCCACCTTTCGACAAACCAGTCAGCCCAGGTGTGAAGCAGTCTGGCACTGCCACCCCAAATCTGCTGGCTGTCTGTCTGTCTTTTCACACCCAATGGGCTTGATCCCAAAACCCGCATAAATCACTTGTATCCCCATAGCTGGCCCATTCTGCTATGTAGAAACCGCGTGTGCAGCTACCATGCAGTTTATGTGAGCGATTGGATCAAGCTCATTGTCTCTGTTGTTGTGGGGAAAACCTTCAGGATCATTATACCTATGCTACCTTCCAAGTACTAGACCATACTCTAATCACTGGTGAGGATTTGAACTTCTCGATACTTTGCGTGGGGCTTCTTGCCTTTGAAAGCCTAGATTTCAAATGGTGATATGATTTAGAGAACTGGATGACTCAAGATGGTGGGCAGAGTATCATTATCTCAGTTTGCCCTCTGGGGACAGCTGTGACTAAAAGTGGTTATCTGATGGCTATTGTTCAGAGTATATGAAATGAATTTTGTTGCTAAAATTTCCACTGTACTAAGGGACATGATATGCAAACTGACAGAGGTGATGGATCCTCTTCTTAGCAATCTCAGTGGAGATAGACTGAAAGAGCAAGGAGAAAAATTACTCTCTCACTCCAACAATTTGTGTAGAGAAAGTAAGGAAGTCCCAAGGAAGTCCCAAGGAAGTCGAACTAAGCTTGAGGCTCATAGGCAGGTAGGATGCTTTGGGGAAGCTGTCATTTCCCCTGCTTGGGTGGGTCTGCAAAATGAATACATAGAAGAAGTCTCTTGATAATGTGTCTTCACATGCACAGCTGCTCCACAGCTGTGCTACCACATGTGCCTTCTCTATGCATGTCCACCGGGTCACCTGTGAAGTGGGTCCCAATGTCCAGGTGGGCATTTCAAAAATGGTCAATTTGAGGAATTTCTAATCAGGGCACACAAGTGTCTGGGATCTTAAGTCTGGAGATGTGATGCACTGCGACCCCTTGAACCACCCCAGAAAGATAAGATATACAAGGCTTCAATACAGTAGAACTGCTATTTATTAAAATGGATTAGGGGTGCAAAGATCAGGAAAAGAAAATATTGGTTACGTTTTGATACAGTCCAGTACAAATTGATACATTGTTAGCAAGTGGAGTGGGCGGCGGAGACCAAGGAATTCAAATTTGCATTCTCCGCCAGCTGTGTGGAGCAAGCCCCATCTGGGGTTGGGTACAGGTGGTTTGGACTTCAGGGAGAGATACGAGAAGTATTTGGAGGGTAGAGAGGCTTTTAGCAGAGCTGAGAGGGCCGAGAGGGAAGGGTAATATGGGAGACAGGTGGACTCACTGTGAGTCGTAAGGGTACCAAGACGGGAGGCGGACTAAAGGCGAGGTTCAGAAAAACACTGTTCGATCATATCAACATAAACCACGTGGGTCCCGGGTGAGAGCTCGGGACACTTGTTGCACTGTAAGTGCAGTGCAACAACGTTCTTCGCACAAAAAGGGTTGGCATGGCACGCCAGACAGCATGATATGGGCACTGGAAGGGTGAGCTGGTGGAGCGGGTCCGGCAGACAGAGAAGCCTCTAGAGAGTGTGCAGCAACAGTAGCATGACACCCCTGGGGATGGTGGGAATGGAAGAAATCATCCCTTTCAGGTGGCAGGTCTCTCCCTGCCCCAAGCCCTAGCAGTAGCAGTACAAGTAGCAGGCTGAGTAGCAGCAGCACCCCTATTCCGAGCAGCATCAGCTCATATCGATTTGGCTGGGGGCAAGCTAGGGGTGCTGCTGGTGTACCGGGCCCCTTCATGCCCGGCGGCATCCCTTGCCGCTCTAGCGGAGCTGGCCTCGGAGGTGGTGTTGGGCTCCCCCAGGACTTTGGTTCTGGGGGACTTCAACGTCCACGCCGATGCCGGCCTTGTTGGGGCGGAGCGGGAGTTCATGGCCGCCATGGCAACTATGAACTTGTCCCAGGAGGTGATCTGCCCGACCCACGTGGGGGGACATATCCTCGACCTGATCTTCGGCTCTGGCCTTGAGGCGGGGGGTCCGGTTGTGGGGGAGGTGACAGCGGTGCCCTTGTCGTGGACGGACCATTACCTCCTTCAGGCCGGTCTTTTAGCGCGCCCCCTCCAGAAGGGGAAGGGACCAGTTAGGATGGTCCGCCCTCGGAGGCTGATGGAACCCCAGCGGTTCCAGGAGGTCCTGAGGGAGCTTACCCTGGATGTGGACGGTCACTCTGTGGATGAGCTGGTCCGGCATTGGAACATCTTGCTGGAGGAGGCCATTGACAGGGTGGCTCCGAGGCGCCTTCTGCCTCGGTCTCGTCACCGCAGGACCCCTTGGTTTACTGAGGGGCTGCGGTGTATGAAGCGTGTGGGCAGGAGGCTAGAGCGACGCTGGCGTCGGACTCGGTCTGTCTCCGATCGTCTTCTCCATAGGGCCCATTTGCGGTCCTATGTGGAGGCTGTGAGGACGGCGAGGAAGGAATTCCTCGCCGTCCTCATAGCGTCTGCGAAGTCGCGTCCAGCGGAGCTGTTTCGGGTGGTGCGGGGGCTGGTGAGTCCGGCCTCCCTCCGCCTGGATGGGGACTTGTCCCGGGCCCGCTGTGAGGAGTTTGTCATCTACTTCGCAGACAAGATCGCTCGGATTCAGGCCGATTTCGACGCTGGGTTGATAGCAGTAGGGGAAGAGCGCGGGGGGGCGGAGGGTCCGTCTGGTCCATCTTTATGGGGTGAGTTTCAGGAAGTGACGCCAGCCGATGTGGTGGATGTCCTGGGGTCTGTGAGGGCCACGTGTTGTCAACTAGATCCATGCCCGTCCTGGTTAATAAAAGCTTCCGGGGAGACGTTGGGGACGGTGCTGGCGAGGGTGGTGAATGCGTCCCTTCGGCAGGGGAGGTTGTCGCCTTGCTTAAAAGAGGCTGTGGTGCGCCCCCTGCTGAAAAAACCATCGTTGGACGTAGACGCGCTCGCCAGCTACCGACCTGTCTCTAACCTTCCCTTTTTAGGGAAGGTTATTGAGCGGGCAGTGGCGCTCCAGCTCCAGGGTCATCTAGATAATATCGGGCTCCTTGACCCTTTTCAATCTGGGTTCCGCCCCGGCTATGGCACCGAGACGGCGTTGGTGGCCTTGGTGGACGACCTCCGCCGGGAGATGGATGCGGGATGTTCGACATTTCTCATCCTGCTCGATCTCTCGGCCGCTTTTGACACCGTGGACCATGGGCTGCTGTTGAGACGACTGCGTGACCGGGGGGGTCTGGACGGGACTGTTCTTGAATGGTTCCGTTCATTCCTCTCGGGGAGGAGCCAGCGGGTGGTGTTGGGGGAGGAAACATCGAGCCCCCGCGCCTTACCGTGTGGCGTTCCGCAGGGATCGATCTTGTCTCCATTATTATTTAACATCTATATGCAGCCCTTGGGGGAGGTCGTGAGAGGGTTCGGGGTGCGATGTCACCAGTATGCTGATGATACTCAGCTGTACCTCTCGTTTTCTACCGACCCAGACCCTGCTGTCTCGGTGCTATCCCAATGTTTGGAGGCCGTGGCGGATTGGATGCGGCGGAGCAGACTGAAGCTCAACCCAGATAAGACGGAGGTGATGGTGGTGGGGAGGGCGAAGGGGGTGGTGGCCCCCCTGATTGGGGGGGTTTGCCCCCCTGTAGCTCAGCAGGTCCGGAGTCTGGGGGTCATATTGGACGCAGACCTGCGGCTGGAGCGGCAGGTGGAGGCAGTCGCTAAGGCTGCCTTCCGCCAGCTTTATCTGGTACGTAGGCTGCGTCCGTATGTCTCTGGCCCGGACCTGGCCTCCCTCATCCATGCCTTCGTCACCTCGCGGCTCGACTACTGTAACGCGCTCTACGTGGGGCTTCCCTTGTTCTTGGCCCGGAGGCTGCAGCTGGTGCAGAATGCGGCGGCCCGTCTTCTTACGGGGACGGGTCGCCGGGAGCACATTACACCGGTGCTCCGAGCGCTGCACTGGCTGCCGATAGTGTGCCGGGCCAAGTTCAAGGTCCTAGTAATGATCTATAAAGCCCTATACGGCCTTGGCCCCTCTTACCTTAGGGACCGCCTCGCCCTTCGCGCCCCGGAACGACTCCTGCGGTCTGCCGGGGGTGCCCTCCTGGAGGTCCCCCGTGTGAAGCGGGGGGCCACGATGGAGCGGGCATTCTCGGTGGTAGGGCCGCGGCTGTGGAACTCCCTTCCGGAGGAAGCTCGCCTGGCCCCAAGCCTTTTGATATTTCGGCGGAACTGTAAGACCTGGCTGTTTGCCCAGGCCTTTGGGAGGGGGGGGGGGGGTGATTTTTAATCCCCCACCTTATATATTTATTTATGATTGTACCACGCCCTGTTTTATTGATATATTTTATATTTGTTTTTAAATGTTTTTATACTGTTTTTATTGTTGTTAACCGCCCCGAGCTGCATGGCAGGATGGGGCGGTATAGAAATCTAGAAAATAAATAAATAAATAAATATGTGTATGCCACTCTGGCGAGCATGGGCCCATGCACAGCAGGGCAGGCAGCTTGGATGAAGGCAGTGGTGGTGGTGGTGCCCAAGCAGAGCTATGTGAGGGAGTATGACAGTGCCTCAGCAGCAGTGGAGATCTACATGGAGGAGGAGCTGTGCATCGATTCCAGCAGCAATCCCTTGGCCTACTGGGCCAGCAAGACCAACGTGTGGCCGGCCCTGTCCAAAGTGGCCAATGGTCTGTTGTCCTGCCCATCAATGAGTGTCACCAGGGAGCGGATGTTCTCTATGGCGGGGGACATTTGCCCGTCGCATCGCCTGAGACTGGGGGCCAAGTTAGTGGAGCAGCTGCTTTTTATTAAGGTGAACCATCTACTGCTGGCATTCCCCAAGCTGCCCCTGGACATGAATGATGGTGCAATGGCACACACCATCCCATGCCAGGGGACAGTTTTGGGACAGGACTCCTCCTCAATCTGGGCTGCTGCTGCTGAGGTGCTGTCCCTCCCTCCCAATGCCCGGAGCCCACCCTGCCTCTCTCTCTCTGACTCTCTGACTAGATGGCCTTGGCCGGCCTATCTGACTGACCTTATGATGTTGGGTGGCATTGGAAAGCTGTAAGCCTGCCAGTCAGCCTCTGCCTAGATGATCTCGGCCCACTTATCTGACTGGCTCTCTCTCACGTTACACAGTCTTTTCCAGCCTATCTGAGTGCCCTGCCAAGGTCCCAGCCTGCCTTCCCCACTGCCTTTCATGACACACTGCCTGTCTGCCTGCCCAGGTTGCCAAGATCAAAGTTTGCCTCAGACTGCCTTCTGATGCTCATGCCACACTGCCTGTCTGCCTGCCCTGGTTGCCAACCTCGAACCCTGCCTCAGTCTGCCTTCTGATGCTCATGCCATGCTGCCTGTCTGCCCGCCGAAGTTGCCAACCTCGAACCCTGCCTCAGTCTGTGTTCTGCTTATGCCAAAGTGCCTGTCTTCCTGCCCTGTGGGCAAAGATGAATCCCTGCCCCAGCCTGCCTGCCTGCCTCTCATGCCAAAGTATTTGTATGCCTGCGCTGGCAACCCTGGGTTATATTTATTTATTTATTTATTTAAAACATTTGTACCCCGCCCCTCCTGTAAACAGCTCGGTGCGGCTTCCAACAATATAAAACAATATAAAACAATTTAAAACAATCAACAATTAAATACTTTTAAAACAGGGCCCCGGGAAATAATATCAACATTAAAACAATAGAACAGAGTAGGGGAGAAAAACACAACCCTAACCCACCCTCTCACCCTCCCCAAAGGTCTGGGCGAACAGCCAGGTTTTACAACACCGCCGGAGTGACAACAGGCTTGGGGTCAGATGGGCTTCCTCTGGAAGGGAGTTTCAAAGGCACGGCCTGGCCACCGAGAATGCCCTCTCCATTGTGGCCCCCCGCTTTACATGGGGGACCTCCAAGAAGGCACCCCTGGCCGGCCGCAGGAGCTGCCCTGGGGCATGGAGGGCGAGGTGATCCCTGAGGTACGAGGGGCCCAGACCGTTAAGGGCCTTATAGTCCAACACTAAAACCTTGAACCTAGCTCGGCACGCTATCGGCAGCCAGTGCAGAGTCCGGAGCACAGGTGTAATATGCTCCCAATGACCCATCCCCATAAGGAGACGAGCCGCTGCATTCTGCACTAGCTGCAGCCTCCGAACCAGGCACAAGGGAAGCCCCACGTAGAGCGCGTTGCAGTAGTCCAGCCTCGAGGTGACAAAGGCATGGATGAGGGTGGCCAGATCCGGGCCAGAGACGAACGGATGCAGCTTATGCACCAGATACAAATGACGCAAGGTACTCTTAGCAACTGCCTCCACCTGCCGCTCCAGGCAAAGGGCTGCATCCAATATCACCCCCAGACTCCGTACCTGCTGAGCTATGGGCGGGCGAACTCCCCCAATCAGGGGAACCACTACCTCCCTCGCTCTCCCCACCAACATCACTTCTGTCTTATCAGGGTTGAGCTTCAGTCTTCTCTGCCGCATCCATTCCACCACGACCTCCAAACATTGGGTTAGCATCGAGACAGCTGGGTCTGGGTCAGTTGAAAAGGAGAGGTACAGCTGAGTTATGTGCCCCACTGGCCTGGTAATCCCACTGCTTCTGCCTTCTGGTCCATGGGTGCTCTGCCCTGGCAAATTCAAATGTGCCCACGCAATCCTGCTGCTGCCGTCTGCTTCTGTATGGAAGCTCTTCCCTGGAAAATCCTAAAATCCTGGCTCCATGGGTGATGCACACAGGCAAATCCTGCTGCTGCCGTCTCTGCTGTTCCATGGGTTCTGTGCCCTGGCAATCCAATGTCTGCTGTTGCTGCTGATGCTGCCTCTGCTGTGTCATGGGTAATGTGCCCTGGTGATCCAATACCTGCTGCTGCCAATGCTGCCTCTGTTGTGCCATGGGTTCTGCTACCAGGCAATCCAATGTCTTCTGCTGCGGGAAAGACTTGACCAATTTGCAGTAGAGCTTTTTGAGTTAGGTCGAGTATGATACAAGTCTGCAATTCCTGGCCAAGTAGAGGTGTCAGCCACCAAGCCCTGGCCAGGACTCTACCACTGCTCCACCGATGCATGACAGCTTGCAATGCCCAGCCAAGTAGGGGTGCCAGGCCAGCCACCAAGCCCAGAGCCTTCCCGGTCTCTGCTGCTGCTACTTCTGGATCTCAGATGGCCAGCCATGCCCCCATAGGCACCCCAGGGGCCAAGCACAGAGTCTTCCTGCGTGGGCAACCCAGGGTGCCAAGCCCCAAGCCTTCCCTGTCTCTGCCGCTGCTGTTGCTGCTGCTGCTGCTGTTGTCTCTCCGACGGCCTGCCATACCCCCACGGACCCCCCTGGAGTACCCCAAACCTCCAGGCAGGAGCGAACATTCCGAACATTCTGGGGGGGGGCAAACTCCATGGGACCGAACCCACAAACCTGAACTAAGTTTTCAGGCCAAACGGCCGAACATCTGAACCCCGTTCTGTTCACACATCCATATCTGCCAGACCACACCCTCATGCAGGTTTTCCATTTAAAGGTGGATTGCCAGATGTGCAGGCAGAGCAGAGACGCAATTGGCTTTCCCTGTTCCAGGGCTTCCCTGCTGGTGGTTCTTCTGAACGTCCTGGAGAACCGCCAGCAGAGCGGGCAGCCCAGCCCTGGGGCACCAGCTAGAGGCGGGTCTGCAGTCCCTATGCTCAGCAGACAATTGCTGCAGTCCATCTCTCAGCTGTAGATTGCCCCACCAAAGTGTTGCAGATGATCCACCCTCATGTGTGGGGGAGGGGCACCACATGGGCGCACCATGCACCCCAGAAGCCAGTGCATAGCTGCAAGCAGGCAGACATGAGGGGTGTACTCCTAGACTTTCTTCAGGGTTGAGCACCCCCACATCCATGTGAAAATAAAATATCTTATGTGAAAACATCTGTGATGATGATTCCATTCTAGCATATGACATGTACCATCAATGCTTTTTGCTCTTAGGCACTTGTTCCTCAGAGAGACTCTTACAATTTAATCATCATGCATGGCTGTAAATTCAATTTGAACATACTGTTCTGTCTGTCTTATTTGCCCATTTTTTATTAATGCCAGCCTCTGGTAGTGCACCTTAGAGATAGTTTTGAAAGTCCTGGTACAGGGCCATTGTCAACATTAATGGGTTCAAACTACATGCTATGCTTTGTAAAGAGCATCCATTAATGTCTGAAAACCAAGACAAAAGCACAACAAAAAATAGTGTATCTGTTTCTCATTTTCATAAAGATGATCCAGCCAAGCATAGCATATAAATAATGTGTCTGCAAGGAGGAAATTTTCAAAGGTATAAATTTACTTGGTAGTTGCATGTCCAACCACTTGGTGTATCCATGGAAATTATCCACACAGCAGTGACAGAGTAGGGTTTTGGAACAGGGGCATCAATAATAGAAGTGTGAAGCCCCTGATTCTTGCCCTCACAGTGTTCAGGGGAAGGATATTTAAAGGGTCTGGTTTCTGCATGCAGCCACATGAGATGCCTACTATGCTTTGGGAAGCCTTACCTCACTCTGGGCAGCCTTACCACACAATGCAGGCATCATGCAGTTGGCGGCAACCAGATGTTCCCCCCAAAGTGTAGTAGGGCAGGCCACTGGCTACTTACACACAGGGCATTTTAAAACACACCTTAAAATGCTGGTCTTTCAATCTTCTGGGTTTATAGTCCACAAGTAAGTTCCGGATGCATTCTTCACACACACTGCCCTGAGGCAGTCCCTGGAGGTCCCTGCTTCAGGCAGAAGTCATGGACAGCCCCCACACATCTCGGAACAATGAGGCAGCCCTGGCCACCATGGTGAGGGAGTGGGTCATGCCAGGTGCGCCCTTCACCAAAGGGTGTGTGGTGACGCAAAATGCGCCCAACATATTGAGGACTGTCTGCGACAGGGCTTCACGAGCATCCCTTGTGCTGTACACACCCTTCATCTGGTGGTCAGGGATGCTCTGGGCTTGGGGGAAAAGGGGATTGGGCAGGCACCCTTAGCTCCCCGATTGAGCGGGGGAGGAAGCTGGCCGTTTTCTTTAACCGGAGGGTGAAGGGAAGCAACCTCCTCTTGGAGAAGCTGGTGCAGGATGTGTCCACCAGGTGGAATTCCATGTTCCTGATGCTCAAGTGGCTTTTTGAGCAGAAAGCCACCTTGCATCAAGTTCAACTGGTGATGGACAGAGGGGCACCTCCAGGGTACAATGGGGTGGAATGGGAGATCCTGGTTCACACGGTCTTTGTTCTGAGACCGTTCCAGGCCATGATGGAGACTGTCAGTGCCTCCATGGCCACCATCAGCCAGGTGACCCCTCTGGACCAGAGTCTCCTCAGGAGGCTGGAGGAGATTGTCCAGGGGTGGGATTGTGGCCCTCAGGGCAATAATCTGGTGGCTGAGGTGGTTGCCCTGGTGTGGCAGCTGAAGGCAGGACTGAAGACACAGTTTGATGAGCTCCTACAGCGGGAGGAATATGTGTTGGTAACCATGCTGAACCCCAGAGTCAAGGGCAGTGTGGCACACCAGATACCACTCTATGGCCACTTGAAGTGTGAGCTGGTGGAGAGGGCCCAGCAGTCAGAGAAGTCTCTGGAGAGTGAGTGACAGAAGCAGCAGGATGCCCCTGGGGATGGTTGGAGTGGAAATAGCCACACCTTTCAGCTGGCGTGGTCTATCCCTGCCCCCAGCCCCTAGCAGTAGCAGCACCAGTGGCAGGTTGAGCAGAAGCAGCACCCCTATTGCTTCTGGATGACGTGGATGGACAGCTCTCCCTGCCTGTAATGTAGGCCCCAGAACCCTGATTGTGGGACCTGGGGCTGCAGTGGCTGGGTGTGTCTTGATGCGGTAGAATGACAGCTCCCCATGAGTGGAATGATGGCCCCGGAACCCTGATGGTGGGTCCTGGGATAGGAGTGACAGCTTCTGGATGAAGTGCATGGACAGCCCTCCCTGCCTGGAACATAGGCCCCAGAACCCTCATGGTGGGTCCTGGGGTTAGAGGGGCAGCTTCTGGATTAGGTGGAATGACAGCCTTCCCTGCCTGTAATGTAGGCCCCAAAATCCTGATGGTAGGTCCTGGGGCTGGAGTGGCTGGATGTTTCTTGATGCAGTGGAATGACAGCTCCCCATGAGCAGAATGACGGCCCCAGAACCCTGATGGTGGGTCCTGGGACTAGAGTGGCAGCTTCTGGATGACATGGATGGACAGTCCTCCCTGCCTGGAATGTAGGCCCCAGAATCCTGACGGGCGGACCTGGGGCTGGAGTGGCTGGCTGTTTCTTGATGCGGTGGAATGACGGCTCCCCTTGATCAGAATGATGGCCCCAGAACCCTGACGGTGGGTCCTGGGGCTGGAGTGGCTGGCTGTTTCTTGATGCAGTGGAATGATGGCTCCCCTTGACTGTAATGTAGACTCCAGAATCCTGATGGTGGGACCTGGGGCTGGAGTGGCTGGCTGTTTCTTGATGCGGTGGAATGACAGCTCCCCGTGAGTGGAATGATGGCCCCAGAACCCTGATGGTGGGTCCTGGGACTGGAGTGGCAGCTTCTGGATGTGGTGGAATGATGGCTCCCCTTGACTTTAACGTAGGCCCCAGAACCCTGACAGTGGGTCCTGGCACTGGAGTGGCAGCTTCTGGATGAAGTAGAATGAAAGCCATCCCTGCCTGTGGCATAGGCCCCAGAACCCTGACGGTGGGTTCTGGGGCTGGAGTGGCTGGCTGTTTTTTGATACGGTGGAATGACAGCTACCCGTGAGCAGAATGACGTCCCCAGAACCACAACGGTGGGTCTTGGGAATAGAGTGGCAGCTTCTAGATAATGTAGATGAACAACCCTGTCTGCCTGGAGCATAGTCCCCAGAACCCTGACTGCGGATCCTGGGACTGGAGTGGCTGGCTGTTTCTTGATGGGATGGAATGACAGCTCCCCATGAGCAGAATAATGGCCCCAGTACCCTCACAGTGGATCCTGGGATGAGAGTGGCAGCTTCTGGATGACATGGATGGACAGTCCTCCCTGCCTGGAACATAGGCACCAAAACCCTGATAGTGGATCCTGGGGCTGGAGTGGCTGCTTTTTGATGCAGTGGAATGATGGCTCCCCGTGACTGTAATGTAGACCTCAGAACCATGACGGTGGGTCCTGGAACTAGAGTGGCAGCTTCTGGATGACATGGATGGACAGCTCCCCCTGCCTGGAATGTAGGCCCCAGAACCCTGATGGTGGATCCTGGGGCTGGAGTGGCTACTTTTTGATGCAGTAGAATGATGGCTCCCCATGACTGTAATGTAGACTCCAGAATCCTGATGGTGGGACCTGGGGCTGGAGTGGCTGGCTGTTTCTTGATGCGGTGGAATGACAGCGCCTTGTGAGTGGAATGATGGTCCCAAAACCCTGACAGTGGGTCCTGGGGCTGGAGAGACTGGCACCCCTACTTGGCTGGGTGTTTTAGGTTGGCATCCTACTCGACTGAGCTCAAGAAGCCCTATTGAAAATTGGGTAAGACTTTCCCACTGGCACACTCATCCGAGCTATGCCCGTCTACAAGATTGCGGACCAAATGGCTGACATGCAGTACCAGCACCATCAGCAGGCATTGGATTGCCCAGGCACAGTAACTCCAGATGGCACCCCTGCTTGGTCTGGCGTTGCATGCCGGCTGGCTTGGATGTGGGACACTTGCAGACAAGTGGAATGATGGCTCCCCATGAGCAGAATGATGGCCCCAGAACCCTGGCACCCCTGCTCGGCTGGGCATTGCAAGCTGACTGGCATCAGTGGAGCAGAGGCCCATCCAGGGCTCGGTGGCTGGCACCCCTACTTGGCCGGGCGTTGCAGACTGGCATCCTACTCTCCGGATCTCAATAAGATATTCTGTAAATTGGCCAAGTCTTGCCCACCGGCACACTCACCCGAGCTATGCCTGTCAACAAGAGGGAGGAGCAAATGGCTGATGTGCAGTACAAGCAGCAGCAGGCATTGGATTTCCCAGGCACAGTAACTGCAGCTGGCACCCCTGCTCGACCGGGTGTTACAGGCTGGTTGGCCTGTATGTGGGACACTAGCAGACAAGTGGAATGATGGCTCCCCATGTGCAGAATGACGGCCCCAGAACCCTGATGGTGGATCCTAGGGCTGGAGTGTCTGGCACCCCTGCTAGGCCAGCCGTTGCCAGCTGGCTGGCATCAGCAGAGCAGAGACCCGGCCAGGACTCGGTGGCTGGCACCCCTACTTGGCCGGGCATTGCAGACTGGCATCCTACTCTCTGGATCTCAATAAACTATTCTGCAAATTGGCCAAGTCTTGCCCGCTGGTGCACTCACCCGAACTATGCCCGTCTACAAGAGGGAGGAGAAAATGGCTGACGTGCAGTACAAGCAGCAGCAGCAGACATTTGATTTCCCGGGTACAGTAACTGCGACTGGCACCCCTGCTCAGCCGGGTGTTACACACTGGCTGGCCGGGATGTGGGACACTTGAAGACAAGTGGAATGATGGCTCCCCGTGAGCGGAATGACGGCCCCAGAAGCCAAAAGGTCGGTCCAGGGGCTGGAGTGGCTGGCATCCCTCCTCAGCAGGATATTGCAGGCTGGCATCCTACTCTCTGGATCTTAATGATCTATTCTGCCAATTGGCCAAGCCTTGCCTAGTGGTGAATCACGTGGCCACCCAGTAGGAGACATTGAATTTCCGGGGCACAGTACCCATGGCACAGCAGAAGCAGCATCAGCAGACATTGGGTTGTTGGGGCACAGAACCCATGGCACAGACAGCAGAGGCAGCTTTGGCAGCAGCAGCAGACATTGGATTGCCAGGGCACAGAACCCATGGCACTGACAGCAGAGGCGGAATTGGCAGAAGCAGCAAACATTGGATTGCCGGGGCATATAACCCATGGCACAGACATCAGAGGTAGCATTGGCAGCAGCAGAAGACATTGGTTTACCCAGGCACAGAACCCGTGGCACAGACAGAAGAGGCAGCACTGGCAGCAGCAGCAGACATTGGATTCCTCAGTAACACAACCCATGGCACAAACAGCAGAGGAGGCACTGGCATCAGCAGTGGACATTGGATTGCCGGGGTACAGAACCCATGGCACAGACAGCAGAGGAGGAATTGGCAGCTGCAGCGCACATTGGATTGCAAGGGCACAGAACCCATGGCACAGACAGCAAAGACAACATTGGCAGCAGCAGCAGACATTGGATTTCCTGGACACAGAACCCATGGCAAAGGCAGCAGAGGCGGCATTGGCAGCAGCAGCAGCAGCAGACATTGGATTGCCCGGGCACAGAACCCATGACAAAGACAGCAGAGGCAGCATTGGCGCCAGCAGCAGAGATTGATTTTCCCAGTAGCAGAACCCATGGTACATACAGCAGAGGTGGCATTGGCAGCAGCAGCGGACATTGGATTTCCAGGGCACAGAACCCATGGCACAGACAGCAGAGGTGGCATTGGCAGCAGCAGACATTGGATTGCTCGGGCACAGAACCCATAGAACAGCAGAGATGGCAGCAGCAGGATTTGCCTATGCGCAGCACCCATGGAGCCAGGATGATAGGATTTTCCAGGGAAGAGCTCCCATACAGCAGCAGATGGCAGCAGCAGGATTGCGTGGGCACATTTGGTTTTTCCAGGGTAGAGCACCCATGAACCAGCAGACAGCAGCAGCAGGATTACCAGGCCAGTGGGGCACATAACTCAGCTGTACCTCTCCTTTTCAACTGACCCAGACCCAGCTGTCTCGATGCTAACCCAATGTTTGGAGGTCGTGGTGGAATGGATGCGGCAGAGAAGACTGAAGCTCAACCCTGATAAGACAGAAGTGATGTTGGTGGGGAGAGCGAGGGAGGTAGTGGTTCCCCTGATTGGGGGAGTTCGCCCGCCCATAGCTCAGCAGGTACGGAGTCTGGGGGTGATATTGGATGCAGCCCTTTGCCTGGAGCGGCAGGTGGATTGCCGGGGCATATAACCCATGGCACAGACATCAGAGGTAGCATTGGCAGCAGCAGAAGACATTGGTTTACCCAGGCACAGAACCCGTGGCACAGACAGCAGAGGCAGCATTGGCGCCAGCAGCAGAGATTGATTTTCCCAGTAGCAGAACCCATGGTACATACAGCAGAGGTGGCATTGGCAGCAGCAGCGGACATTGGATTTCCAGGGCACAGAACCCATGGCACAGACAGCAGAGGTGGCATTGGCAGCAGCAGACATTGGATTGCTCGGGCACAGAACCCATAGAACAGCAGAGATGGCAGCAGCAGGATTTGCCTATGCGCAGCACCCATGGAGCCAGGATGATAGGATTTTCCAGGGAAGAGCTCCCATACAGCAGCAGATGGCAGCAGCAGGATTGCGTGGGCACATTTGGTTTTTCCAGGGTAGAGCACCCATGAACCAGCAGACAGCAGCAGCAGGATTACCAGGCCAGTGGGGCACATCACCCAGGGTTGCCAGGGCAGGCTGACAGGCACCTTGGCATGAGAGGTAGACAGGCTGGGGCAGGGCTTCAGCTTTGCCCACAGGGTGGGCAGAGAGGAATTGTGGCATGAGCATGGGAAGGCAGACTGAGGGAGGCATTGATCTAGGCCACCTGGGCCGGCAGGCAGGCAGACACGTAGCGTGGCATGAGCAGAAGGCAGACTGAGGCAGGGTTTTATCTTGGCTACCTGGGCTGGCAGGCAGGCAGACAGGCAACGAGGCATTAGCAGAATGCAGACTGAGGCAGGGTTTGATCTTGGCCATCTGGGCAGGTGGGCGGGCAGACACGCGGCGTGGCATGAGAAGAAGGCAGACTGAGGCAGATTTCGAGCTTGGCAACCTGGGCGGGTGGGCAGACAGGCAGCATGGCTTGAGAGGCAGTAGGGAAGGCAGGCTGGGACCTTGACAGGGCACTCAGACTGGTGAAGACTGTGCAGCACACGCGCAGGAGAGCCATTCAGATAGGTGGGATGACACCGTCTAGACAGAGGCCGGCTGGTAGGCTTACAGCTTCCCAAGCAAATGTCCCCCACCATGGAGAACACCCAATCACTGGCGACACTTGTTGGTGGGCAGGACAAGAGACCCTTGGCCACTTTGGACAGGGCCGGCCACACGTTGTTCTTGCCAGCCCAGTAGGACAAGGGATTGCTGCTGGAATTGATGCATGGCTCCTCCTCCAGGTAGCTCTCCACTGCTGCTGAGGCGCTGTCATACTCCCTCGCGTAGCTCTGCTTGGACACCACCTCCAATACTGCTTTCAGCCAAGCTGCTTGCTGTGCATGGGCCCATGCTTGCCAGAGTTGCATGCACATATGAGCTGCTGCTGTGGGCAATAGGGGTGCTGCTGCTACTCAGCCTGCTTCTGGTGCTACTACTGCTATGGCTGGGGGCAGGCATAGGCCCCACCAGCTAAAAGGGGTGGCTGCTCCCACTCCCACCATCCCCAGGGGCATCCTGCTGCTGCTGCCATGCACACTCAAGAGACCTCTCTTCCTGCCGGACCCTCTCCACCAGGTCACCATTCCAGTGCCCATAGAGCAGTGTCTGGCGTGCCACACTGCCCTTGGCCCTGGGGTCCAGCATGGTTTCCAACTTGTATTCTGCCCGCTACAGGAGCTCATCAAACTGCATCTTCAGCCCTGCCTTGCTGCCGCACCAGATCAACTGCCTCATTCACCAGTTTCCTGCCCTGGGGGCCACAATTCCACCCCTGGAGAATCTCCTCCAGCCTCCTTAGGAGACTCTGGACCAGAGGGGTCACCTGGCTGATGGTGACTGTGGAGGAGCTGATAGTCTCCATCATGGCCAGGAGCAGTCTCAGCAGGAAGACCATGTGAACTAGGATATCCCATTCCACCCCATCGTACCCTGGAAGTACCCCACTCTCCGTCACCAGTTGAACCTGATGCAAGGCAGCTTTCTGCTTGAGAAGCCGCTTGAGCATCAGGAGCGTGGAATTCCACCATGTGGATACATCCTGCACCAGCTAGTGCACTAGGGAGCCTTGCTCGGCCTGCTTCACCCAGAGGAGGTTGCTGCCCTTCATGCTCCGGTTAAAGAAACTGGCCAGCTTCCTCCCCCACTCAATCAGGGAGCTATGGGTGCCTGCCCGAATCCCCTTCTCCCCCAAGCCCAGAGCGTCCCTGACCACCAGATGAAGGGTGTGTGTGGTGAAAGGGAGGCTGGTGAAGCCCCCCTCACAGATGTCCCTCAATATGTTGGCTGCGTTGTCCGTCACCATGCACCCCATTGTGAAGGGTGCGCATGGCATGACCCACTCCCTCACCATGGCGGTCAGGGCTTTCTCAATGTTCTGAATGGTGTATTGACCGTCCATTACTACTGCTTGAAGTAGGGCCCACCTATACCCTGCTTTGGGACCCCTCCTGGCACTCCCAAGTGCTGCCTCTAAGTCCTACCACCAGTGCGCCATCACTGTCAGGTAGGCGTGCTGCACTTTCCTGCTCGACCACAGGTCTGTGGTGTAGTTGATGGTGGTACCCCCAGTCCTTGCCAGCTGTTCGCTCACCTGCTCCTTTAAAGAACGGTACAGGGCTGGCACCACTTGTCCACTCAGGGTGGTGCGCAAGGGCACATTAAACTGGGGAGCCAGGAATCCAATCAGGCACCTAAACCCCATGTCCCCAACCACTGAGAAGGGCTGCCCATCCAGTGTTATCATTTCCCTCAACATGCTCGTGGTTTTCAGTTGAAAGCCACGTCGCCCTCCATGTCCTGCAGCTACCAATGGACTTGGCAGCTGCTCCCACCCCAGCTCCTCCATGGTGCACTAATGCTTCTGCTGCTGCTGCTGCTGCTTCTCCTGCTGCTGCTGCCCCCTAGCAGCAATACCAGTTCTGCTGCTAGAGGCAGCTGTTCGAGCAGGACACTTGCCCGCTGATGGAGGTGGACGACTGGCCACTGCAGTCGGGAACTGACTGGCATCCACTGCCCTTGCCTGCCTGCTTATCAGCCCACACTGTGGCATCCCTTGAGGTGCCTCACCATGGCAGTTGTGCCAAGGCTGGTGAGCCACCTGCCCATGCTTCACCACCTTCTGGCACAAAGTGCACTGCACCTCCCTGGGTTCGTCTGCCCACACCAACTTAAAATGCGCCCAGATAGAGGATTTTTTGCTCTCTCCTGCCTTCTGGCCCACACCAGGTGATGCTGACAGCGCTGCTGGGAGGGGCAGAACATGGTGGCGACACAGCTCTCAGAGGGACAGCCATCGCCTCAGCACCAGACATCTCCTCCACAGGACTAGTGTCTGCCTCACTGTCCCCAATCTGAGATATGTCTCCCCATGAAGGGGAGTAATGGGACCCTGAGGCTGATGGACTGCCCAGCATGCTGCTGCCACTCTCCCTGTGCCCCCTATAACTGCTGCTTCTGCTGTTGCTGCTACTGCCGCTTCTGCTGCTCCTCTCCCTGCTGCCATTGCCAGGGGATCGAGCCCTACCTCTAGCAGCCTGGATGGGATCCACCAGCCCTGGACTGCTGGGGATCACCTCAATAATGGGCATCGGGGACATTGTTGACCCTTGAAGAACATCCAACCCAGAAACACCTGCACCTGTTCCTGCAGCTGCAGCAGACAGCTGCAGCCTCCTGGATTTCAGGCCTTCCAGTGCCCTGCGTGGCAGTGGAGGATGCTGGTAGGAGGCTCCGCTGAACCACACCCCTAGTGCCCCTGCTGGGAGCCTCTGAAATCGGACTGCCAAAATCGGGTCTGTGCAGTTTGGGGTGTTGTGATGGGCTCAGGCTGCCGCTGATGCCTACTGCTGATGCCTGTTGCCACTCCTCTGACATGGCCCCTGCCACCTCTGCCACATACCCCATTGCCTGTCTTACAGCCTCTCCTGCTTCCCTTCTCCATTTCTCCTACTCAAATAATGCAGAGGGAGATTTTATTTATTTATTTATTTATTTATTCATTCATTCATGCATTCAAATGTAGAATATAATATATATCTACTACACTAACTCTAACTACCATTAACTATTCTAAACCTATGGAACTAAATGAAATATTATCTAATATCTACAAAGGCGTAGACCTACAAACACACTATAAAATATTAAAACTGAATCACTACACACTATATCTATCTCTATAACTAAGCTAACTTGTACATCTATCTATCTATCTATCTATCTATCTATCTATCTATCTATCTATTGGGATGGAGGGGGCACAGATCGCTCACAACAAACAACACAGGGAGGGGTACAAAACTGAAATGAAACCTAAATCAATCTAATCCTACTCTAAATAAATCCCAAAACAGGGGAAGGGAATCAGGGATGGAATATCTACAGAGAGGAGGGAAGGATTCAATAGAGGGTAGGGTGAAAGAACACAGGGAAGGATAAAAAATAAAAATAACACCTAAATCTATCTAATCTAATCTAAATAAATGAAACTACGGAAGTAAATGTGTGGAAATGGGTGAAATAAGAGGATGGGAATGGATTGGAAGGTGCACAAACTGCTGGGAGAGGGAGTCTTCTGAAAACGCCTGCTGACAGGATCAGTGGCTAGCTCAGAAGGAGTTGGAAGGGGGGAGGGCAATGACTTTTGTTACTTGTTGTGTCCGCTTTAGCCCCATTGGCTCCATGCAGCCTAGCCCATCGCAGACTGCCAAGTCAGTGGTCTGAGGAAAAGAGGGATGGTGATTGGGCAGGCTGGCTGCTAGTCCAAGCCTCTCCTGGCACCAGGAATTCTGCTCCTCAGCTTCCCCCAACTCCCTGGGCCTTCCAGCCCTTTTTTTCCCACCCGAATGTGCCCAAATTAATCTGAACAGGGCCGAACTGTTCGGGGCTTCAGGCGATGGGTTTGACCGTTCTTTTCGGCCATCCGAACAGGCCAAATTTGAGCCGAACACCTAACGGCTGAACTGCGTTCGCACATTCCTGTGGGGTCAAAGCAGAGGATAGGTCTGTCTACACAGTGGATGGGATTCTGCAGCTCTGCTTCAGGCTGGAGTTGTCTTGGAAACACCAAAGAGATGAGGGCAGCAGCCTAGACCAACACCAAATCCACCTGCAGCTCTGTGGTGTGGAGGAGGGGGATGCCTTGCAGGTGGACTGTGGCATGTGACAGCTGTCAGGTCCATTTAAACTAGGGGTGTGTTAGGTACGGGTATGGAAAGGAAGGGGAACCACCACTAGCATGCTGCCCAACACGGGTACTCAACTGTAAAGATGGTGAGGTCCTCAGGATCGTATATAGCCCTAAGCCTCTTCAAGAAAGGCAGGGAATATCATCACAGGACTGAGCACTCGATAGGCTGGGTCTTTGCTACACACCTCAACTCTTTGGGGAAGGGTAACTGGGGCAGGTAGACCACGTGGGGAATGATGGGGGGAGAGATTCAGGGTTGGTGAAGGGGATAGAAGGACCATACACTCTGGAGGGGGAAGGGGCAGTGCCACCAAGGAAAAAAGAAAGGGGTTAAGAGGTGTAGATGGGAGGTAAGCCTTCTCTATCTGTCACATACTCCACCAGGGATCCAAACACACAAGTGAACACATGCACACACACGTACTTGCACCACTATCACTAGAACACCACAACTCTTCCACACTTGTACAATACTGCAAGTCAGTAGGCCAGTCTTGAGCCAAGATCACTGACACCAGCAACCTTTCTCCCTATCAGCTGGGCTTTTAAGTATTCCGGCCCTTCTCTGCCATTCCTTGCAGGTGTTCTGAGCTTCGGGGCTCTCCCTGAGCCAACACCCTCTTGTGCCTGCGCAGCGCACACTGCGTTCTCTCTGCTGCTGCCGCCGCCGTGTCAGCGTCTCCACCCCCGGCCTCCTCCGGTCGCCCCGCCATGTCAGGGGGGCGTGGTCTGGAGGAAGTCCCCGGAGGGTTGGGCTGTCATGCTCGTCCGCCTCCTCCCATTCCATACCCGCAGAAGCTGCCGGGAAAAAAGCCAGAGGCGAGGAGAGGCACTCCACCCCCCACCATGGCTCCCAACAGGGTGAAATGAGATTCCAACCTCTTTGAGAATCTCACTGAGAATGAGCTTCTTGGCAAGATTCTTCAGGTCGAGGCTCTCATGAGAATTGACATTCTCGCAATCATCTTGGTGAGATTCTTGAGCTCCATATGAACACCCCCAAAATGTTCTGTGTATATGCAAAATGGCCACCAGGGACTGTACATGTGCAGAATGACCACAATGGCTATTTTGCACATGCACAGAGTGTTTAATTATTCTTATAGATTCCCACAGTGACAAACAGAAAATAACTATGGTTAGGACATAGCTAAATAATCATCCTGTATGGGTCTTTAAACTTGTTAGCACAATAAAATTAGCTAGTTATCCTCCTCAGATTTTCCATCAATTGCAATTATCATTTCCACTCTACAGTAAGTGAATAATAATTCATGGGATAGATCCATGCTGTTCGCTTTAGAGTAGGAGGACGAGATTGTGGACTGTGTCCATGGAGTTTCCTTTTAGTCATTCTCTTGTGTGGAACTAGTCTGTGTTCCCTATGAGTACTTCTGACTGAAGCAGGTCCCAGATGTGATTCTCTAGAAGAATAACTAAATCTCTGCTCCTTTCAGTGGTTCATAATTTGTCATGGTCACCAAAAAAATATGCAAGCATTTGTTTTTGAGAGATGAATGGGTATAGAATATAAATGCAATTGGCTGAGGGATGCTGTTTCAGCAGTGATGTCTAGGGTGGAAATCAATCATAAATAGACATGAAAGTAGACCTGAAATGACAAATCATGGCAAATGCTATTTCTGCCAGAAACAGGACATTCGCCTTCATTTGCGCAACGTCAAAATTTAGCTGGTTTCCCACTGTTTTTGTCATTTGTTGTTATCATTCACAACTTGAACAGAGCTGCTACTGAGTTGATCCCAAGCCCCCCACCCCCCGGGGGGCTGTGAAGATGCTAAAGTGCCAGCTAAGTGTCAGGGAAGTGCCAGAAATTACCATAGAAGTGTCATAAGACTATTGTAAAAATCCCAGAAAATGATGAAAAATGACAAAGAATGCCATAAAGTGACAAAGTTGATGGGGAAAGATGGAAAAAATCACAGGTGCCAATATCAACAATGACAGAAGAATGGAATCAGTGGAGACTGACATACCAACAAACACTCACAAGCACTCCCAAAATGTCAATATTTCCCTGCAGAATGGGAACAAACTTGCTCTCATCTCAGACGTAAATTAAATGCCTTTGCCTAAATGAGACTTACTGGAATGATGTGTTTTAAAACAAGCACCACTACTCCAGATAGTAGCATCTACTGCTTTTATTATTTCGGTTATTACTTAGGGCATTTTCAGATAGTCAGTTAATCCACACTAACGAAAAGACACCGCTCTGTTAGTGAGGACTAATAAACACCGTACTTATTTCAAACTAGTGTGGATTACTTTGGTCGTCTGAAAATGCCCTTAGAGACTTCTAAGCACTTTACCACTTGTTTTATAATCTTCTGTTTGCTTCAAAAAGGGCCATGTTGAGGAAGAGAATGATCATGATTTGTGAGTTAGAATCAGAATTGTAGGATTGAAAGCAACATCGAGAATCATCTAGTTGTGTTCCCCACTCCAAGGTAATACGTGACAACCAGGAGCAAAATGCACAGATTCATCTTAAAGCTACATTAGATAATGAGGTGAATAGAGTTAATGGAACTTCAGTTATTTGCTTTTATATGCGTATATGTAGTGTTTTTAATAGTACCTTTTTCTGTAGCTGTTTCATACTAGAGGTAATAAACACATTTCTTACAAATCTGTGATGAATGCTTTTGTGGGTGTGGGCTACCTTCCTTGATCCATGAATCTTGTGTGCTTGGTTTTTTATTTGTTATTTTTCTGTTTCTTTTCGGTATGAATGTGAGGACCTGATGCAATGTTACTAATATATTTATTTTCTCTCCATATCCAGTGATTATTCAGCTGTGTGGGAGAGTTTTTAGACTTTGCTGAGACAAGTTACTAAATTGCAACAAATATCTGAAATCTGGTGGTTTGGGGAGTGAGACAGTCTTCCAGAGCATAAATCTGCAGCCTAAAGGCACGTGGGTTGTCATGGATTTGAATCTCACTTTCACTAACTGTGGTTCATATGCAAGTCTATAGTAAGGAATAAAAGTGAATATTTTAGCAGACTAGACTAGATGAAACAGCCAGGTCTTGCACAAAGATGATAGGTCCAGGGACAGGTGAACCTCTGCCGGGAAGGAGTTTCATAGCTGCGGTGCTGCCACCGAGAATGAATGCTTCTACGTCACTACCCATGGGGGACCTTGAAAAGGGTGCTCCTGACGGACCGCAGGACCCCTCCAGGACCCAGGGGGTGAAGCAGCCCCACAAGTAAGTGGTGCCTAGACCATATAGGGCTTTATAGGTAAATTTGCATCAATCTACATTAATTAACTATGCAAATTTTTTCACACGTATTTGACTCCATTCTCCATATTCTGGAGCAACATTCTGCAGACTTGTTCATACAATACCCTTGAAGACTCACCATGTAGGCCACTTTTACATGGTACTGAAGAGGCAGGGAAACATTCGTAATTGCTACAGTGGCTCAATTCTCATGGTAATTATCACACATTAGAATGCACTATTCTGCTTTATCCTGCGAGAACACCCATAATTTTAAAAGCTACATTGAGAGACCCACTCATGCATTAGTGTTCTCATGGGTTAAAAGTGGAATAGCACTTTCTCAAATGTGCTAATTCCCATGAGAATAGAGCCATGATTGCAATCATAGACATTTCCCTGCCTCCCTGGTAACGTGTGAAAGTGGACTTGTTCCTTTATCTGTGTTTGCCTTATCCAGCAGCAGTGCATTTCTCTGGTCCCTCCCACAATGCAGTGACATACAGGAATGCTAAAGCAGGAAGTGGCAAGAAGCAAAGAGTTGAGGGGGAGCCTGTGTTTTAAAATTTCTTAGCCACTGCTCTCTGGTCACTTGACTGTAGGTAGTTAGTAAACAGAAAATGAAGTCTCAAAGGTTAAAATGTGCTCTGTGTTAATCAGATTACACAGTGCCAGTGCTACTTGATAGTCAGAAGAACGTTGCAAATAAAACTTATCAATTGAGAGGCAGAGAACTCAGGATAATCAAAGAGCAGAGGAAATGGAAAGAATCAAACAACACTCATGATATGGATTATTATTATTATTATTATTAAACATTTATAAAGCGCCAGTAACAACCTGGCGCTGTACAGAACATATAATCAGCTGCGGTCCCTACCTGTGGCTTACAATCTAAAAGACAAGGAGGGGGAGACAAGGAGAGGGGACAGCGGGAGAGACATGGGAGAAGACAAACAAACATTCAGGCGGATGCGAAGTCTCAGGTGCGTGTACTTGGCTTGGTTACAAGGTGGTCGGTAGCAGCAGTCAGCAGAGGAGGGCTGACAGTAAGAGCAAGGGGAAAGACTAGAGGGCATTGGGAAAGGCAGCATGGAAAAGGTGGGTCTTGAGGAGGGATTTGAAGGAGCGGAGGGAGGAGGCGAGGCGGATGTCGGCAGGGAGGGAGTTCCAGGCATGCGGGGCAGCGAGGGAGAAGGGACGAAGGCGGTTGGGCGAGCAGGAGAAGCGAGGGAGAGCGAGGGAGGGGACAGCGGAAGAGCGGAGAGCGCGCGCAGGAGCGCGTAGGGCGATTAGGTCCGAGAGGTAAGGGGGAGCTTGGTCATGGAGCGATTTGAACGTGAAAACCAGGAGTTTGAACAGGATACGTTCAGGAAGGGGGAGCCAGTGAAGGGAGAGGAGGAGAGGCGTCACATGGTCGAAGCGACGGGCAGAGTGAATGACCTTGGCGGCAGAGTTTTGGATCGCCACAAGGGGGGACAGGTGGGAGCGAGGGAGGCCAGCAAGGAGGAGGTTGCAGTAGTCGAGGCGAGAGATAACCATGGCATGAACAAGGATTTTGGCCGAGGAGACAGATAGAAAGGGGCGAATGCGGGCAATGTTGAGGAGAGCGAATCGGCAGGATTTGGCCACAGAGTCAATGTAAGGTTTAAAGGAGAGGTGCGTGTCAAAAATGAAGCCCAAGCTGCGGGCACGGAGAACAGGACGGATGGTGACCCCATCAATGCAGACGGTCAGGTCAGAGGGAGAGGAGGGGGATGGAGGAAAAATGAGGAGTTCAGTCTTGGCCATGTTCAGTTTGAGTTGGCGTCGGGACATCCAGGCGGAGATATCAGAGAGGCAGTCGACGAGGCGCGAGCGGACAGAGGAGGAGAGAGAGGGGGTAGAGAGATAGAGTTGGGTGTCATCAGCATAATGGATCATGGATTTGTGGTATATTCACTCACTCACCAAACAATCTTAAAAGAGTGTTATGTGGATGAACATTGCTAATAAGGACCTCCTAGACTTCAATGATTTCACACACACACACACACACACACACACACACACACACACACACACCCGTTAGGGGGTTTTCATTTAGGAACACTCACCACTTGTGGTGTAGAGGAGTGTAATTTCATAACCTTTCATTAATTATAAAAATGGAGTAATATTCATTTCCAAAACTATGGTAATGAAAATGAATGAATAAGAAAAGGGCATTCATTTCATTTCATTCATTTTCATTTGTTTTCTTATTTTTTTCATTTTATTAAAAAAAAATATTAAATTAAAAAGCACTGTGAATGCTCAAAATGGCCACCAGGGCCATTCTGTGCATGCAAAGTGATTTTTTAAATATTATTTTTAATAAAATTAAGTGAAAAAATAAACAAAAATGGTAGAGTCCTTTATAAAAAAAAACAACCACGAACAGATTTTTGGAAATGAAAACAAAAAGAAAAACTAATTATATGCCTTCTGCACACCCCTGCTGTCATGTGTAGCCAGAAAAAATAGGCCCATTTCAGCCTTTCAATTGCTAAAAGACAGGTCAGTTGAAGTCTTGACAGCCCCCCTCGCCCCCCCCAACTATTTCTGCGTTGAAAGATGTTTATTAAACTTGTTCTTTCTTATCTATTTGTTGGCTGTACGCCCGGACATTTTGAAAGAAAACCATGACTTATTGGTTCCTATGTTAAATTCTGTCAATGCTTTTAAACTATAAACTTTAACATATATAGGTGCGTTATTTGACCCCAAGCAGTGGGTATTTTGTAAAGTAGGCAATGGCATGGTGAAAGAAGCCATAGCCTTTAAAACGGGTGACATCTTTTAGCCATGTTGTTTGCTGTGTTTGCTGAAAGCAATACTGAATTAACTGGGGTGCCCAGGAAGTGCCCAGCTGAGAGAGAAGGATTCCTTATGGGGTCTACTCAGGTCTGAAATGTACTTTTCCATCCTAACTATGGATAAAATCCTTCAAAGATTTAAAGTGTTCATGTTTCAGAATTAGTGATTAGTTGCTGTTTAATAACTTACTTGCCTTTTGACTATAGTTTGTTGTTTTAAAAGAATTTACTTGCTTCTGTTGGTTTCTTCATCTCTCTTGTCAACATACACTTTTGAGATCTGTTCTCCATCTATTGAAACTATCTTTTATTAATATACTTGTCTTTATTAATATACTTGTCTTTAATGTTTAATTTTGTTAATAATGTGACTTTGAATCATCTACTTGTCAACTTTAATGGGTTTCTATTGATATTAGGTTGGGGTATTAAAATATCATTAATAATGTGATGACTTTAGTGGAAACTGGGTTTTAAGCAATAGCAGTCTTTTAGGGTGATTTCAGACGTTACGAGATCACAGTCAACCACAGACAACCCCGCAGCGGTACCAAAGAGCTGCGAACATCTGATCGCCAGCACCCAGATGTTCACCATGCTCAGTCACCAGTTGGGGCCGAACCAGGACGGGACCATCGCCGGAATGGTGATCAAAGAGATTACCACTGGGAAACCGCAAAACGTAACGACTGAATGGGAACCACCAGTTGGGATCAAACAAAACGAGCCCCAGCCATGGCGAAAGCATGCAGCATGGCTGCCAGGCAATGAGGGGTACACAGCAGCAGGGGAACGTGGTGGGATGGAGCAAGGCATAAGGGAGAGGGGAGTGGAGGGTGAGCGAGCAAGGAAGGAGGTGGGGGAGGAGGTGGTGCTGGTGATGGAGGTGGTGGCAGAGGAGCAACAGCCAGGGCAGCCTGCCCCAGAGGGGTCAGCTGGCCAGGGGATGGATGCACCCTGGAAATGGATAAGGAGAGCGAGGGGGGCCCGCACAGAGGCACAGGGGAAAGAAGGGGGGTGCCCAGCAGGTGGGAGGCAGGGAGGCAGCCCGGACGTCAGACAGACCGAGGCACCTACCCCCCCTTGATGACCCACAGACCCGGAAACAGGCTTGGGAGCTGGAGCCACCAGAGAAGACCAGCAGAGGGCAAGCGGAGGAGCAGGAGGACAATGAGGAGGGCACACGTGGGAGACGCCGGTACCAGTGAGGGGGGAAATGGGTGCACAAGGAGACACAGGACTTCATCAGGATCTGGGGAGTGGTCCCTCGAGAACCAGTTTGAGCTCTCTGTGAACAAGTGGAATGAGCACGTGTTCACGGAGATAGTACGGGACATGGAGGCAGCGGGGCACCACAGGACCGTGGCCCAATGCCGCTCCAAGGTCAAGGAGCTAATGAGGGGGTACAAGGCCATCAAGGACAACAACTGGTGATCCAGACATGGAGCCCAGACCGCCTGCTGCTATGATGCCCTGGACTGCATCCTCCACATGAAGGACTCCATATTCACCCCATGGCTCGTGAGGAGCGCAGTAGTCAGGGCCGACGTACCCCCACCCCTGGCAGCCCCGCATGCAGGCACTGACCCCGTGAGCCCAGACCACCCAGAGGAATGCCCTGGCACCTCGGGGAAGAGCAGGCCCCCAGAACCGGAAGCCCACACCCGTAGTCCAACTCTGGCGATTATGAGGCCGGCACAGTGGTCACCCTCAGCCAGTAGACGCAGGGGGAGCACAGAGTCACAGAGGATCCAGCCTCGGAGGGCTCCAAGATGGTCATAGAGGGTAGGCATGCGGGTGGGACAGACAATGTACCAGCAGGGGCGGGGCCAGGATTGGGGGGGCCCACAGGGTGCTGGACTGTACCTACGGCCCCCAAGAATGAGGGAAGGTGGATGGGGACCAGGGTGCATGGGGGCCCACCCAGACATGGAACAGGGGGGACAGGCACTGCTGGCTGACCCCCGGTGCCAGCGAGCAGGGGGGATGGTGAGACAGGGACAGGACCCTTGCAAGGGTAACGCAATGCCCCACATTCATTCCCCAACAGGTCCACATGTGCCCAGGCCCTCAGGACCCCCAATGAGGGGAATAGAGGGGAGCAGCAACTGCAGCAGCTGGTGGAAAAAGGTGAGGCACCATGGCAGGGGGTGGGCCCAATGCAGGACCACAAAGGGTATGGACCAACAGGGGTGGCACCCCCCCTCCGGCCTAGGTGCGGTGCGGACGGTGGCGGGGGCAGGGTGTGTGAGGTGGGGATGGCCGGGGCACAGGGGGGCCCCAAGGGGGGGACCCTGACCACCTACTGTCAGGGTCCCCCCCAACCACTTCCTGCAATGCTCCAGGACAGATGGCATGTGATCGAGCATGACTAACGGTCACCTACCAGCTCCTCAGAAGGGCAACCAGAAGCGTCCACAGCTGTTGACCCCGTGACCCCAGCACAATGGATGCGGGAGCACAGGGCACGTATACAGCACCAGCAGGAGGACCTCACGGAAGACATCATCATCATCATCATCATCATCATCATCATCATCATCATCATCCTCCTCCTTTAATTTCTATCCCGCACTCTCCCGCCATCTGGCTGCTTGAGGCGGCTCACAACAACAAGATCTACATGAAATCAACACACTCATTACAATACAAAATAACCAGATCACAAAAATAACATCATCTGGACCAGCACGGAGCAGGGGGAGTGGATGATAGCAGCCATCAACCAAATGGAAGTGGCAACGGAGTGGGCTCTGAAGCAGGTGGAGGCCAGGGACAGGAAGCTGAAGGTGAAAATGCACCAGGAAAGGAGGCGGGAGTGCTGGGAGCACACCAGGCAGGTGGAGGCGATGGGACTGCTACAGCAATCCTTTGATTGGCTGACAGCGGAGCACACGCAGAAGAGGGACAGGTCCCTGGACATTGGCACCTTACTGCTGCTGCACGCGAGGACCATGAATGCCTACATTATGGCAGCTGCTCTACCCAGCACCCTTCCGGTCCCAGCACCCCTGCTGGCCCTTGCGGTGCCCCCATTGCCCCCACCACTGCCCCAGATGCCGGCATGTCTGCAGGGCCTGCGCATCTGCCTCCCGGTCGCACCCGGCCTCCAGAGGCAGCCACTGGCCAGGGGACCCCATCTGCACCACCTGCACCATGTCCAGCCCCCATCCCCACCCCACCAACTGTGAAGTCCAACCGACCAAAGGCCCTCTCGACCATGGTCCACGAGGTGCTGAGCCGAGTGTTGAACAGCGCCTCCACTCAAGTCCAGGTAATATATATATATTCATTACCTTCTGTATTCTGGTGCAACCCAAGACCACCACCCACCACACTAGGTAGAACATGTGTATATTGTGTTAGTCAAATAACTGCCAACTAGGGATGTGCATTCTTTTTAGTTATTATTAATAACTAAAGCTGAGGAACTTTGAATGTGTTTGTTCAGTCTCAGACAGAATGCTTGCTGATTTTTCTCTCAGTCTCTATGGGTTGTTCTAACTCAGCCTCACTTAGACAAATTGACAGTTATAAAAACAGATTTATTTCTCTGTATCTCTGTGTCTCATCCCTTCCTTTCCATTATTCCCATTGTTCATTGTCTTTGTCTGTAATCCTCGTCTGTCTGTGTAATATTGTCAAATATATATATTTGACTTGGTAATGGTACAGTATGGTCCAAGAATAAGGCAACCATAATGAAGAAAAATACATATGTTCTAGTTTATTGTTTAGCCAAAGGCTATAACAAATACAGCAGACAGAATGGACATAGGGTGATTACAGACGTTACGGGCGGGCGGTTCACCACAGTGGATCCCCAGTGGGTGTGAACAAAACAGCCACACCCTGGGGTGAAGAAAAGCCCCAAACAGATGTGACGGGACCGGGACCACGACCGGGAATCGGGCCGACAGATCACGGATTGGGGCAGTGAAACAGACGTGCTGCTGATCCCCAGCCGTGGTCAAAACTCCCAGAAGACACCGGACAGGGGCGGGACACAGACATGGCTGCCTGAGGGCAAACGAAGCCAAAAGGCATGAAAGGGAATGCCCACACAAGGGAAATGGGAAGGGAGGGGGGAAGAGGGACAAGAGGCTGACAGGTACCACACACAGCACACACACACACAGCGGACCCACAGCGGGACATACAGCTCCACCGCACACCCGGGCACACACACACGCGCATGTGCACACACACAAGGAAAAGGTCGGGAAGGAGGGCAGGGGCACCCGGAAAAAAAACAAGGAACTACGGGAGCAGGAGGGGGACACGGAAGACGGGGGGCACCGCAAAGGGGCCGGTCAGGACACTGGCTGCAGCAACCCCCACCCCCACAGCACCACAGTCCACATAGGTGCCCCCACAGCAACACAGGCAGTCTCAGAAAAGGGGGGCCAGGACCCCAGGTCCAAGGCACAATGGGGGCCCGCAATGCACAGCGAGCCCAACAGAGATGGTCCAGGAGGAGAACGGTGGCCCCAAAGTCACAGAGGGGCAGATGGAGGGCAGCCAGGAGCTGTGCTGCAGGTCCAACAACGTGCACCCCCCCTGGAGAAGCACCATGGCCCAGTCGGGGGGCGCCCTAACCCCCAGGTCACACATGCACCCAAGATGGGGGGGGGCCTGCAGCAGGTGGCAGCGCCGGCGGGTGTGGACAGGTAGCTGGACATGGGCAGGTCGGGAAGGCCACACAGAGCGCCACACCCAGGTACTAGGAGGAGCAACTGGGGGGAGCGGAGGGGGCCCAGGGCCACAGGCAGGGGAAGCAGCGCCCCACGAAACAGGCTGGAACACACCACGGCAAAGACATCAGGGTGGGAGCAGCCAGCAGGGGCCGGCCCCCCCGGACCGGGGCAGGGGCCCACATGGGGGCAGGACACCGGGTGGGCCGGGAGGAGCACAGGGAGTCACACGCTGCCTCTGGGGGCCACAGCGGGTCCGGTGAACCAGGTGGGGCCAATGGAGCAAGCCCCAGCGGTACCCCAGCACGGACATGTGGTGCGCGATCAGGTAGTACGCCTCGAAGGGATCATGCATGGAGAGAGCCAGATGGACATCCACACGGGACCACACCCCCAACAGGGCCGACATCTCGGCCGCAGAAGGCTCCGGCACACAGCAGGCAGCAGAAGGGGGCCAAGGAAGATGTCCCAGCTCCAGCAGCCGGTGGTACACCACCCCACAGGTGCGCTGGTACCCACACGCCCATGAACACAGGAAAAGTAGGACACATCCAAGGCGGGGCCACCCTCAGCAAGGCACACCGTGTAGGCGCTCAAACCACACACCACCAGCGCAGACACGGTGTCTGCCCCGGTCCAGGGCACATGAGAGCACCGCTTGTCTGGGATGCGCCCCTCAGGGAAGCGAACCAGCCCCAGGGCCTCCGTATGCAGCCGGCAATCATGAGCGCTCACCTCATAACTGAAGTAATGGAGTCCAGAGCTTAGGCTCTCAAAGGCACCTGCATGGCTGCCCGGGGTGCCCAGGAGCAGCTGCATGGCCGGGGTATGCCACAGGTCACAAAGAGACATGGTCTCATGGAAGGTCCAGATATGGGGGGCCCCATGGGGGCAGGGGAGAGGGAGCCCCGTGGATGGGCAGCCAGCCATGGTCCAGCATGACAGGGAGAATAAGACAGAGCCCTGGGGGCACACACACCCTCCAGGGCCGGGAGGGGCTCC
>QEPC01004280.1:59878-89131 GCA_003113815.1 Sphenodon punctatus | reverse complement strand
CTGGTTGAGGGCGAGCTCCAGCTGGTAATCCAGGGTCCCCCATATGCAGATGAAGTCCCTGGTCTCCTGGAGGCCCCACTGGCCCCCCCGGTGGTACACCTTCCTCCGGCGTCCGCACTGCGGGTCATCCTCCTCCTCCTCCTCCGGCTCCGCCTGAGCAGGGCCGGTGTCCTCCGGGGGCTCGTCCTCCTGGGCCGTTTTCCATGTCTGTGGGGATAGTAGGTGGGGAGTGTTGGGTTGGTTTCAGGTGGGGCCCCCTCGCGGGGCTCCCCTGCCCCCCGCCCCCCTCCCGGTCACCCGGGTGTGCCCCAGCCCCCCCAGGGAGCCCCCATGCCCCCTGTTCCCCTCCCCTTCATTGCCCTTACCCATTTCCTGGGTGCCTCCTCCGGCCCCATTCTGGCTGCTGTCCCCAGGGCATCGCATCCCACCTGCTGCTGTGGATGTTGTCCCTGGCCTGCCTGCATGGTCAGCATGGCCCCCGTCTCCCCTTCCTCCGCCTGTGCTCCCTCCATCTCCATCGCTGTCCCTGCCTCCTCTGCCGCCGCCTCCTCCACCGTCACTCTGTTACCCACCGCTCTCTTCCACCTCCCTCCTTGCTCCATCCCGCAATGCTTGCCTGCTGCTGATTTCCCTTTAAATCTCCCTCCGGTGGTTGTGTTGTTGCTGGTTGCCTGGCAGCGACGCTGCGTGCATTGTCCACGACTGGGGCTGGTTTCCTTTGGTTCCACCCAGGGATTGGTGTCCAGACGTTACTTTTTTTTGTTTCCCAGTGGGGATCTCTTTGACCGCGCTTCCCGGGATACTCCCCCGGGTAGCCCGTGAAGCGTTGTTGAAATTGACCCCATGTGGGTATTGAGCGTGATGAACATCTGGCGTGCGCCGAACAGACGTTCAGGGATCTTTGGCCCCACCGCAGGATTGAGCGTGGTTCACTGTGGTTGAGCGTGATCTCGTAACGTCTGAAAACACCCCTTTTCACAAAATACCAAATTCCAAAATAAAATAAAATTGACCCAAAAAACATTTCAAATTACTGAAATGTTACATTTTTCAAGTTACTGACTTTTCAACTCTTAGAGTTCACTCCTCTAATCTAATCTGGGGACTATTCCATACACCCTTCATATAATTACTAAATACTAAATAAAATTTATTGCTAGACACTAGGGTCATAGCAACTAAAACAAAATCACCGTACACAACCCAACCATTAAATAACACAAGACCTATGTTCTACTTCTGTTTAAACATTAACTTCTTCCGTACTACCGTGGACAAAACTTTTGTCCCTGCAATTGTAATATCCTTTGTTACATCATCCTAGGGATGTGCGAACAGAACCGAGTTCAGAAATTCGGTTTGGTTTGGTTTAAAAATTGAGTTCAGTTTGAAAGTTTGGTTCAGTCGACCGAACTATTCGAGTTTGGTCAAATTCCAAACTTCCGAACTGAGTTCGTACATTCAAAACATTATTTTGGCCTTCTGAACTGGTTCGGATTAATTTGAGTTCAGTTCAAAAGTTTGGTTCGGTCGACCAAGGTATTTGAGTTTGGTTCGGGATCCAAACATCCAAAACCAAACCGTGTTTGTACATCCCTACATCATTCAGTAAGACCTTCATTTGATCCTCATGTGAAGTAAAGAGCATCCTACTCATGATTGGGGCCAATGTTATCCCGAGATTCTCCCAGGAATTACCTTCACCATGGGGTCAGGGATCCCCATAGGAAAGCTTATGTTTCCTCATCAAAAAGTCACAATAAACAATTATTATGACTAAAGTATTACAGTTTATTGCCCTGCCAAACTGTCTTACACATGACTATAAAATCACTATGAAGCATGCAAAAGAAAAGCTTATTGATTGCAAAATATATATTCTTGGAGAATACATCTCCAAAACAGATATCACAGGTTCCATAAGTTGCTCAGGGTCTGTGGGGTCCTGCTGAGGAAGATAAGATCTTAACTTGCTGCTATGCTGGAGACTTGGTAAGAATTAAAGTAAAAATAGTAAAAATAAAATATAGAAAAGATAAAGAAAAATATAAAACACAATTTGTTCAGAGGTTGAGGAATGGCCCCTCAACAGGCAAGGAGCATGAAAGCTCCAAAAAGGGAGGGAAAAGACAGCGAAGCACTTGCGGAACTCTGCCCACAAGGCTGAGTAAAAAAACTGAAAGGAAACAGTCACATCTGAGACCAATACAGTGCTTCTCTAAAGAAAAGTAAAGTTGACAAGTAGGGACAAAAATTAGAGAAAAATAGGAATTACCCTTTTCTCAGGCAAAAGATTAGAAAATACCAGCTGGGAATTAAAATAACTTTAAAAAGAATAAAGAAAAAGAAAAAAAAAACAAAGAGAAATTAAAACAAAAATGGTTTGGGAATAGTGAAAAATTAGAAAATGAAGTTAAAAATTAAATAAAAATAAAAGAGAAAAATAGCCTTTAAAATGGAAAAGAAAAGACTTAAGAAACGACTTAGGAAAAAGACTTAAAAAGTAAAGCATTAAAGCAAAGAAAAAACCTATGTCCCTTCAGGCCTATTCAGGCCTTTGCCTTTCAGCAAGTCTCCATAGCAAACAAGATCTTCCCTCCTTTGTCAACAATATCTTGCCATTTTATAGGATTTTTGAGAGTCTTTCAATATGGCTACCATGTGTTCCTCCAATCAGTGTTCAGCAGGTCAGGAGTCCTCCAATAAAAATGAAGTTTGCTTCTTGCCAAGTGATGACTCTAAAGAAAGATGGTTCTGGTTTCCATGTCTCCACTCTTCTTCATTATTTTGACTTCACCCCTCCTATGAACCAAGACCATGGTAACCTTTTACTGCTCTTTATCTTTGTCCCACTTCAATAGAGTCTTTCAGTTTCACTGGAGATCTATGAAACCCAATGGAGTTTATTAGTCTCACTGAGGTTTTATTAAATTCTATTAATTTTACATAATTTTATATATGGATTATTTTTAGGAAGTTGTTGAAAAACAGAGGTTAGATCTGCATTGGGGTACCTAATTTAGAAAGGATGTTTTAGAGCAACATTGATTTATAAGATTCTGAGTCATTAAGACACAATTTAAACGAACAATTACTTATTTATCGGAATGGGGTATTTAGGTATAATTTGAAGCCAAACTTTAGTCTGAAATAAACTTTAGTTTACTAATTAAATACATCACTCTCAATGTTTATAGTCTCCCTTATTTAGCTTAAAAATTAAACCTATTTCAGCATTAGGATATGATTGAAACAATAGAACACCTTTTTCCGCAGGGTGGCAGTGTTTCTCTACTATCAGTATTACTGCCTAATTATAAGCTGAAAACATGTTATGAGTAATGTAACTGTTTTGATTCAACTTACAAAAAGACCTTGGGTTCCAAACGAACATGTTATCAGTGTCTCTTCAAATTCTTTTGTGCCAATTATTCTGAAAGTCAGACTAAAAAGCAAACTGCTTTCTAGGCCGAATTAAATCCCAGTAGTCCTTGTCTCCCCAATAAAACTAGACCCGAATTTAAAGACTGCCTTTACTTATTTTGATACTCCCACCTAATATCACTGGAAACCCATTACAGTTAAAATGTAGACAATTCAAATGTATATTATTTAATAATAATAAACTTTATTTACTTAGTCGAAGGTCATCGTAAAGTACATTTTAAAAATAATGCATAAAAGTACATAAAAACACAAACAAATAACCACCAAAAAACAAGCATACTTAATAATAATAATAACAATAATAATAACAATAATAATAATAATAATAATACCATCCCAGATCCATACCTCTTTACATATTGAACTGATCATTTGACTCAATCTATTCTAACCCCCTAGCACCAGTCCACAGGTCTTACTCCTTCAATTGGGCCTGCTTGGTTTTGAGTACATAAAAAAGAAACCTGGCCACATTAACTGAGATATTAGGGTCTGAATCCCGTAGGAGTAATAATTCCAACTTCAATGGAAGCAAACTTTCTACTGAGGTGATCGGCTCAATATAAAGCTCTCTCCTGTAAGCATATGGAGGACAGTCCAATAGAATATGTGCCACCATATTCTGGGGTGCTTGTGCCCTTAACTTTTGCAATGTTGGCATGTCCTCTCAATCTGAGGTATTCCCCTCAATCTCCCCTCAGTGAAAGCTGAGGGAAAGACATTGAATCTAGCTAGAGTTAATGCAACCCTGGTTTCCCCTATCCTGGGATTAGACAAGTAAGTAGCCCCCAGTTTACATTATTAACAAAAAGTTAACAGAAGTCAGTGGATGGTGAACAGATCAAAAGCCTATGCTGAAGAGAGAGATGAAGAAGCTAACATAAGCCAGTAAATTCCAACAAATTATAATCAACTGCCCTAGGTTCAATGGCACTTTGCTATTGGGGTAAAAAACTACCCCATCCAATGCATTTAATACGGGGTAGTTTTGTATCCCATGTCAAGATCACGCAAACTGAATACTTCTCAAGGCCAGTTCAGGCTGAAAATGGACCTGGAAGTCAAAGCCACTTCAAACTGGCAGATGAAAGGGAATTTTACCCCTTCAGTGCCATTTCATACTGGCTTGGACTGCCAGAACACTCCCCTATGTATGGCAAATTTATTGGTATCCCAAATGCACATTCTGGCAGTAGTTGACAATTGATATCAACTGCAGGAAGCTGTCAATGCCCCATTTGGTCCAGCTTGTTGGGAGCAGTTTCAGAAAGTGACACCAGCTAAAGCTGTGCAGGTCCTGGGGTCTATGTGTGCCACCCATTGTGAAGTAGATCCATGCTCATCCTGGTTTGCTTTTTTGACCCATTCCAGTCCAGCTTTCACCCTGGACATGGCACTGAGACTGCATTGGTGGATTCTAGGCCCCACCTATCTGAGGTACTGCCTCACTTCCCAGGTCCAGGATCAACCAGTGCGGTCCACCAGAGATAAAGCAAGGCAAAAAAAATTTAATCAGCTGACTGGAAGGATGTTAGATGTTGCTGACCTCTTGGCCCCTGCAGTGTTCACCTTTGCTTAGTTTAATTTCTTCAGCAAGGCTGATCATTGACACTCTCCCCACCTACTGTCTAGGAAATGAAACGAAAACCTTTCCAGCTTCTCCCCCCACCCCCAAAAAAGAAAAGGAGGCAAGCCAAACCAACTTCCTGACAGAGCAGCTAATCAGCAGCAGACATCACAACAGCTACAGAACTTTGCCTTGCTCCAGTCAGACATCTGATATTTCATCAGTGACTAAAGAATTATGGTAACAATGGAAGAACCTTCCACAGTAAGTACCTAATCTTCCCCCATAGCCTTTGCTCTCACAAAAGCCCCAGGAAAAGGATCAGAGTAGGTCATGGGAGAATTGTGTCAGGAGCTGGACTAGCTTGGGTCCCTTCGCTGGGTGCCTGTTCTAGATGGGATGGGGATGTATTGTGCCAGGAGCCAGGCTGTGGAGGGAGGGATTCAGCTAGGATTCAGGAAGAGTGGAGTGCCTGTTCCGGATGAGATGAGGATGTAGTGCCAGGAGCCAGGCAGAGGAGGGTGAGATTTAGCCAGGATTCAGGAAGAGTTAGCCTCCCCCAGAGCTCCCCCCCTCCTTATTGGTTGTGGGAGGCAGCAGGTATTGAGTAATCACAGCGTGCCATGAGACTTCTGGGACCTCCTTGAGCTGCTCATTGGCCAGTGATATATCCATCAGATATTGCTGTGCTGCTCGCCCCTCCCAACCTAGGCACCATTCAAGAGTACAACCCTGTTTAGGGCTCTGAGATTTCTTCTCCCTCCTCCCCTCTCCACCTTTTCCCTCCAAACCCAACTGCCACAGCAGTAGTAATAACTACTACAACATTGTTGTTTTCATTATCATTGTCATTATTATTGATTGTCATTATTGCAATAACGAAAATGAAGACAATTATTGTTATTGTTATTATTATAATAACAAAAACGACATACACACCCTACTTAGCCGTCATGACCCAACTGTTGCTCCAAAGCAGCATACCATATACCTACATTTTCACAGACAGTTGTTTGTGTAGCCAGTTTTTGAAGCATCCAATTAAAGAGATTCCACAGTCACCGAGGCAACCTATTCCATTCCTCAACATTTCTTACAATTAGGAAATGTATTAAATTGGTATTAATTGGAAAGCCCTGGAAACAATGATTTGTAAATGCATAATGAGATAACCAGGGTAATTTTATGATCTATTTTGTAAATTGATCAAGGCTGGAGCTTTGGTACCTTTGGACAGGTTCCATGTTTTATGTCTATGCTCCATGTATAGAAATGTTTTACATATTTTATTTTCTGGCACATCATGTGAGTTGACTAGATGGGTATGCTGTATTATTGTTATTATTTTTATTGGGTGGTATATGGTTGGATATGTTTAGCTATGTTAAGCTTGTCTTGTCATGACCCAAGGGTCAGCACAATAAAAACAATTGTCTTCTCTTTCTTACAATTAGGAATGTTTTTGTAATAGTTAAGATAATTGTAACATAATTTTTAGTTAATATGGTACCTTCTATTGTATCAACATCTGTTGGGGTAGCTTGAAAGCTTGCACATACCCACCAACAGACTTTTCCTTCAATGAAAGGCATTGTCTTAGCCTTAGTATGTGTGTATGTGTCTCTCTCACTTATACTTCAGTCAACATGACTACCACATTCTAAATATTACAAATAGGAGCAATTTACCCATTCACACAGATTATGTGTTTTTTATTCCATGGCTGGATCAATCTAAGTCTTAGAATCAGTTTTCCAGATGAACATCATTATATAAATTTGCAAGTCACTCTTAATAAGTATTCTTGAATATTTAACTTAGAATTTCCAGTAGCATTCCTGCCATCAGACATTGACCAATTTTACATGGATGCCGCCATCGTCCCGGTGGGTGGAGATGGGTTGAGATGGGAGGAGATGGGTGGGGGAGCACACCCAGTGAACACCCAGTAGCGCCAAGCCGGGTGATGTGTACACGGATAGCACCGCTGGGGAACACAAAGCAAACACCCATGAAAGTTACATGGAAACCCGAGATGCTGAACAGCAGGGAAGCCCCATCCAGCACAGTGACAGGACAACATGGCGGACTGAGGGCAAATGAAGCTGCGGCATGCAGCTCCGCCCCAGAACCACCACACCCCATGCGGGTGGGATAAAAGGGAGCAGGGATGACAGGAGACATAAAGTAGTGGCCCCCGGCCAGCCCTGTGACAGAGCCCAGGCAGCTGGGTGCCACAACCCCCCATAAACCAGAACCCACCCACACACAACATTGAATACGACCACATAAACACCCAAGCCCTCGGCAGAGGACCCACACACACCATCCCTAGGCTGTCACAAAATGATCTGGGCATGGCACACAGGCAGGCATGGCAGAAGGGACAGATGCCCACAGTTCAGCTGGTGTGGCAGAGACTGGAAGGGATGTGTGGGGATCACAGACCACACCAACCACAAGCAAATCAGCTGCAGCTCACCATAATCCAAAAACGGAGGCGGGCAGGTGAAAGGGGGGACCATTGCAAAGGCGGGGACGGGCCAAAGCACCAGGACAGCAGGCAAGGGGATGGACCCCCAACCCAAGGGACCAGAGGGAAAGGGGGGGAATGAGACACACAGCCCCTGCCAGACAAGCAAGTCTCAGCCACCAAGAGGTGCCCACACAAGCGACCGGGCCAAACAGAATGCCAGGACCCACAACCGGAAAAGGGGACAAAGAAACTTTATTGGCAAGGGGGAACAGGGTGGGACAGGGTAAAGGTACAAGGGGGTGGGAGGCAGCACAGACATCAGGCATGAGGGGTGTCTCCCCACCCTCAGTAGGGACTCTGACCCTGAGCCCAGCCCCAGTGATCCACCTGTGCACTGTCAAACCGGTGCACCTGCTCCAGGAGCTGCAGCAGAAGCTGTACAACTGCCCCCTGCTCCCGGGTCAACTCTGCAATCATTGCCTGCACTAAGGGAGAGAGGGAAAGTGCTATCAGGATGGGACCATGGGCCCCTACAATGTGCACCCCCAGGCACACAGTCGGGGAGAGTTCCCCGCACACACGCAACACACTCACTGATCTCCCAGTAGAACCGTGTCCCTACATGGAGGTCCGAGGTGGAACACTGGACATGACCAGCCAGATGTGCCAGGTGGAGAATGGCAAGGAACACGACCAGGGTATCTAGAAGGGAGAAGGGAGAGGGTCAAGGGAATGGGGAGCAAGGCAAGGGTCATCAGGGGTCAGGAAGCACACATCACGCGCAACCGACACCGTGACCCCAGAACACCCAAGGCAGCACCCCAACTGCATACAGAAAGGGGGTCCATAGGCATCCAACTGATGGGCCAGGAACAGGCCCCACTCACAGTCAGTGTCCTGTCTCCCCGGCCGCCCATCTGTCGCCAATGGTGTGAACTGACAGGGGGCACTATGGACGGTGGCAGGTGGGGCAGTCCAGGGGTGGGCACAACCAGTGGACAACAGGGGACCACAGCATGCAGTGCAGTATGCCACTGGACAGCCCCAGTGATCCATAGCACAATCCCCCAGGACCCAATTACAGTAAACAACCCACATGGAGAAGGCCGCAGCCATGGGAGTGGTGATCGGGCTGGCACACATACACTAAAGCACACACGGGGGTACCGTGACAGGCAAGGTATTTATTGGGGGGGGTAACAGGGACAGTACGGGAAAACAGAGGCCGGTGACCGGGGGAGCACAGGCCCCTGCCTGTTCCACACAACCAGCACACAGGGGCACTGGTGCAGTCACTCCAAGATGGATGGAGGCATCAGGGAATGCTACAGGGCTGGAGGCTGGAGTGTACCGAGGCAGCGATGGGGGTCCGGCATACAGGGCAACCCACCACCGAGTCACACAGTCCTTGGGGCGGGAGCACCAGGGCCCAGGAGGAGCCTGGCCACAGCACAGGCATGGCAATGACAGTGTGACTGAGAGGCTGGTCGGGTCGCCCAGTTCAGGGAGAGGCCGCCGGCCGGAGGGTGCCCCAGGAACAGCTGTCCCAGGACAAGACCCTCCCAGGTGAAGAGGCCCTTGAGGAATCCCCGGGACCGTATATGCGCATCCACCATGAAACGGGGCAGGATCAGGTTCCCTGTGGCAGCTGCAGTTGTGAAATCTGGTAGGTTCANAAGAGAAATTAAAACAAAAATGGTTTGGGAATAGTGAAAAATTAGAAAATGAAGTTAAAAATTAAATAAAAATAAAAGAGAAAAATAGCCTTTAAAATGGAAAAGAAAAGACTTAAGAAACGACTTAGGAAAAAGACTTAAAAAGTAAAGCATTAAAGCAAAGAAAAAACCTATGTCCCTTCAGGCCTATTCAGGCCTTTGCCTTTCAGCAAGTCTCCATAGCAAACAAGATCTTCCCTCCTTTGTCAACAATATCTTGCCATTTTATAGGATTTTTGAGAGTCTTTCAATATGGCTACCATGTGTTCCTCCAATCAGTGTTCAGCAGGTCAGGAGTCCTCCAATAAAAATGAAGTTTGCTTCTTGCCAAGTGATGACTCTAAAGAAAGATGGTTCTGGTTTCCATGTCTCCACTCTTCTTCATTATTTTGACTTCACCCCTCCTATGAACCAAGACCATGGTAACCTTTTACTGCTCTTTATCTTTGTCCCACTTCAATAGAGTCTTTCAGTTTCACTGGAGATCTATGAAACCCAATGGAGTTTATTAGTCTCACTGAGGTTTTATTAAATTCTATTAATTTTACATAATTTTATATATGGATTATTTTTAGGAAGTTGTTGAAAAACAGAGGTTAGATCTGCATTGGGGTACCTAATTTAGAAAGGATGTTTTAGAGCAACATTGATTTATAAGATTCTGAGTCATTAAGACACAATTTAAACGAACAATTACTTATTTATCGGAATGGGGTATTTAGGTATAATTTGAAGCCAAACTTTAGTCTGAAATAAACTTTAGTTTACTAATTAAATACATCACTCTCAATGTTTATAGTCTCCCTTATTTAGCTTAAAAATTAAACCTATTTCAGCATTAGGATATGATTGAAACAATAGAACACCTTTTTCCGCAGGGTGGCAGTGTTTCTCTACTATCAGTATTACTGCCTAATTATAAGCTGAAAACATGTTATGAGTAATGTAACTGTTTTGATTCAACTTACAAAAAGACCTTGGGTTCCAAACGAACATGTTATCAGTGTCTCTTCAAATTCTTTTGTGCCAATTATTCTGAAAGTCAGACTAAAAAGCAAACTGCTTTCTAGGCCGAATTAAATCCCAGTAGTCCTTGTCTCCCCAATAAAACTAGACCCGAATTTAAAGACTGCCTTTACTTATTTTGATACTCCCACCTAATATCACTGGAAACCCATTACAGTTAAAATGTAGACAATTCAAATGTATATTATTTAATAATAATAAACTTTATTTACTTAGTCGAAGGTCATCGTAAAGTACATTTTAAAAATAATGCATAAAAGTACATAAAAACACAAACAAATAACCACCAAAAAACAAGCATACTTAATAATAATAATAACAATAATAATAACAATAATAATAATAATAATAATACCATCCCAGATCCATACCTCTTTACATATTGAACTGATCATTTGACTCAATCTATTCTAACCCCCTAGCACCAGTCCACAGGTCTTACTCCTTCAATTGGGCCTGCTTGGTTTTGAGTACATAAAAAAGAAACCTGGCCACATTAACTGAGATATTAGGGTCTGAATCCCGTAGGAGTAATAATTCCAACTTCAATGGAAGCAAACTTTCTACTGAGGTGATCGGCTCAATATAAAGCTCTCTCCTGTAAGCATATGGAGGACAGTCCAATAGAATATGTGCCACCATATTCTGGGGTGCTTGTGCCCTTAACTTTTGCAATGTTGGCATGTCCTCTCAATCTGAGGTATTCCCCTCAATCTCCCCTCAGTGAAAGCTGAGGGAAAGACATTGAATCTAGCTAGAGTTAATGCAACCCTGGTTTCCCCTATCCTGGGATTAGACAAGTAAGTAGCCCCCAGTTTACATTATTAACAAAAAGTTAACAGAAGTCAGTGGATGGTGAACAGATCAAAAGCCTATGCTGAAGAGAGAGATGAAGAAGCTAACATAAGCCAGTAAATTCCAACAAATTATAATCAACTGCCCTAGGTTCAATGGCACTTTGCTATTGGGGTAAAAAACTACCCCATCCAATGCATTTAATACGGGGTAGTTTTGTATCCCATGTCAAGATCACGCAAACTGAATACTTCTCAAGGCCAGTTCAGGCTGAAAATGGACCTGGAAGTCAAAGCCACTTCAAACTGGCAGATGAAAGGGAATTTTACCCCTTCAGTGCCATTTCATACTGGCTTGGACTGCCAGAACACTCCCCTATGTATGGCAAATTTATTGGTATCCCAAATGCACATTCTGGCAGTAGTTGACAATTGATATCAACTGCAGGACTGTCTCTTATACACATCTAGATGTGTATAAGAGACAGGTATATGCGCATCCACCATGAAACGGGGCAGGATCAGGTTCCCTGTGGCAGCTGCAGTTGTGAAATCTGGTAGGTTCATCACCAATCGCAGGGCGCCAAGTTCATGCATGGTAGGGGTCCCGGTCAGCAGTGGTCTCCCAACATCGGCGGGTCGCAGGCCCAGCTCTCCAAGAATGACCTGCCAGTCCGATCATGGATGGGAGAAGTCACGGGCATGCAGTAGGATACCGGTGTAGTTGGTAGCTACAAGGGGACTCCCGGTCTGGAGTCCCAGTCCATACTCCGGACATGCAGCCACCTGGCAAATAGCCGTGATCTCCGGTGTTGTCCATGGCACAACAACAGCAGCTGGGTGCCCCCACTGAGGTTTCTGAAGGAGGGCAAAGCCGGGATCCCAGGCACACTGGCAGCTGGACTTCCAACTGGATGGCCCATCACCAACATGTACTGTGCCAGGAGATTAAAGCCATCCCCCACCGACAGGGTGTTGGTCATCAGCAACTGGATGTTGCGGCTCTGCCACAGCGTTCCAAATAGCATGTTGGCACAGGGAGACCACACTTCTCCTGAAACACCGCTGGCCTCGGGGCTGGTTCTGCACCCTGCCATGACTGGCGCAAGGGCAGCTCCGTGGCCTGCACTGGGGTCCTATGAAGAGCAGCAATGAATGAGCATGGCATGAGAGGCTGTGCATCACTAGCCATGTTTAGGCCGCACACAACTGATAGTGAAATGGCTGCTCGGCCCTGTGAACCCCTGCCCTATGCACGGGGCGGGTGCATACCAGGGGTAGCAACAACAGATCAGCAAGGCCACGGCTGCCTCTACCAGGGATCTTATCATACATTCCTGCCAGCTTATCGTGATGGAAGCCAGCTGCACAGCACAGTGGCCTTCAAGCACTGTGACAATGCACCTTGGCCAGGGAGCACGAGAGGTCTCAGCAGTGGGACAGGGATCATACTGGCCCCAGGACCACTGAGGCACCTCGGGCCACCCACCGGCCTCATGACAGTCAGGTGGTCTGTGGAGGGGGTTGTGCTGGCGGCCCGGTGAGGGGGGAGCCCTATCAGGTGCACTGAACACACCCACGGTTCCGCACCAATCATTGGCTTCACAGCATGGCCTGGCAGAGTATATATGGGTGCATATTGCCATTGCCAGGTGTGGGGGGTAGAGGGAGAAGTGTATCAGGCGTGTCATATGGGAGGCGATAGCATGGGAGCGTTGAGAGCATGTTGGTGGTGGTGACCTGTACAGGGTGCAGGGGCAGGGGGAGGCGGGTGTGGTGAGCATCTCCCCCATCACAGCTTTACCCGGAACCCCGACCAAGCCATGGGGTTGCAAGGGATGTTGGAGTCACAGTGCAGGTGTGCAGGGCGCATGGGCTCTGGGGGTGGAGGGCACCGATCGCACGAGGGTGGTAGGTAGGTGCACAGGCCGTTGATGGTCTGGGTGGGTATGGGGGGCACAGGAACATCTGAGTGCCCTTTGATCACACACACCCTTACCGCTTCGGCAGGTAGCAGCTCAGTGACCCTTCATGGATACCAGTGGTGGGTTCCCCCTGGCTGTGTGTGTGGTTGTTGGTACCATGCTGCCTGTGGATGAGCCCCCACAGGCAAGGGCCCTCATATTCATGGTCCTGTCCTCTGCTTCATGATTCTGGGGCTGGTGTTGCAGCAATTGGCCAAGCTACTGCTGCTGGGTCACCGCTACTATGACCATGGTGAACAGCGCAGGAGGGCTGCCAACTGGCAGCGAGCTGCATCACTGCATTGGGCATGGAGGGTAGCTGCCAGGCAGCATTCCATCTTTGAGACATCAGTGTCCCAGGACATGCGCCATGTACTGTCCCGGTGGCCGCTCCACCTCTACGGGTGCCATGTCACCGTCCAAATGCAGAGACTGCATTGGATTCATTGCCGAACAAATGAATGGTGGTAGAGCTTACTGGCCATTTGGATGGATGAGTTGTGGACGGACCACTTCTGCATGAGCCGATCCCTCATGTCCGGGATCGGAAAGCTCCTGACTCCCCATCTCCGGAGGTGGGAGACCAACATGTGGTACCCGCCTGCCGCCAGGGATACACTTGATCATGGCCGTGTGGAGACTGGCCACCCCGAGTCCTGTCGAAGCATTAGGGAGAAGTTCAGGGTGGGTCCCGTGACCATTAAGACGATCCACGACATGTGTGACCTGATTGTGGAACTGCTGCTGGAGTGGATCATCCAGCTCCGCGATCCAGAGGTGGTGATCCGTGACTTTGAAGACCTGGGCTTTCTCTATTACATAGGGGCAATAGACAGCACCCACATCCCCAGTATCTGGCCCCCACATGCCATGATGGACTACCGGTACAGGATGCAGGCCTCCCCCATCACTCTCCAGGCCGTAGTGTATCACAGGGCCTTGTTTATGGACGTGTACACCACCCAGTCAGGGAGGACCCATGATGTGTGCATACTGCGGGCGTCCCCCTTCTATGCATGCATGTTCGATGGGGAGATAGCCCCCAACCTGTACCGGGTCATTGAGGGGATCTCCATGGTTCCCGTGGGGATGGGGGACCCCACCTACCCGCTGAGCCCATGGCTCATGAGGGCCTATCCCATGGAGCGCACACTGGCTCTTCAATGACCGCCTCTCGTAGGCTCGGAGCATGGTGTAGTGGGCATTCAGGCTGCTCAAGGGGCGATGACGCCTGGTCATGAACAGGAGTCAGTTCGATCTGCAGCACCCCCCCATCCTTGTACTGGTGGCCTGCATCCTCCACAATCTCTGCGAGACCAAGGGAGCTGCCTTAGAGTACCCCCCACTGGTACTTAGAGGGGGTCCCGTACCCCTCTACCACCATGTCCAGGGTGGGGCATCCTGGTGCATCTCCAAGGAGAACAAGGACACTCTTTGTAGGTGAATTGTTGCCCAGATGGCCAGCAACTGACTACCCATATTGATAGCCCCCCACCATTCCAGCAACCATGTACTCCGTTCAAATAAATACTGATATGTCTGCTTGGAAATCCGCATCTGTTATGTTGTTTGGGTTGTGGAGGTACCCCAGGCCTGTGTTGACCATGTCCCACACCACTGAGTCCCCCACTGCTGTGTCGTCCTGGTAAGGAAGCCGCTACATGCCTCGGGCCTGCACTGACTGTCTGGTGGCATGGCCGGTGCTCCACTGCTGTGACTGTGCTGCCCTGTCCCTGGCCATGGGTGCTCAGCTGTTGACCACCCAGCTCCTTACTGACCACAGGCATTTGGTACAAGCACCTGTTGTGTGCATGTCCTTCCCCCTTCTGCCTGTGGAGCGACCCCCACCATCTAAGGTGCCCCCATTGATACACAGATCTACAGAGTGTTATGGCTTCATATGGTTTATTAAGGGTTATGAACAAGGAAAGGGGTTATGTACAAGGTGTTAGGTTTGCGGGGTCTTCCCCATGCCCGCTTTGGTGCACCACCAGGGCTTGCTCCCCTGTGTCCCCTTGCAGATGCTGCCCTCTGGGAGTGTTGGCCGACTGGGCCAGGCTCTCCTGTGTCCACTAGCCACTCCACTCCAGGCTTGGGTGCTGGGCCCTGTGATGATGGACGACAAGGTCTGTGTTACACTCTGTCAGTGAGTGATACCCCTGCACCATGGGCCTTGTATCAGGCCTCTGGTGTTCCCATCTCTCCCCCTGCTGCATCCCCTCCCCCCCCCTTTGCTGCCAACTACGTGGTGTGGCTTACAGGAGCTGGTGGGGCAGCTAGAATGGGCGGTTGGTCCTCTGGAGGTTCCGGGTTGATGGGGGTGTGACAGTTCCCAGAGGGGGGGTCTCGGAGGCAGATGTTGAGGAACCAGGAAGGGTGCATGTCATAATGGCAGCCCCATGTGCTGTTATTGAGGGACTATGTGGGGGAGAGAGATCCCATCTACCAGGCCAGGGAAAGGCTGCTGCTGGGGAAACCAGGGTTCCTGAAGTGCAGGGGGGGGGCACAACACCTGTCGGGGGGTGCCTCGGTGGTGGTCAGCGGCCATGCCTCCACCCAGGCCTGGAGGGGACGCATCCCGCTGGGGTTCCCTCCGCAGGAGCCCCACCACCTCCCCAATGAGGTTGAGTACCCGTGCAGAGGTCCACTCCAGCACAACACGCCCCCTCACCCTCTCAGCTCTGTCAAGCTGCATCTCATGGTGGAGGGTGGCAGTCTGGCACCTGTCCCACAGATTCTTGGTGCGGGACCAGATTAGCATGGCTACCAATATGTCCCAGTCCCCTCTCCCTCCCCTCTTTGCACCTCCCTTGTGAGGGCGAGCTCATGAGTGTGCACCTCAGCTAACCTTCTGGTTTCCTCCAGCAGTTCCTTCCTGAGGTCCTCTCTCCACCACCGGTTCTGGGACCACATCTCCTGATTCCTCTGTGCGCTGCCGGCAGTGGTTCCCCTTGCTGGACCAGGGTGCCCATCTGTGGGAGAGATGGGGAATGGTTTGTGTTGTGTTCCATGACATGCCCGTACCCTGTGCCCATATCGGTGCATCCCTGTCACCACAGGGGTGCCTGGCCCACTACCCTGTCCATCCCTATGGTGCTCCCTACCAGTTGAGTGTGGTCCTATGGTCCCACCCGCACCTGTGCTGTCACTGCATTCCCTTGTGGGCAGCTCCCGTGGTCCCTCCCCCCATGGGCACCTCCTTTGCTGTCCCCTCGGTGGATGGTACCCCATCTGGCTCTGGCTCCGGCTGCAAGGGGCACTGGCCCTTCCCTGTCATGCATGGGGGGGGCTGTAATATTTATTTATTTATTTATTTATTTAACATATTTTTATCCCGCTCTCACCACCTCAGTGGCTCAGAGCGGCTAACAAACCCATAAAAACAACCATATAAAATCGCTTGAACAATTTAAAACATCATAAAAACACACCCTCCCACCCAACCCTACTCCTCACCCCTACCCATTCTACCCTACCACTCCCGCTCGCCAAATACCTGATGGAACAGCCATGTTTTAAAGTTCTTTTGGAAGGCCGGAATGTCCTTGGCCAATCGCGCCCCCACTTGGAGGGAGTTCCACAGGCATGGCCCAGCGACTGAGAATGCCCTGCTCTGTGTGGCCTCCCAAGATATTCAGGGGGCATCCATCAGCATGCCCCTAGCTGACCACATGGGCCGACCAAGAACCTGGGGAGTTAGGCGGTACCGCAGGTAAACAGGGCCCAGACCATGTAGGGCTTTATAGGTTAAGAACAACACTTTGAATTGGGCCCGAAATACTATTGGCAACCAGTGCACAGACCAGAGCACCGGTGTAATATGATCCCAGCAGCCCAGTCCCACCAGGAGCCGGGCCACCGCATTCTGCACCAGCTGCAGCTTCTGAGTCGTCACCAAGGGTAGCCCTACATAGGGCACGTTGCAGTAGTCTAACCGAGAGGTAATAAAAGCATGGATGATTGTGGCCAGGTCCGGAACTGAAACCAGCGGCCGAAGCCACCACACCAGATGTAACTCGTGGAAGGCACTCCTCGCCACAGCCTCCACCTGGACATCCAGGTGGAGCTTCACATCGAGGAGCACACCCAAGTTCCACACCTGGGACTTCAGTGGAGGGCAGACTCCATCAATCGATGGAACCATCACCTCCATCGACCTACCCACTAGCATCACCTCCATTTTGTCAGGATTCAGTTGAAGTCAGTTAGCCCTCATCCAATCCCCCACAGCCGTCAGACAGCGGGTAAGCACTGAGACAGCCGGACCTGGGTCAGCTGAAAATGAGAGATACAGTTGGGTGTCATCCGCATACTGATGACACTGCACCCTGAACACTCTGATCACTTCCCGGAGTGGCTGCATATACACGTTGAACAGGAGAGGGGACAAAACCGAACCCTGCGGGACCCTACACGGGAGGTCTTGGTAAGATGAAAAATAATCACCGAGCACCACCCACTGAGTTCTCCTGGTCAGGAATGAGCAGAACAACTCAAGAATGGTCCCTCCCACCCCTACACTGTCCCGCAGGTGCGTCACTAACATCTCGTGGTCAACAGTGTCAAATGCTGCCGAAAGATCTAAAAGGACCAATAGGGTCGATTGACCCCGGTCCTTTTCTCAGCGAAGATCATCTACCAAGGCCACAAGCACTGTCTCAGTGCCATGTCCTAGACAAAAGCCAGATTGTGAAGGATCCAGATAACCAACACGGTCCAGATGCCCCTGGAGCTGGTGATCCACTACCCATTTAATAACTTTCCCTAAAAACGTTAGGGAACCCACAGAGGATGCCCCAGTGGCTGGCCTCATACCCCACCTCCCCAGCACCTGCCAGGACCCATCCCTTGTGCAATGCAGTCTACCATCGTGGTCCTGGCGCCTGGTTCCCGGGGGTGCCGCTTGTTCGTCCGCTACCTCCTCCTCCTCCACTACCTCCTCCTTGTGAACCTCCAGGGTGCCTTGAGCTGTAATGGGAATGTGGATCCATCAGTTGGTCCCTACAGCTCGGCTGTGACTCCCATCACTGTGGCCAGCGCCCATTCCTCCCTCCCTCCAGTCCCGTTCCCCCCCCCCGGCCCCCGGTTGTGTTCCTACCAGGATCGTCTTCCTCCAGTTCCTGGGAGGCATCCCGAGTCCCCTTCCATTCCGTGTGCACCCTCTCTCCCCATGACCCATCACCCTGTGGGCTTCATGGGTGCATGCAGAGGGTGCTGTGTCTGTGTGTGGGTTCCTGGTCTGCCTCCTCCCCCTGTGTGATGGGGCTGTCCCTTCCCGCATCCTGGCTGGCCTTGCCTGTGGCACTGGGATCCCCCTGCTCTGGGGGGTTGGGCAGGGGTGGGGGTGTCGTCAGTGCCCTCTGTCTGCCCCTGGCGAAGGTGGTGCCATGTATGTGGGAGGCAACTATATCCCCATCCATGAAGAGGAACTGGTCCAGCTCATCATGGAACTCCATTATGCGCATGGCACGGCCGAACTTGAGATTGTTGTCCTTGATATGTTTATATCAGGACCTCAAGTCCTTTGCCTGTTGCATGAACTGGGTGCCACCCCTATTATACCCCTGCTGATGCATTTCCTGGGTGACGGCTTCATAGACCTGTCTTGTCTTGTAGTTGTGCACCAGGTCATGCTGGACCTTTTCAGCCGCCCACACGTGTATGAAGTCCCTGGTCTCCTGCCTCGACCATGGCTGCCCCTTTTGGGTCCCACATGTGGGAAGCCTACCAGCTTTGTGACTTGGGGCCTTCGTACCTGTGGTGGCAGCGGAGCTGGTCGTCTCCTCTGGGGGTGGTATTGCAGAGAGGTTAGCATCTGCCACACTGCCCACCTGTGCACCCTTGTATGGGGTTCCCACCTCCCACCCCCAGGGGCCCAGGTCGCTTACCTGACTGTCACAGGAGCCCTCTCGGCCGTCTCCCTTGTGGTGTGTTGCTCCTCGGTTCGTGTGCTCTCCTGGGGGTGAGGGTGCAAACCATTAGCTGTTCGCTGCCCACTGCCCACCTTGAGCTCCCTTGGGTTGGTGTCTGCTCCTGGCAAGTGGGACCCCCCCTCCCTGTGTTCCTGGGGTGCCCTCACACTTACTTCGCTGTTGCTGGCACTCCATGCCCCATGGCTGTGGTGGTGTGGGGTGCTGCGGGCGGCGCGGCTGCGCGGTTGCAGCAATGTGCCCTTGGCCCTGTGGTGGGATAGGTGTGCTCTGTTAGCAGTCCTTCCCACCTCCCCCCTGGTCCGTTGCCCCCCACCTCCCCATGGCATCCCGGGGTCCCTCTGCTTACGCTAGCCCATCCCGCAAGTGTAATGGTGCTGGCTCCCTTCGTCTTATGGTAGCTTTCTGTCCTGACATTCTGGGAGCCAGAACACCCATGTCCTGCTTCAGATCCCTTTTACGGGCTCCCATGCAGGTGTCCAGCATCTCCCCAGGTGGGAATGTTTGCATGGGGGTCCCCTGCGTGGCCTCTTTAGCCATCTCTCTGTGGTCTTGGTGGACCCATTCCTGTGGGTGTTGGTGGTTTGGTTTTTACACGGATAGGCGGGTGTTGAACACCCATCTTCACCCATCTCCACCCATCTCCACCCACGGAGCATGCCGGCTCCTTCCCGGCTGCTCCGTAGGTGTTGGTGGGTGTTGGAGGGTGGGTCGTGAACACGTACCCACCCACTCATGGACGTTTACACGAACACTTTCACACCCATCTGATGGGTGTTTATGGGTGTTTGTAGGTGGGTGCCATCCGTGTAAAAGTGGCCTTGTTTGCCAGAATATTTTCAGGAATATGGATGAAACAAAAATCTTGGGTTTGTATTTGATTCCTCTGCAGCTCTGATCAATTAAGAATTACAAAAATCAAATTGGATTTGATTGCAAATGAAATTGGATTTTTGGCATTCTCTCTCTCTAAGGAGCAGTGTATACTTGTACCTTTGTGGGATCTAAAAAATCTACCCCATTGGTAAAAATCTACCCCATGAGACCAAAGTCATCATATTTTTCATGTGTTAAGGTGAGACTTATTTAAATACACTGATATTCTGACATGCTTGCTCTTCTACAACGCCTAGAAAGGGTGGGCAATCAGTAGAGTGACCAAATTTGGCCCATTGGTTTCAACAAGACCTTTCATGGTGATAATGCCATTAAACATGAGGATAGTAATGCAGTCTTCTGCCATAGATATGATGTAGAAGAAAATAGGACACAGAGAAATACACTGTAATTTTTTCAAGCAAAAGAGGATAATTACTTCTCAACAACAACAACACAATCTTAATATAAGTACATAAAGTGTACAGGTGCTGAAATTTCCAGATTTCTTCCTTTCTCTAGCATTCAGAAGACCAATCTATCCATTTTATTTTTCCCCATGTTTGTACTTAATGCTTTGGGGTGAATAGCCTATTTGTTCTCAAATTTTACATCACAAAGATTATAAAAGAGTAACTGAGTGAGTGTAGTGACAAAGTAGATTAATACATCTCTCTTTAATGCACCAGACTCTTGGTGTTGGAAAGCGATTTCAGCTCCAGCTTCATCTGGAGTGACAGGGAATCATTCTGTTTTAAAAGCTTTAAAAGATCACCTGTAGTATTAGTTCCAGCAGCCTCTACCCAACTGTAGAAATACATACATCAGCCACTAACCCCAGTGTTAGAGATTTAAAAGTGGAGAATGGGAGAGCTGTAGTTTCTCTTTCTGAGATACTAGCCCGCATTAGCACCCGTCAGGTCTGTGTTCACCTGCCCATCTCTTAAGTGTTCACCAGATGTTCCCACTTACTTCCAATTTACGGTGTCATCCAAGGACATCGTAGGTCGACCGTACAGGCCAGTGCCACATTGTCACATCTTGTTAATTGTTTTTTTCCATTGCTTCACCCGCATCCAGATCTTCCAGCACCATAGAGTTGTGCCTAGCATGGCTGCTACCAGAGAGAGAGTGATTGTGCTCTCTTAGCTGACAGCCAACTGAGAGACGAGAGAGTGAGGCAAGGGGGCACAGGAAGAACCTTCTCCAGAGGTTCTGTGCCTACACTCCTCTCTCCATTTGGGAAAGGAACTGGGGAAGCAAGGGATGGTCGAGGCTCCTCCAGAGGATCCACGTGGCTCCTGCATTCACCTCAGTTCCTTTCCCAAATGGAGGAGCACATCCTGTGGAGAAGATCCTTCTTTAATCTCTGCTCTCTCCTTTTGCAGCTGCCCAAGTACGCGAGAGCTGCATCTGATGGAAAGGGGGGTTACAGTCCGGGAAGAAATCTTCTCTGGTTGTCACCCGCCTTCCCATCAGAGTCAGGGCTGTGAAGACGAAAAGCACTGAGTGGTGCCACTGGTGTCAGCTACCACCAGTGCATAAAATGCAGGCAGGGAGCTGCCCAATTATTAGCTCTACATGATTTAAAAATGTGAGTGGTGACTTGTTGGGAGCTGCCTGGACTCAGCACGGACCCCAGCGGGCTATTGTCTCATTTGAAAACTGCTTTCTGAACACTACTGATCAAATTATGTTTGGTCCACAAAGGGGGCAGGTGGAGGGGTTGGATGAGGAGAGGAAAGAGGTGACCTCATCCAGAGAAGCTAGGGAGAAGGAGAAAAGAAGAGAGGCAGGACGGAGACTAGCAGGGAAGGAAATGAGGGAGGGAGAGGGTTGAGAAGAAATAGCAAGGTGGAGTTTATCAATCTTCTTTTTGAAAAAGGAGAAACGATCCCGTGCAGAGAGAGAGAGAGAGGAATGATTTTGTACAGAGAGAGAGGAAAGGAAGCAAATTTTGAGAAGAGACTGAGGTTGTGCAAGTGACATTCAATTAATGTGGAATAATAGTGGTCTTTGGCCAGGGCAAGAGCAAACTAAAAGTGGAGGAAGTCAGCAAACTCACAAGACTTCCACCAGAGGTACACAGCAGCTTGAGAGCAGGATCGGAGGTGGTGGAAGGTAGGGGTGAGCCAACAACAGGGGGTTTATGCAATGGATGGCACAAGAGGAGAACAAGGGAGTCAAGGGTGGTGGAAAGGGTTGACAGCAAAGGCAGGTGGTAGAGGAAACAAATGAGAGAAGTGGGGAGAGGGAGGAAGCAAAGACCAGAGAGTCAATCGATGGAAGGGCACGGAAAGAGCAAGAGGTTGGGGAAGAGGGAAGGGGTGAGTGGGAGACACGGAATGAATCACTGTCAACACGACTTATGTAAACTGGATGATCAAATACTGACTGCATGAATTCAATTTCCCTGAGAGTATTTTAAACTTTTGTATCTAATATTTTCTCAGCTTTAAATAATGCTTCAGAGAGAAGACACTGTGCAACTTCAGTTGTCTGTGTGTGTTACTATAGTTAGCATTTATATAATGCTTTCAGCAATCAAAGGTCTTTAAAATCATTATATACTTTACTTGTGCAGCCACTTTGTGAGACTGGTAATTAGTATTCCTGTTTTACTAGGGATGGGCGAACGCGGTTCGGAAGTTCGGAGTTTGGCCCAAACTCGGCTTGTTCGGACGACCGAACCCAAACGCGAAAATACCGAACAAACCGAACACTGAACGGCAAAATGGCCGAAGAGTTAGGTCAGTTCGGATCACGTTCGGGTGAGTTTGGGTGGCAAAAAAAGGTTCACTGGAAGGTCAAACATGACAGGGAGGTGTCAGTCACTGAGGAGCAGACTTCCAGGCACCAGGGGTGGAGAGGCTTGCAAGAAACAAAACTAATTATCTGCCTCCCCACTTCCCAACACCTTCTGAGCTAGTCACTGTTCCTGAACAGCAGGCATTGAGTAGGATTTTTAGATTGCTTTAAGTTTCATTTCAGTTTTGTAATGAAATGAAACTTAAAAACTGAAACCTTGTGTTATGCATTTCACTGTACAGACTCATTGACTATGTATGTATTCAGTTCACTACAGACTCCTCTTCTGTTTGTGATTTCCCCCCCATCCCATATATATATATATAGATATATATAGATATGGATATGGATATGGGATAGATAGATAGATAGATAGATAGATAGATAGATAGATGTAGGAGTTAGCTTAGCGATAGAGATAGCGTTAGTGATTTAGTTTTAGTGTTTGTATGAATAGGCCTGTGTACTTATTAGATAATCCATTTAGTTCATAGCATTTAGAATAGTTAATAGCAGTTAGATTTAGTGTAAATAGATACATATAATATTAGATAAAAATAAATAAATAAAAAACCCCATCTAAAAGCAAAAAAAGAAAACCATATAAAACCCAATAAAAAACCAAAAAACATATAAAAAACAAAAAAACACCCATAACAACATTATAACATTTCCCGAATGGCCGAACCGAACAGCCAAACGGCCTAACCAAACGGCCTGTTCGGACGACCGAACTGAACAGCCGAACCCAAACTCGGAGAACTAACCGAACGGACGAACCGAATGCAGCCGAACTGAATGCAGCTGAAACGAATGGACGAACTGAATGGACGAACCGAACGCAGCCGAACCAAATGGCCAAACCCGAACCGCGATCTTTTCACCCATCCCTATGTTTTACAGATGGGAAACTTAGACTGAAAAATAATGACTTGCCTAAGACCTCACCCAATGAGTTCTTGGCTAAGATGGAATTTGAACCCTGGTCTCTCATGTCCAACACATTAATTGCTAGGTACTCCTTTATGCCAGTTGCTCCCAAAGAGTTGCAGATTTTATCACTTGGATATGCCAAGCCCATATTAGATGAATAGTCAGAGTTCAGAAAAACATGAAAGGAAATTTGCTGTATTTAAATTATCCTGTCTATTTCCCAGTTTGCTACTCCTAATTGCTGTCCACACCAAAAGAATCAACCCAAATTCCTTTTTTTAATTTTATTTTTTATATATGTTTTAATCTTTCTTGTTAATTGACATTACATAATTTTGGTCATTGTACATTCTTTACATTTTTGGACCTTTCTGGGACCATCCCATTACAGCTTCAGTCTATTATGTTCTTATGCATTTACTATCCAACTTAAATTTATAATATAAACATAAAATAAACTGTCATAATACTATTCACCCTTGATGATCTACCATTTTTCTCCCCCCACCATTAGAAATGCTATTTGTCTTTTTTACTTTCTATTAGGAAAGAATTCTGTAATATATATTCCTTTTTCATATTTTTGTTAAGCATATTGTTGCTTTTGTTCCTTGAGTCTTTGGGTAATTTCAGATGAAACGCTACCATGGTCAACCACAGTGAACCAGGGACAGTCCCGTGATGCGGCCAAAGAGCCGCGAACATCTGATCAGCGGCATCCAGATGTTCACCATGGTCAATCACCCATAGGGTCCAAAGCCAACCACGGTTCCAGAGGTTGGGATGGGACCATCCCCGGAATTGTGGTGAAAGTGATTCCCACCAGGAAACCGCCAAATGTAATGACTGAACGCCAACCAGCAGGCGGAATCATAACAAATGATCCTCAGCCATGGTGAGAGCATGCAACGTCGCTGCCAGTAAATGAACAACACACAGAATGGGGAGGGAGATTTAAAGGGCACACATCATCAGGGGAACATGGTGGGATGGAGCAAGATGGAAGGGAGAGGAGAGCGGAGGGCAAGTGAGGCAGGGGGGAGGAGGAGGGGGAGGAGGTGGTGGCAGAGGAGTAGCAGCAGCAGCAGCAGCTGAAGCTGGCGCCCCTGAGGGGAGAACTGGCCAGGAGATGGAGGCACCCCAGAAATGGGTACGGAGAGTGAGGGGGGCCCACACAGCAGCAGAGGGGCACAAAGGGGGGTGCCCAGCAGGAGGGGGGCAGGGATGCAGGCTGTGGGTCAAAAGAACCGAGCACACTAACCCCACCCCATGACCCACAGACCTGGAAACAGGCCCGGGAGCAAGAGTCCCGGGAGGAGACCAGCGGAGGGGAAGCAGAGGAGGCAGAGGAGGAACTGCAGGAGGCGGACACACACGGGAGACACTGGTACCAGCAAGGGGGGCAATGGGGGTGCAAGGAGACCCTGGACTTCATCCAGTTCTGGTGACTCTGTGGAGCACCAAGTGGAGCTTGCCATGAACAAGAGGAATGAACACGTGTTCACGGATATCGTGCAGGACAGGGAGGCGGTGGGGCACCACAGGACCATGGCCCAATGCCGCTCCAAGGCCAAGGAGCTCAAGGGGGTACAAGGCCATAAAAGACAAAAACCAGTGGTCTGATCACAGAGCATGGACCGCCCCCTACTATGATACCCTGGACCGCGTATTACACATGAAGGGCTCCATAGTCGCCCCACAGCTCGTGGGGAGCACAATGGTCTAGGGCAGGGAATGGGCTGATGTATCCCCAGCCCTTGCAGCCCTTCCTGCATGCACTGACCCCAGGGACCCAGCCCCTCCTGAGGAACGCCCTGGGACATCGGGGAGCAGCAGGCCTCCCTCGCGAACCAGCACCGGGAGCCCACAGCTGCAGTCTGACTTGGGCAGAACCAAGGATGGCACAATGGTCACCCTGAGCTAGCCAGCCCCATGAAGGAGCTGGCCTTGGAGGACTCCGAGATGGACATAGAGGGTAGGCAATTGGGTGGGAGGACACACAGGCCATAGGGGGTGTGCCCAGGGCTTGGGGGCCCCCACAGGGTGCGGCCCTGTCCCCTCAGCCCTCAAAAATCAGGGAAAGTGGGAAGGGGGTCAGGGTGCATGGGAACCCACATGGGCATACAACAGAGGGGACAGGCACAGCTGAACAGGGGGCACCGGCCTCCGGTGCCAGCGAGTGTGGGTTATGGTGGGATGTGGACCTGGACTGTGAAAGGATAATGCACCCCATATCTATTCCCCAACAGGTGCACACATGCCTCGGCACGTGGGTCAGCCAGGTAAGGGGGAACATGGGGAACAGCCGCAGCAGCAGCAGGTGGAACAAGGTGACCTACCATGTTAGGGAGGGTCACCACATCGGGGTGCACTTAGGACACAGATGGCCAGGTGAGGCACTGACCCCCCTGCCATGGGACGGCGTGCCCCATGGCTCGGGGGTGATGGAGGGATGGGCAGGGCACAGGGGGGCCCGCAGCGGGAGAACCGTATCCGCCCATCTCAGGAGAGGTGACAAGGATCCGGGCATCATGGCCGCAACCGGAGTGGCTGGTGAATATGTCCATGAACCGGCCCCGGGGGGCCACAACTGCCTTGAGCTGCAAGGAATTATTCCCATGCCTGTTGATGTACTCGCCAGCATTCCCGTTGGGGGGCCAGAGGATCTCGATGTGGGTAACATCCACAGCACCCAGACAGTTGGGGAACCCACCAGCCTTGAAGCCAGTCACCACGGCCTCCTGGTCCACCAGCTGGATCACTCGGTCGAGAAAGACACCCTCCATGGCCTCACAGAAGTCCTGGAGGAGTCCGGTGATGGTGCTCAGTCCCACACCGAAGTGCTATGCCATGGACCGGCAGGAATCTGGTGTTGCCAGTGCCCAGACTGCTATAGCCATGCTCTGGACCACGGGCATGGGGGAGCTCATGGGGGTGTGCAGCCGGTCCAGCCAGGGCACCACCAGCTAAGCGAGCAGTATGAGGGACCACCTCTCCATGCGGTAGTGTGCCCACCACACTGCCTTGTCCCACCGTGCCAGGATCCTGGCCCACCATTCCTGTGCCTGAGCCGCGTGACCCAGAGCCGCATTTGAGTGGTCATGGTGAGCATTACCGCGCTCCCCATGGCTGTCCGGTGTGTGTTGTGTTGGCCAGCTGCCTCTCGGAGGACAGCTGGGTGCTCTCGGACAAGTCATAGGATCCGTTGGTATGTCCTAGACACCTGCAGGGCCTTGAGCCTGGCCTGGGAGTGCCTGCACCCATGGTGGGCATGCCGGGTGGCCACAGCGTTCCTTGAAAGGCACCCCCAAATGTGGGCATTCAGGTGGAGCACCTCCAGGGCAAGCCACTGGAGGTTAGTGTGCTGCCGGTGCCACTCTGCAGTTAAGTGCAGGAACAGGCAACATACGGCTCTGTGGGCCGTGTCCATGTTGGAGGGTGCCCGTGGTGCGGTCCGGTGCATGGCTCTCTTACCCATGTCCCGGGCCCACCTCAGCTCCATGCCCCACCTGTGCACCTGTTGGGCAGGCCACAGCGCACCCTTAGTGGCCGCCCTCGCCCGGCCGCCCCACTGCCAGCTGGCCGGGGGCTGCTCAGCTGTGCTGGTGGTGCCTTCCCTGGGCTCCTCATGCCAGTTGTGCTCACCTAACGGTCAGTGTTTAACTAAAGACAGCTCCTCTCCCCGGGGTGCACCTGCACTCCTTTTCTGGGGGCTCGTGCCCTGGGCCCGCATGCGCCCATCAGTGCGGTTGCTGGACATTACATGTGCTCAGTTCCTGCAGCTGTGCTGGGTCCGAACCCCACGCATCACTCGTTAGCCGTACCTTGTTGCAGCCTGCGGCCTTATCGCATGTCCTTGGAGCTCCCCTGCTTCCCTCCCAGGCTCACATGGGATTGTGGGGCCCCTCTTTCCTTGCGGATGAAACCATCTGCCCGCTGGACCATAGCCGGAAGTGCTGCTCCGGGGCTCCCATGCCCCGGATCGCCTGGAGCCCCCCATAGGTGGACGTTCTGGGAAACCATGACCCTATGTGACCTGTTGCATTCCCCAGATGTTGAACTTCTCCTGTGCTGCCCAGATACCCTCTTTTTTGCCTATGCAAGTCTGAGCTCCAGCCTTCGCTACTTCGGCTATGAGGTGAGTGGTAGCGCGTGCCAGCTCCATGTGGAGATGCTGGGCTAATGTCCCTTTCCTGATGGGCGCATTCCAGAGATAAGGTGTTCACATGTGGTGTGGTCTGCAACGGAGACCGTGTCCACCCTCTCGGTCTGTGGCCTGGCCAGGTTCACTACCTGTCAGGAGGAGGGGGGCCCTGCCCTAGCAGTTCCCTTCTTCTGCTGCATCCACGGGGCCCATGGCTGCCAGCAGTCACATGGGGAGGCGTATTACCACCTGTTGGAGCTCGGGCACCTGCCTTGGCCCCCTGCCACTAATTATTCCTTGTTGGAGCCCATCGGACCAGAGCTGGCAGCTGTGTGGACCCGTGCTAATGTCCAGGTGGGGCTGACCCACATCCGTTTGAGGCCTACAACCTCATTGCCCACCACATGGCATGGTTGGGCTACTGCTGGGGCATGCTTCAGTGGCCCCACTATGTGCATCTGGCAGGCCAACCCATCCCAACCCCTTTCGTGGCCCCGTGCAGCTGGATGTGAGGCACCCTGTGTCTTTGGTGTCATGGATGACAGCCCCACCATGTGCTCCCTGCACCTCCCTGCTGGCTCGGGGCACTGACTGTTTGCTCCTTACCTTTCCAGCCTCGCAGCCGTTCTGGCTGGGTCAGTTGCCTCTGCTCCACTTGCCTGTGTCACTGAGCCCCCTCCAAGGGCATCCCCTGTCCTTCAATGCCTGTGGTGTTCCTCTCTGTGCACCCCCCCTTTGGCTGGTTCCTGCTACCTGTGACCTCTCCTGACTCTCCCCGTGGTGCAGTCCTCCCTTGCATGGCCACCCGGTCACCTGTGTCCATGCCCTGCTCCCCCGCCCCTTGGGTACCTCCGTAACTGTGAGGGTCTTGGCACCCCTGGACAGTGCCTCTCAGCTTCCTCCAGGGGGGGAGGGGATGCATGTGCTTCCCACAGGATCCAGCTGGGACCACTCCAGTGCCTTCCTCTGTTTGGTTGCCCTTCCCCCATGACCCTGTTCTATCCCCGTGGGAACCCCCGTGGCTTGGGCTGCCTGTGTTGCTGTTGGGTGGCCCATGCCACCTGTGCTGTCAGTGGGGTCCTGGGTGCCTTTCTCCTTGTCCCATCCTGTTCCCAGGCCGGTCACTTCCTGTGGCCCGTGGCTCCCACCCCCACCCCCATGTCCATGGTGCTGTGTGTGTTGGCCTTCCTGGGGTGCTGTCCCCCTTCCCCCGCCCCCCATGCCACTGCTCCTAGCTCTGCGCGGTGCCCAATGTGCGTGACCCTTCCTGAGTGTCTTTCCGTTCCCTGTCCTGTGTTGTTGTTTCCCTGTGTGCCCCGGTGTGCTCCTCCCTTCCTTCCATTCCTGTTCGGGTGTGTTAGTGCCCAGGTGTGTGTGTGTGGTTTGTAGAGTTGGGACCCCGGGGCAATTACCGGATACCGGATTTACCGGTTTTCCGGTTCTCAAAGAACCGGATTCTCAGATTAAATCCGGTATCCGGTACCGGTTTTATTCCATTGATTTCAATGGGGCACTGTGTCCCCATTGAAATCAATGGAATACAATTCCTCCCCCCTCCCCCTCCCAGGCTGCG
>QEPC01004280.1:36327-46657 GCA_003113815.1 Sphenodon punctatus | reverse complement strand
AAGGAAGCGGTGATACACACACATTTCACATCCACGAATTCTTGTAGCGAAAATAATGCAGAATCGCGGAGTATCGCGCGAAATTATGCGAGGCGCAAACAGGGATGCCAAGGTTTAGGAATGGAATCGCGGAGCGGTAACTGCTGATTTCGCATCAGCCCTACTGGTGCCTGGGGGTCGTGGGGATGGGCCCGTGCTCTGTGAGAGCCCCCAAGCCCTGGGTGCACCCCCAATGGCCCGTGTGCCCTCCCAACCACTTGCCTACCTTCTATGTCCATCTCAGAGTCCTCTGAGGCCACCTCCTCCATGGGGCTGTGCTCCCCCTGGGTCCACTGGCTCAGGGTGACCAGTTTGCTGGCCTCAGATCTGCCCAAGTCAGACTGTGGCTGTGGGCTCCTGGTGATGGTTCATGAGGGGGGCCTGCTTCTCCCCGAGGTCCCATGGCATTCCTTTGAGGGGCTGGGTCCCCGGGATAGGCACCTGAATTCGAGGCTGCCAGGGGTGGGGGTACATCAGCCCGTTCCCTGCCCTGGACCATGGCGCTGTCCATGAGTCATGGGGCAACTATGGAGCCCTTCATGTGTAGTGTACTATGTTCCGGGTATCATAGTAGGGGCGGTCCGTGCTCCGTGTCCGGACTGCCGGTTGTTGTCTTTTATGGCTTTTATGGCCTCTTGATCTCCTTAGCCTTGGAGCAGCATTGGGCCGCGTTCCTGCGGTGCCCCACCGCCTCCATGTCCCGCATGACCTCAGTGAACACGTGCTCATTCCTTTTGTTCATGGCGAGCTCCACCTGGTGCTCCAGGGTCCCCCAGATCTGAACGAAGTCCTGGGTCTCCTTGTGCCCCCATTGCCCCACTCACTGGTACTGGAGTCTCCCGCATGTGCCCTCCTCCTGCGGTACCTCCTCCTTCTCCTCTGCCTCCTCCTCCTCCCCCCTGCCTCGCTCATCATCGGCTCTCCTCCCCCTTCCTTCTTGCTCCATCCCGCCATGGTCCCCTGCTGCTGTGTGCCCTTTATATTTCCCTCCCTGGTCTGTGTGTTGCTTGTTACCTGGCAGCGATGCTGCATGTAGGGCTGTATCAGAAAGTCACAGCGGTAGGTATTTCTGCCAGAAAGAGCGTTTCCACAATTAGTGGCATGGCGTGGCAGAGGCTTTCATTCCGCTACTTCCACAGGCTTCACAAATAGCGGAAACATGCCATTTTCGCTACTTCCACCATTTCGCCAGTGCCATGAAATAGCGGAACAGCGGGTTTTTGACAGTTTCCCCAAATCCCGCAATTTTTCAGATAGTTTCCGAATGTGCAGAATGCCAGTGGAATTAGCAGAATATCAGCAGAAAAGCTGCGGTGTATCACGAGCAATTCCAAAATGGCGGTATGGAATCGTGGCGTGCTAAAAGCTGCTGCCGCTTCAGCCCTAGCTACGTGCTCTTGCCACGACTGGGGATCATTCTTTTTGACCTGCCTGGTGGTTGTTGTTCAGTTGTTATGTTCAGCAGTTTCCTGGTGGGAATCGCTTTGACCACGAATTGTGGATGGTCCCTGGTAATTTCAGATGTTACGAGCCTACGTTCAACCACAGTGAATCCCCTGTGGTGGCTATGAGTCCCGTAACATCTGTTTGCTCCTTGCCAGATGGTCACCACAGTGAATCGCTGGCGGGGATCAAAATGACCATGGTTCTGGACCTCCGGCTGCCGGGAGGTCCAGAATCGTGATTAGATTGGCCACAATCCGGGATGGGCCAAAAGTAACATCTGTTATGTTTGGCTCATCCCAGATCATGGTCCCGACCATGGGACAGGATCGGGTGCAGTGGCCAGAATGGCCGCTCCGCCCACCCATGTCCCAGAGGGAGGGTGACCTGGGGAGTGAGGGGGGGCAGGGCTGTGTGGTCACACGTCGTGCTGTGTGGCCCCGCCCCCTTCCTGATCCCCAGTAGGAATCATGTCGGCAAGTCTAAAGGACAGCTAGACTGATTCCAGCATTCGTAGTTCAGCGTGGCGGGCCTCTGGGCTCATCACGTCTGAAATTACCCCCCATCCTGACCTGCGGAACCATGGTTGGATTTGGCCCCTACGTGTGAATGACTGTGGTGAACATCTGGATGCTGCTGATCAGATGTTCATGGCTCTTTGGCCACGCTGCGGGATTGTCCATGGTTTGCTGTGGTTGACTGTAATCTTGTAACATCTGAAATTACCCATAATCTTCCAATTCTGCCTCTTTATTGAAATATCTTCTTTTTCCTCTGTCTATAAAGGAGAATTTTGCTGGGTAGAGAATATGAGTGTTCACACCTATTTTAGTAAAATTGTCTATTTGTTTTTTCCAAGCTTTTCTCTTTTGAACCGTGTCATATGCCAAATCTGAAAAAATAGAGATTTTACTTCCTTCAAATTGCATGTCCCTTGTACTTCTGGCAGCTCTTAACACTGCTTCTTTATCCTGGAATCGAAGATAGTGTACTGGGAGGTGCATGTTCTTTGGGTCTTCGTCTTAGGGATCTGTGCGCCCGTTCCAGTTCCATATTATGGAGATCTTGTTTGTCTTTAAAGATTGTTCTCAGAATCTTTATTATCAGCTCTCTTTTTCCTGAAGTCTCTAGACCCTCCAGGACTCCCATCAATCTCAAATTCCTGCACCTCGATCTATTTTCTAAATCTTCCAGCTTTTCTTTCAGAGTGCTTACAGTGTCCTCCAACTGCGTTATTTTTTTATCTTGGGAGTTTTCTCTATCCTCCTGATCACTGACACGCTGTTCTAATAACTCAATCCTTTTATTAATTCCTTCCATTTGTACTTTTAAGTCAGTCAAGCAGGCATTTATCTTATTAATACCCTCTTTGTTCATAGACTGATCTTCTTGTACTGATTTAAATATAAACATGACCTGTTGAAATGAGTCTGGATCCCTCAGTTCCTCACCCTGCGTGTCATCCAACATCTTGTGTGGCCCGATCTCTGTCCTTCTCGTGCTGTAACGGGGAGAATAATATTTATCAATTGTTGTTTCCGGCTCTTTTTTCTTTTCTTTGTTAATTCTTCATTCAATTTTCTTTATTTTTTAGGATTTTCCATTGCTTTTGGGCTCAGATTACTTGACTTCATAAACGGGGTCTCAGGAGCTTCAGCCACGCACGTCCTATCACTTGCACATGCCCATTCGGCCCCCTCCCTTCTTCAATCCAACTTCCTACCCTAGTCACCAGCTATCAGTCAAGTGCTCATACCTTACTGCAAGTCACTCTCAGTTGCCATGGAACTTCAAGGTTTCCCTTTCCTTCTTTCAAAGGGTTCTTCCTGTTGATGCCTCTAGAATTCCCCCATCCCTCCACAAACTGGAATTACTCAGACGTGATTTCCAAATTTTTCATGTAGCAGACAGAGAAGCAGAGGATACTTTCCAATGTGCAGAGCTTCACTTTGAGTCAGGTAGTAGCAGCGGTGATGCAGTGGCACCACTAAAAAACACAAAACTGTAAACATGACCTCTTGTTCTCTGTGGTAAATTAGACTCAGTCCTGTGCCAACTTCACATACTATTTAAGATTTTATTAGGGATGTGCGAACGCAGTTCGGATGTTAGGCGTTAGGACCGAACTCGGTCTGTTCAGACGTCTAAACTGAACTCAAAAATGGTCAAACAGTTTGGTCAGGTTCGGGTGAGTTCAGATGAGTTCAGGGGTGAGAAAAATGTGACTTTGGGCAGGAAAAACGTGGCTAGAAGGGGGAGGCAGCTGAGGAGCAGACTTCCTGGCATCAGGAGTGGAGACCAGGGGTTGTTTCAGGGCCAAATGATACTGATACAAACAAAAAATTTTGAATTCGGTATTGGTATCGATAGCGCTATTTTAGAATGTTCGGCCAAGTTCGGCCAAACAGAACGCCGCTGAACTGAACAACCGAACCCGAATTTGGGTTTTGAATCGAACGACCGAACATCCGAACTGCATTCTGTTCGCACATCCCTAGATTTTATGGAATGAAATATGAACACAAATAATGCAATCATTGCATTGCCCCTTGTTCTATTTATTATTATATTATATTCAGTCCATATTATGTGCCATGCCCACAGTTTCAGGTTACAATATGACAGAGATAATCATCTTTAGCTCTCAGTAGGTAAAAACAGATGTGACAATAGCCTGTGTTAGCCTGCTTTTGACCAGAACTAACCCGCATGTTTTTTCTTTCCCTGCTAGATGTTTGGCCATGTCTGCCCCAGGGCGTGTGGCTGACTGGCACAGGATATGTTGTCTGAAGAAGCTTGAAGACGCAGCCAGAGATATAGCTGACCCATCCAGGCTAATCTGTGCTAATGGGGGCATCCACATGTCAGTTAGACCTACCAAGCCCCACTGTGAGGTCAGGTCAGTGGATCAGGCCTGGAGGAGTGCGCTCACCCAGCCGTCCAAATAGCTGATGGAAGGGTCTGGAGGAGTGCACTCACCCCAGCTACTGAACAGTTGATCAGGGAGCCTGGAGGGGCATGTTCACCTGGCTTACTGAATAGCGGATGGGGGCGGGACTGGAGTGCCCCCATCTGCTGGTTGGCAAGTCAAGTACATGCACCAGGCAGCTTATGGGGGGGGGGGCTGAGGAACACCTCATCAGCTGTTTGGTGGCAGCTCCTCCCAGGGGCCCACTCCTACTAAGCAGCATTGGCCCAGGGTTTCCTGTCCCATGTGGACATCTCCCTCTTTGGGTCAACCCAGCATGTGAAGGGATCCGTGACATCACGCCCCATATCTGGGCTACAGGGGAGGAATACTCAAGTGACCATCCCTCCCCACCAACCTGAGGAGTGGCGGCTGCAGTGGCTTGCCCCAGGATGACCCAGGGAAGTGCCTCACCTCCATCACATCTGTTTTCACCCAGTATTAACAGTCCATTAAGATACATAGGATTTCTGCCTCCAAGTGCAGTTTGTTCAGGCTGTGTGCAAGCTATGGAAGAGATCACTCCTTTGGTTCAATTTGTTTCACATTTTCAAGTACTACCTATCCAAAGTGCTTAGGTTGACTGATGACCATGATATTTGAATGCTTCTAAGTCTTCTAATAATGGAAAGGATCTCAAGGATCATCTAGTCCTGCCATCTTGAGTGTAAATAAGAGAACACTTATATGTCTATGCCAACTCCTGTCCAAAAAACACACTTTTCTTCACATGTGCTTTATTTATAATGCAATTAGCAGCACCTCAATAAAGCTCCATTCTCAGGTTTTGGCTTTAGTCCTTACTCTGCCAAATCATTTCAAATTCTTCTCTCCTGAAAGTCCTTGATTTGTGTCTGTCACCCTGAGGTGAGTTCACAGTCTCTTCCTGATTGTCTCTCTTTGAACTTTCAGTCCCGGCTTATATACTTATCGATTATTAATATATTATATATTGAAATAGATCACCTATCCTTTATGGCCCCTACTATCAGCCGGGGGCTCCGTCCTGCGGGTTCTGTCTGTTACCCTTGTCCGTGGGGTGGGGTTGCACAGGAGGGCCATTCTCAGTTGCTGCCCCCATTTTGTGGAACTCCTTTTCCCAGGAGGTTCATTTGAACTCGAGCCTGGGCATCTTCCGGAGGCGCTACAAAACTTTTTTATTTGAAAGAGCTTTTGGTGAGCAGGGGTAAATAGGGCTTGGGTGTGGGTTTTTTGGTAGGGTTGAAGGGAAGGGAGGCAAATTGAGAGGAGGGAAGTATGTTTTTATTGTTGAATTTTACTGTTAAATTTTATTGTTGATTTTTTTATGAATTGCGAGTTGTCCTGAGTCTTATGGGAAGGGCGGCATATAAATTCAAATAAATAAATAAATAAAATAAAATTGTTTTGTCCTCTGCTGGACAGCTGAGGTAAACAGCTCCAGGTGCTAATGACCCTCTGCAAAGGAATTTAACCATGCAGTTCTTCATAGTGATACGCAAATCATGACTTCATCCTGTGAACAGTTTGGGGAGCAGTTTATTCCAATCAGACAGAGGTGTAATTAATTACCCAGTTTTAATACCAAGAGATGAGCAGCTTGGTCCTGAGACAATTTTGCACTGTGTTTCAACTGGGGGTGGGAAACTTTTCCTGTCCCATGGGGCCACTTTGAAAGTTAGTTCAAATTCTGAGGGCTGCATAGATGTCGGGTTAGGAGTGCTAAAGGGGTGCATTCAGAGTGAGAGAAGGAAGAAGAGGGTCTGGATTTATGGCATGGATCCATTCCCTATCCTTGTGTGCATGCCCTCATCTCTGCCACCTATCATTTATCAAGAGACTGAGCATTGAGCTCAGTTTTTCAATGCTTGAGAATAGGGACTGGATCCACAGAGTAAATCTAGTAACTTGCAAGGGGCCAAATAAAAACTAGCTATAAGTCGCATTTGCCCCTTGGGCCTGAGTTTCCCCACCTCTGCTCTAGAGTTAGTGCTGAAGCAAATCTCATTCACTTCAATGGGACTTGTTTTAGTATAAAGGGATAGTGCAAACAGAAAATGCTTCAAGATAACTCTGTAAGTGATAGCTCCATAAGGGACCTGCCCAAGGTCATACAGGCTAGGGCTGAGATGAGAACAAGTGTTCTTGTTCCACAGGGAAATATCGACTTTTGGGAAGTGCTTGTGAGTGTTCATCAATACTTTGTCAGTCTCCTGTGATTCCACACTTCTTCCATTCTCAATATGGGCACCTGTGAGTTGTGTTTTTTTTGTCATTTCCCATCAATTTTGTCAGTTTGGGGCATTTTTTGTCACTTTACGGAATTTTTACAACAGTTTTACAGTACATTTATGGCAATTTCCAGCACGTTCCCAGCATTTAGATGGCATTTTTGCATCTCCACAGCCTCTGGGGTGCATGTGGGACACACATAGGGCTTGGAATTGGCCCTGTAGTGGATCTGTTCTACTTGTGAAAAAAATGACAAATGACAAAAATGGCAGAAAAGCCGGTAAGTTTCAGAGTTGTGTGAATGAAGGTGAATGAGCTGTTCCAGCAGAAACAGCTTTTGCTATGATTTATCCTATTATATATATGAATTTATTGCGTGGCCTTAGCCATTTCAAACCAACACATCTTGTCATAACAATTACAAAGCCGTTAAAAAGGAAAAACAGATAATTCAATTAACACATACATAAAATTCCCATAATACATATAGTTCAACCACTTTTGCGTACATAATCTCAAATAGATAATTTGGGGCTGCAATAGTTTAACCTACAGAAGGCTCCTATAATTGAAAATGGCCTTAGAAGCATCTATACCCAGGACATTAGGACCAAAAGGTCCAACAAGGTCCCCAGGCCCCCTCAGACCCACAAGAAGAAAGTTGCCTTCCACCTACTCAAGGCTACTCAAGCCCTGAGATCAGCACCCCAATCTTAGCAAATTTCTCCAAGACTGTCTGCCTCAGGACCATCACCTGGTAGGCAAATTCTGCAACTCGCCTGGTTACATCAGTATCTACAGGGCTCAGCAGCTTCCACAATATTTTAAATTTGGGAACCCTCTGGCACGCTGCCAAATATTTAGATCTTAACCCTTCAAAGAAGGGACAAATTAATAAAATATGGGGCACCGTATCTGGGGTCCCTCTGTTGCATAACACACAAAATCTCTGTTCACAAGGAATTCCGTTGAATCTTCCTTCAAGGTAAGAGGAAGGAAAGGAGTTACAGCAAAGCCTGGTGAATGCCACCCTCTTGGAGGCATCCAACCAATTAAATAAATAACTTGGGCTGGGCTGTAAAGGATTATAAGGCATATATTCAGGAGCTACTCTCTGACAATCTAATAAGGCCCTTTCCGTTTGGAAAGCCTGATCTCTCAGTCTCTTCTGGGTCAATTTTTAAAATAAATCCACTCCTACGTTATTAAGCACCTCCCTGGAAAAGCCCATTTTGGAAATTTCAAGTCCATCCGCATTCAGCCATGAGTCCAATAGGCCTGCCTTGTGAGCCATGCACAGCAGGGTACTTTATCTCTCTGTGAGTGACACAACTTTTGCCCAATATTTTGAGAGCAGCTGGAGTATCACCATTTGGACTGGCAAAACACAAGATTCTGCTTGTAACAAGATTTGGGGGGAACCTCGAGGAAGGCCAAGTAGGGAGGCCAAAAAGCCATTTTGAATATTTTCCATCACCTCCAGGAAGTCGAGGGCCCAGATAGGTGCTGCATACAACACTTGATTTAACGCTTTGGCCATAAATAGCCATAATGCCGGCTCTATCAAATTGCCCCCTCGTCCAAAGTAAAATTTCAAAATCGCCATGATCGATCTCTTAGCCTGCGCTCTAGCTAAATCAAGATGGGCCTTCCAAGAGAGAGAAGATGAAAATGTAACCCCCAAATATTTGAAGGAACAAATATGCTCTCTAAGTTCCCCTTTTATATCAAGGAGTACATTTTCCTGGTTCTTCGTGCTCCCGCAATGAAGATTTTAGTTTTAGAATAATTAATTCTTAACATTTCTAGTTGGCAGTATTCACCAAAGCGATAAAGCAGTCTCTTCAGGTCCACCATTGTTCGGGATATCAGCACGTTGTTGTCCGCATATAACATAATTGGTAGCCGTCTTTTCCCCACCAGGGGGGCATGGGAATCCACTGATTTCATATAGGGCACAACGTTATTCAGGTACAAGTTGAATAGAGTCGGGGCCAGCAGGCAGCCCTGTCTGACCCCGAGTTTCACCTGAATCGCCCTGGAGAGCGACCCTTGATTCTCATATCTCACCTGCAGTGTATTCCTCGAGTGCAATTTCACCATGAAAAAAAGTAATCTATTGAAGAGGCCCTCAACTTAGCCCAAAGACATTCTCTGTTTACTGAGTCGAAGGCCTTCTCGAGGTCCACAAAGCAGAAATAAAGTTTCCCCTGCAGACCAATGTACTTCTTAATCAGTGACACAATTACCAAAATATGGTCTGTAGTGGTCCTTCCCTCACAAAAGCCAGCTTGTTCTGGCTCAGTTGCTCCAGACTCCTGCATCCAGAGCTTCAGTCTATCCAGCAAATATCTGGTGTACAACCTCCCGATAATGCTGAGCAGACTGATCGGGTGGTAATTGCTCGGGGCCGACACCTCACCCTTCTTATGGATAGGGATCAAAATGCTACTAAGTCAGGAGTCAGGGAACATCCCGGTGTCATTTATAGTTGAAAAAAGAGGGACCAAAAGTTTGGCCCACCAATCAGGAAATGCTTTTGTTAACTCAGCCGGGACCATGTCGGTGCCTGGGGCCTTACCCAACTTGAGGGATGCTATAAAGGACCTAGCTTCCTCGACTGGAACCGGCGGCCAACTCTCGAACCTGTGATCTGGACTAAGTTGCACAGGCTGGAGAATTGGGGGAACGTATGAAAACAGCTTAGTATAAAATTGTTCCCAATCATTTGAAGAAATAAGGTGGGAATTAGCTGTACTGCCCTTCCACTGCAAAGAACGGATCAGCTTCCAGAACTTATTATCTTTTTTCACGGTAGCAAGGGGCAAATCTGACAATAATACCCTTTGGAAGGCCAGTTTTTCTCAGTTAAAAAGTTCCTATAATATTTATGTTGGAACTGAAGTTGAATCCGAATCTCAGGCAGCGAACCATTTCTTAACCTTTTTGTTAACCATCTGAGAGAGGTCCTAGCATCTCTACAATCTCCATCAAACCAGGCCACCAATTTCTCCCGGCCATTTTGCCTACTCCTAGGGGTAGCCGTGATAGTTAACTGTGGTTCGAGCAAATTCACCAACCTATTATACCGACCCAAAGTCTCCAGGGGCTGCAACTCCAACTCCTCACAGAGTAGCACCACCTCCAGTGATTTAATAAACCCCTCAAATGCCTCCATAAGGGCCTTGGAGCGCTTGGGTCTAATTATTGGCTCTCCGTCCTGACCGTATGGAGGGGGCAAAAGTTGCTGGAGAGGAACTCCATTCTTCCCCACTGGAAGGTTCAGTTCCAGTAAGATAGGGAGATGACACATATCTGGTCTCAAAAGTACCTGCAGTCCTAAGATACAACTAAATGCTGAGCGGGAAACAAAAAAATAATCTATTAAGCTAGAGACATTATGTGAATGGATAGTAAAATTACCTTGCCTATCGTCCCCAACTCTCCCAATTACAATTACCAAATCTAGAGATTATTATTATTATTATTATTATTAAACATTTATAAAGCGCCAGTAACAACCTGGCGCTGTACAGAACATATAATCAGCTGCGGTCCCTACCTGTGGCTTACAATCTAAAAGACAAGGAGGGGGAGACAAGGAGAGGGGACAGCGGGAGAGACATGGGAGAAGACAAACAAACATTCAGGCGGATGCGAAGTCTCAGG
>QEPC01004280.1:24513-36227 GCA_003113815.1 Sphenodon punctatus | reverse complement strand
GGCTGGGGGTGGAGCCCTGCCGCAATGGCTTCTGGGGGCTTCAGGGGGTGGGCGGGGCTTCTGGGGGCGGGCGGGCAGCTTTGGCCTGGGGCCTGGGCTGGGCCCTCCCAGGGGGTGGGGCCTCGCTCACCTGCAGGGGATGAGCCCTGCTGTTGCTGTTGCTGTTGCTATGGCGGCTGGGGGCTTCTGGCTGGCTGGATTAAATTCTCCATAACCTCACTTCTCGACCCCACCATGGTGTCCAAAGAGCGCTGGGGGGAAGCGGGGAATTATACAGAGACTCCTCCGAGGGTGCAATTACCAAGCGGTCAGCTGGATTTCCCAATCTGGTGTTAAAGTCTCCCGCCAAAAGCAGTACTGCATCCGGGTACTCACTCAGTGCCCTCATAATTAAACTAGACATTTCCAGCCATATCTCTTCAGAATAATATTTCGACTTTATTGGGGGAACATACACATTCCCTAAAAGCAATTCTAAACCACCAGGAAACAAACAATATAATAACATGAAATTTGATTTGAACATGGCCAAAATCTTAAATTTAGCCTTCATATCCTGCGCTACCAAAAGCACAAGTCCCCCACTAGGTCTGCTGCAAACGTTAGATGGAGTAACTGCCACACAAAATCTATCAAATCCAGTCAGCTTTGCAGGGCTACAATTTCCCACTAACCAAGTCTCCTGGAGAATAAGAATATCAACATTCTCCAGGAAGGGGAGGCAATCCTCCTCAAGGCAATGTGCCTTCCAGCCAGATATATTCCAAGTTAACAAAGCCCAGGAGTCCCTGCCGCTAATCAGACCAACTTCCTTCCCTATTAGGGATTTCAGGTGGTCGCTAGAAGCAGTCAAGGTGCTAGGATAACTTTCTCTGGTCCTTGGCCTTCTTCCTATCTTTAAAGGAGTAGAACCCCAGACGAATACAGCCTCCCTCTGTCTGTAGACTATGGAACACTGCAGCTTCTCCCTGCAAAGAGGGCTCTGAGTCTCCAGACACAAACCCAACAAAGGCCAGCCCTGGGGGTCCCAAGCTCTGGCCCTCTTGTGAGCCTCTACAGTGCGGGTTAACAGTTGCTGGAACGAGGACAATAACTGTATGAGTATTCTTTGAATTAGATGGAATTACAGGCTCCGCTCCCTTAACAGAAGCATTTAGTTTCCCTTTCCCCTCTTTTTTCCACCTACCAGGGTAGAAGCCACCAATGATTTACCCGCCATGGGGAAAGAAGGATGATCACTATCTAGGGAACCAATTTGCAATTCCTTGTTTGAACAAGTCACCATTTCTTGGTGAAATCTCTCTCCCATCTAAGTTTTCTGGAGTTGCCTACTTATATAATCCAGGCGGCTAATAAGAAAATCTGGCTCTAGTGAAGGGTCAATTTGCCTAGACAATACCCTAGCAACTTTCATATTCACCCCGTCTTTAATAGAAGGCTGGAAATTACAAGTTTCCTCCTTCGGTTTAGTCCTACCAGTTGCTTCAAGCATTTCAATCAACTGCCCGTTAGTATTCGACCCTTCAATATTCCCAGACTGGATAGGAGTAATACTCGGCATAGGTCCTGGAGCAGTATTATGCTTTAAGTAGCAAGGAATTTCTAATACTGGCTCTTCCTGAAGAGGGAATTTCTCTCCATCATCCTCCATTAGGACCCTGGAAACAAAAATATTCCTCTCTTTTAATACATCTCCCTTTTCAAATATCTGTGTAACCAGTTGAGTAGTGACCTTTAGCAACCAACACTTCTTTATGTTGTGTACATGGTCAAGAGACACAATATCCCTACTAATAACTGGGAAACCCAAGATCACCCTCAGATGTTCTGCAACATCATAAGGGGTGTTCCAAAAGGGCAGGAGCCCCGATGCTAGTGGCAAAATAGCAAAAATCAAACTATTAGGTAAGTAAGACATTTTCAGTAGCTTATCTTTTATTACACACTCCTGGACACCCAGCCACTTTGAAACTTCATTAACTTCTGGGGGTTGATCTCGAGGGCCGGGCCACACAGGAAACTGGAAGCTAATATGGGGAACTGATCTAGTTTGAGAACCACCTACCAGTACCCCAGCTCCTGTATTAGTTTGAATATCACCTGCTACTACTCCTGCCTCCATCTTCCTAGTAAGCTCCTTCATCTGGGCAAACATACATTTTAATGTGTGAGCAGTTGTTAATTCTAAATCCGCCAATAGCTCAATTTGTGTGACATCTCTTGAGTCCTTATGGATTAAAATTACTGAAGGTTCCATTTCATCACAATCTCTCCTTCCAAGCTCAATGTTGGATACTTCCCAGTTAGCCTTGTTACTTTGCTGAGGACTCGATAAAATCATAAATTTGTTATACTCCACTCCCTGAGGGGGCAGAGATTCCCTGGAAGCCCCACAGGGAGCTCCAAGGAGAACATCAATTTTCCTCTGCTTTGGCAATTTTGCCGGGGGAGGTAAGGAGCATGGGGCCTCTTTCCGCAAACTTTTGGGATTTGGCATTTGAGACTGCCCAACCGACTAACTCCTTGATTATACCCGAGAGACCCCCTCAACAGTACCTGGGCTCCTGCTCCGGGGTGCACTGAAGGGTGCACAAAAGGGTGCACCCTTGTGTGTGCAATCCTTCGGCACGCGGCCTAGGCGCGGACCTACGGCACAGCCGTAGACTGACCGTTCAATTTTCTTTCCTCCAGGATGCAGACGCCGCCCCAGCTCCACTCCAAGCAACAGGTGACAGATAGGTAATTAGGTACGCTGATCCCAGCTCCCCGGTCCTCTCCGCCTTTATCATATTAGGCCAAATATAAGCATTCAGTGCCAAATGAGCAACTGAAGCCAGGTCTTGTTAGTGCTCTAAACAATTATACCATTCTTCCTCTCAACTTCAGCTTTTGCAATTCCACACTTCTTTTCAAACTGGAAGCAGAATTGCTCACATGGTACCAGAAAGATTATCCACATGAGATTTCGTATCCTAAGAGTCTCAAACAGTTCAAATAACTGTAGGGTAATATTTCAGTTGTTATTTTAGGCTGTTCAACCCCAAATTTCCAAACTGTCAAAGCTCCCCATCGTTTACAGTAACGTTATGCCAGCAAACACGATTATTTAAATATATTTAAACTACTAAACCCTTCTCTGGGTATCTATGTAAATGTCTGAATTTCTTGTGTCACTAAAAATCAAGGTAAATAAGGGAAGATTTATATTATTACGATGATCAAACCTTTTACCTCATTTTACTTCCACTTTGCTTGCTTCAAAGAGGCTCTAATTTTGATTATGAAGATGATGACTTACTTCAGCAAACCTCTTTCCTTGACTGCTTGGAAGGCAGATGACTGACTTCTGCTTGATGGAGAGAGTGTCTAAAAATCTTTCAGAACTACAGAATGGAGGAATAATGTGTGAAATTGTTTGAGAGAGAATATTAAATATAAATCAACAAACACTGCTTTCATGTACTCAGCTTGGCGAAAAGGCATATTTACAGGCTGACTTAGTTTGCAACAAAATAGCGAAATGCAACCAAGTTGGTTTCGAAGGATTCAGAAGACTCTTCAGTGGCAGTGCAGTTTTGGAATTTGGGAATGGAGGTCTTCAATTCTGGTCTGTGCGAGCGTAGTTTTTTGAGGACTTGAACAAACATGTTTCTGTGATTCAAAACAAAAATCTTAGTCTGCTTCCATACTCATGGGTCACCCCATATTAGGAGTTCCACATTCCCGCAATCCAAGCAGAGCTGTTTACATGGACAGTAAAAGCAAGATAGGCTACATTTGCTTAGAGAATGCAGGACATGTAAGAGGATAATTTTTATGCTCCCTTCCCCAAATAAATATGGGGAGAGACTAGTTTGAAAGAGGATATGTTATGTTTTCCCATGTTTTACTTCCCAACCAGCTCTGAGCACCAAATTCTTCCCTTTTAAAAATCCTGTTCATTGTCTTTTGGAGGCATTTTAAAACTGTAAAGGCAATATTCCCCACCCCACCCCCCAGAAACCCACAAGCAGCCTGTGGAACTGATTACCACAATTCCAAGCATTATTTTTTTTTTATTGCAATATTTAAATACCGCCCCCTTCTGCCCAAGGGCAGTGAAAAACATACATAAAAATATATCACAAAAATATAAAATACACTATAACATAAAATCACAATTAAAATAAAACAACAACAGAGACTCAAGAAAAAACAACCCCTTACCTCAGATAAAAGAAACCCAGCCACCCTCTACCCGTACCCCATACCAAATGCCTGGTGAAACAGCCAGCTTTTACATTGTCTATGGAAGGAGGGGAGATCCAGAGAGAAGCAAATCTCTACTGGAAGGGAATTCCATAACTGCGGTGCGGCTACTGAGAAAGCCCTCTCTGAACATTGCCACCCAGGAAACCCGGGGGACCTCCAAGAGGGCACTCCCGGCCGACCGCACAGGCCAATCCAGGACATGAGGGATGAGGCGGTCCTGCAGGTAAGTGGAGTCTGGGTCATATAGGGTTTTAAAGGTAATAACCAACACCTTGAATCAGACCTGGAAGACTATAGGCAGTCACTGCAGTGACCGGAGCACCGGTGTTATGTGCTCCTGGTGGCCCGCCCCCATAAGGAAATGAACCACTGCATCCTGTAACAGCTGCAGCCTCTGGGTTGTCACCAAGGGTAGCTCCCCAGAGTTCATTGCAGTAGTCTAATCTCAAAGTGATTAATGCATGTACTGTAACCAAGCCAAGAATGTGTACCTGAGTTCTCGCATCCTCATAAATGTTGCATCCCTTGTCTCTCCCTCTGTTCCCCCTTCTCTGTCTCCCCTCCTCCTGTTTTTAGATTGTAAGATCTCTGGCAGGGACCATGTCTATCTTATTTTCTGTAAAGTGCCCAGTACATTGCTGGTGCTATATACTACGACGACGACGACAACTACTACTAATAATAATAATATAATAAATGGGCATGGAAAGATCAGAGCCTGAGATGTACAGCAGGAGATGTAGGAACAGATGTAATTTACCAAATGTACTCCTCGCCACAGCTGCCACCTGGACATACAGGCAGAGCTGTAAATCAAGGAGGACTCCTCTATCTTTGTTAGATGAGCGGGGGAATCTAGCAGATTGACAAATCCAATTTTTAAAAAGTCATGCAGGGAGCATTTACATACACCAGAAGTTGGCGGCCCCATTGAATACAGCAGCACCTGGTGGCTCATGCATTATTTCAGTACCGTGGATATTGAGGTTTTATAAATCCAGTTTTAAAAATAATGCATGAACTGCCAGGTGCCACTGTTCTCAATGGTGGCTGGTGACTTCTGGTGCGTGTAAACGCTCCCTGAATGACTTTTTAAAGAGTGTATTTGTCAATCCGCTAGATTCCCCCAATCATCTAAAAACTCCCCTAGGCTCCAAACCTGAGAGACCAAGGAGGGATGCACCTCACTCCCTCACCCTTACCCACCAACATCATCTTCATCTTGTTGATATTCAGCTTCAGACGGCTTGCCCTCATCCAATCCCCCACAGCAGCCAGACATTGGGCAAACACTGTGAGACTGCTGGGCCTGGGTCCAATGAAAATGAGGGGTACAGCTAGGTGTCATCAGCATACTGATGACACCAAACTCCAGACCCTCTCACAATCTTGCCCAAAGGTTGTATGTACACATTGAACAAGAGAGGGGACAGAACTGATCCTTGTGGAGTTCACATGTGAGGTCCTGGGGGCAGGAGGGGGGCGATGTAAAAATCCAGAACACCACACACTGAGTACTCCCAGCCAGAAATGAACAAAAAAATTCAATAACAGTCCCACCCACCCCAACATGGTCCCACAGGAGAGTCACCAACATTTCATGGTCAACTGTGTCAAAAGCTGCTAAAGATCTAACAATATCAGAAGAGTGGACTAACCTTAGTCCAGCTCCTGGTGCAGATCATCGACCAAGACCACGGGTGCACTCTCAGTGCCATAGCCTGGATGAAAGCCAGACTGCAATGGATCAAGAAAACCGATGCAATCCAGATGCCCCTGGAGCTGCTGGGCCACTGCCCATTCAATAACCTTCCCTAAAAAGGGAAGGTTAGAGACTGGCCAATAACTGGCAAGTGCATCAATGTCAAGAGATGGCTTATTGAGCAAAGGCCATACCACAGCTTCCTTCAGGCACCCTGAAACCAAAGGAGGCATTGACAACCCCCACCAGCAACAGCCCTAATGTTTCCCAGCTGGCTTTCACCATCCAGGACAGGCAAGGATCAGGTTCACAAGCCATGGCCCTCACAGTCTCCAGGATCTCCACCACATCAGTGGGCAATACCTGCTGAAACTGATCCCACAAAATCAGACCAGATGTGGCATTCATAACTTCAAATACATCCACTGCATTAAGTGTGGTGTTGAAATTGTGGTGGAAACGAGCTATTTTATCCACAAAATAGTCCCAAAACATGTCACAGTGAGCACTGGAAGATTCCCGTTCCAGGTGGAGAGAGGTCAGACTGACCAGCTCCTTCACCACCCAGAAAAACTCAGCTGGATGTGAATTTGCAGATGCTATGATGGCAGCAAAGAAACTCGGTTTTGCTGCCCATAGCATAGGCTTTTAACGCTGCTCTATGGCTTCAGTACGAGGGCAGCACCACCGTCGTTCTAATCCATATACAAGTGTGTGTGTGTGTGTGTGTGTGTGTGTGTGTGTGTGTGTGTAAAAGCATAAGAGATAGCAAACATCAAAGATAGAATGTTGTAAGCTTCCTAATGTTTAAAATTTTCTAATTGGCAGAACTTATTTCTTCCTGAGTGACTCACTCTGTCTTCTTTTTAAGAATAAAGCAGATTTGGAAGGTAACATGAGCATTTGTCATGTATCTCATATAATAAGCATATATTTTAAGCCATCTGTGTTTCAATGTATTGAAAATTAAAGTTAGCCTTTGTATCATGACCTTTTATTGAACTGTCTGTATCACCTCTTAGTGAACTCTTGACTATATACTGGGAAAGAAATTTAAATTGTTAGACTGTCCTTCTGACTTGTTTTAGAACTGGGATTTTATCAGTCTCTGTCTCAGTGATTAATGACTCCATGGCACAAGTATCTCCTCCCAACTCGCTTCAATGGGTACCTCCCCGTGAAGTAAAGTTTTAGCTTTAAATTAGTTAGTAGCTGGATTTAACTAATTGGTCAACTGAATTTTGAAGGAAACCTGACTGAAACTCCATGGTCAGTCACCTTTGTAACTGACATCATCTGACTGGGCTCCTCAAGCAATAAGATTCAGAGCAGTTCTTTGCTTGGACAAAAGATTCTAAATTCACATGAGAGTCTTTTCTCACCTTCATGGCAGAACTGGGCACAGAACTGGGTAAAATGAAAGTATATTCTTTTGATGCATTTGAGCCAATGAATTAAGCATATGTTAGCTTTTAAGGCTGTTTCATTAAACAGAAATGTTTATTTAGATCATGTACTTATAACTGACCTTGATTCTCTTTTGTAACATATTGGTATTTTTTATTTGAATTTAAGTAAACTATGCTTTATATTTATAACATTCTTTGTCTCATGACTTCATTTATAAATAATAGTGTCTTTACAATACTTTGCTGAGCTGGTTGGCTTTTAGCATAGTGTAAACTAAATTTCCACAATCTGGAAGAACGCTGCTTTATGTCTAGTTCAAGATTATGTCTGGCTGGACGACTAAGCACATTTTACATTCAAGGAAATTGAGGCACAATGCGACACATTGGTATCTTCCATCTTATTGTACCCCAATGAAATATCAACAATCTTTGCAGCTACAGCCCATCAATATACAGAATTATTATTTTTCTGAATTAGTTTTAACCATTGGGGTGTAATGTGTTCTCAAAGTGAATGACATTCTCTCTGCTCAGAATGACTGAACTTTGCTCTGTGTGTACTCTGCAGCCTTGATATGGATGGTAGTTTCAGAGTTGGGGGTGGGGGCAGAATCATGGTCTGCTTTCCCATGTGCGGTGGCGGCAGAGGGACAGCCAAGGGAAGGAGTGGCAGCACGGAGGAGCCGGCTGACTGGAAAAAAGCGAGTGCAAACGGGGATCTGCCAGGCTTATCTCGCACATGTCAGGGCACAAAATCCTGACCTGACATGCATGAGAGAAGCTGCAGCAGATCCCCATTCGCACCGGTTCTTTTCCTGTCAGTTGGCTCCTCCATGCTGCTGTGTCTTCCCTCACCCCTCCCTCTGCCATCACCGCAAATGGAAATGCAGTCTTGGTCTTGCATCACCAGTTGTTCTGTCCTAAAACTTCCCCCATCATACAATGGATTTCCTCAGATAAGAGAAACATAGGCCCTTTTTACACAGACACTAACACCCATAAAATGGGTGTTACATTTTATTATACATGTTGCAGGGCATCACTGCAGCCAATCACCATGGGCCCTGTGCACACATGATGCCTCCACCCAGTTCCTCTCCACCCAGTTCCTCTCCACCCACACCCACCCACGGAGCAACGGACGCCACTGCCAGTTGCTCCGTGGGTGGGTGTGGGTGGAGATGGGTGCTGCCCGGGAGCAAACACTCACCAACATCCAATGAAGGTGGTGTTTACACAGATGCCCCCACCCATCTCCACCCAGGGAAATGCTCCCCACCCACTGGCCAACACCCATCTCCACCCAGAGGAGATTTTATGGGTGTTAGAGCGTCTGTGTAAAAAGGGCCATAATAAGCTAGTTTGTCTCCTAATGGGCAAAATGCAAGTACTAACGTGAGCTGAATACGTTTAAGAAAAACTAGAGAGACTCTGAAGGAATAGTGTGTTGATAAGTGAGAGGAAAGTAGGATAATAACCTGAGGAGAAGATTCATGTTTTGAAAAAACATTGTACCTCTACTCTGTCCCTTCCCATGCTCCCCACCCCCCAAAAAACAAACAAACAAACAAAAAATAAAAAATCTCAAAACACTAGGAATTTAAATAATAAAATAGAGAAGTTCTTAAATGCCTTAGTGAAGCTTTCCCATCTGTTCCCAAAATCCAGCAAAAACTGCTCTGAAATATCTGTGTGCCTAAAGAGAATCCTCAGTACTGACTGACAAATGAATCAATCGTACTTTGCTTCAGCATTCCCACAGCCATTACTGCCACAAGCAGAGAAACTCTTTTAATGATACGTGGTTCCCAAAGGCTAGATAACCAACTTAAGGGGACTACGGGGCCTGAAGGGGACTAGATATCACAAAATTTCTCAGTTCCATTCAACAATATACCCTTATGGAAGCAGGTATTTGGAACTGCCTCAAGAGGAATTAAAGCTAGAGGTTTGAACCTGCTCAGAGTTGAGCAAGATCTAGATTTGAATGTGTTCATTATAACAATATCAGATATTTGAAAACTGAGAGCCAGGTCTTGATTAATGTTTAATACCCCGAAGTCCAAAGATGCATAGATTTGGATTTTTTGTTTAGGTCGTGTGGCAAATGGCTGGCCATTAGTAGAGGTGCTATTGAAAAGACATTGCCCTGGTTAGGTTATATAAATCACAGGCAACCCTGGCAAAAAGAAGGAAAAGCAGAGCCCACAAGATATAATAAAGAGCACTACAGTGATTGTGGCCAGTGTATGGATGAAAGACCGGTTGGTGTGTTTTTTAGACAGATGCAGAGGCAGCTTGCATTTGCCCACTTTCAGCCAGTTCCCCATGCCACAGTCCGCCTGCGTGTGATAGAGTTGTGGGTGATTGCCCGTTACTCTTGCTGTTTCCCACAACTCTATGGAGCTGCAGCATGGGTCTGTCAAACGATGGAGAGCAGCTCCGCTTCGGGCCGGTGCCCCGGGTTTGGCTGGCCTGCTTCACTGATGCTGCTCCGGGATGTTCTGGAGTGCTGCAAGTGAGGGTTCCCCAGAGCAGGCACCTGCTCTGCTTTATCTTGTATTATGTATAGCATTGTCATGGGACTGGAGTCTCACTACCCCACTCTAGACTGTCATGACTCAGTTTCCCAGACTTGCAGTTCCCACTGGATCAGCTCTATCTCTAGAACTGATTGAGCCTTCAACGGATAAACCTTCTTGTCACCTTTTCAGCCATAGAGTTTCCCAGCACAGACTCTTCCTCTCTAGGTTCGCCTGTGTTTGTAAACACCAAATTAACCCCAAACTGTGTCCCACCAATATTAGGATNGCCCACTTTCAGCCAGTTCCCCATGCCACAGTCCGCCTGCGTGTGATAGAGTTGTGGGTGATTGCCCGTTACTCTTGCTGTTTCCCACAACTCTATGGAGCTGCAGCATGGGTCTGTCAAACGATGGAGAGCAGCTCCGCTTCGGGCCGGTGCCCCGGGTTTGACTGGCCTGCTTCACTGATGCTGCTCCGGGATGTTCTGGAGTGCTGCAAGTGAGGGTTCCCCAGAGCAGGCACCTGCTCTGCTTTATCTTGTATTATGTATAGCATTGTCATGGGACTGGAGTCTCACTACCCCACTCTAGACTGTCATGACTCAGTTTCCCAGACTTGCAGTTCCCACTGGATCAGCTCTATCTCTAGAACTGATTGAGCCTTCAACGGATAAACCTTCTTGTCACCTTTTCAGCCATAGAGTTTCCCAGCACAGACTCTTCCTCTCTAGGTTCGCCTGTGTTTGTAAACACCAAATTAACCCCAAACTGTGTCCCACCAATATTAGGATAAGCAATTCCACTGGACCATAATCATTTCAGTTAAAAGAAGTTTAATGAATAAATCATGAATAAGCATGCAGTACAAGATTATAACCGAGAGTGCAGAAATCAAAATAAGATAACCATTAATTCAGCCCTAACTGTACTTGGGTTCTCCTAGCTTAGTCTTACCCTAATCAAGGTCCAAGGGTATTTTCAGTTCATGTCACAGCCAGCAGTGGAAAGCTTGACTGGGTACAAGTCTTAGAGTTTCCAAGATTCCTTACGTCATAGTTTCTTTCGATACCTATATCTATATATCTGCCCTGAGTAGCCTATGTGCAAGAGGGGAGGGGTATACATGCAGGAAAATAAATAAATAAATAAATAAATACACCCGCCCACCCCAAGCCCACTCATTTTTCACTCCAGAAAAATGGAGTGGGGGTTGGGGTCACATAAGTATTAGACCACTGGTGAGGATGTCTGCACACGGCTGCCTGTCTCAATGAGAGATAGAGACAACGGACACTGTGCACACAGAAGGAGACACCTAATGAATGGGACACTTAACCATTCACAGTCACAGTTTGGGGATGGGAAAGTGCCAGAGAGCCAACTTAAAACCGCTATTTTGGCAAATTGAAGCCATGCAAGTAAATGCCCAATGAAATGAATGGAATAACTTTGCCTATTGAAATGAATGGGAAATGAACATTTAAACATAAACAAAATAAAAATGAGAAGAAAAACATTAAAAAGTTAACAAGCGAAATGAAAATGGAAGCAAAAATCTTCCCTCCTGCACATCCCTAAATTACCCATTTTTACAAGTAGTTTTTTTCAGCTCTAGTCATGAGTGCAGGTCCTCACTGTATTCATGTCCCCTCTCTCACAGCATAATTTTAAAATGAGGGGCATTTACACACACACACACCATGATGGATATTTGGTCAGATATGTTAAGGGTAGATATTCAGAGTACTACCTGAAAATTTTTGATAATACTTGCAAATATCAGATTCACTATTCATTTCACTTCTACACACAGCTACAAGAAGTG
>QEPC01004274.1:594395-607441 GCA_003113815.1 Sphenodon punctatus | reverse complement strand
GAACTTCCGAACCGCGTTCGCCCATCCCTAGTATTTTTACAAGCATCCTCTTTTAAAGAGAAAGCATGGTCAACCTATAACATACTGGAGGATTAAATATGTGCCTTATGGGTGGGAAAGGAAGAGGAGGAAGAGGGTTAGTTTAGTATGCCAGATAATATCCATAGGTCCCTGTAGATGAAAGGAAGGAAGCTGATGAATAGGGGAGATTCCTAGATCAGTAACTGGGTCACTAAAGAGGCAGCAGTTGATAGACAACCAAAGGCTAGGATCTGAGGAATGAGGTCCTTGGGGTGCTAAATGGAACAGCAGCAGCTGCCTTGGAAGCAGAGATAGTTGAATGGATCAGGCAGGAATTCAAATCTACAGAAACCAGCAGTTTGTAGCCTCCAAACTAAGCTCATCAGGCCCCAATGCTGGCCTAGAAGATCTTCAGTCAGGGACTTGGTTTGCAAATTAAAGAGTATCAGAGTTTAAGAGAAAGTTGGAGCAGGCTTTCAAATCACAGCGGAAGCCAAATTCAAAGTCAAATTTGTAGATCTCTGGATTTCTGCCAAGCAAAGAAAAAACTGTATGCATTTCCAAGTTAAGTAGCACTTAGGGAGTGGCTGGAAGTGAAAAGCAGGGAATGGATTGTTCCATTATGAACTATGCACTTCTCTGGAGCAACCAAGGCTGCCCCTGTCATAGATGGGATGTTGGGCTAGATGGACCACTGGATCCCAGGTGGGGCTAGCTCTCATCCGCAGGAATCATTTATTTTAGTGCAGAAATAATATTTTAGTTATTCTAAAAAAGTCAGAGTGCTCTGCTGGAACAGGATGGCAGGATGTTCCCTGAGCCATAGCTTCTCCCCATTTTCACACCTTTGCTGAACGTGCTGCTTTTGTCCAAGATGCTTGGCTTAGTTTCCAGCCCAGGTGGTTTTTTACGGTGCTGTTTTAGATGGGGGGGTTGTGGTTTTTTGCTTCCAATCATTCATTATAACTACTTGTTTAGTAGGGATGGGACTATCGGCGAATTATCGGTTACCGGTTTTACCGATATCGGATTTATCCAATATCAGATTTATCGGTAACGGTATATTGGCTTTTTTAACATTGCCAATTTTTTTTATGTTTAACATTGCGGCCATTTTAACAATGGTCGCAATGTTAAAGATCAAAAAAGTTGGCAATGTTAAAAACCGATATACTGATACCGATATTATCAGTATTATTGGATTAATCTGATATCGCCAATTATCAGCATTATCGGATTAATCTGATACCGATAGTCCCATCCCTATTGTTTAGACAGTCATACCTATTTTTATAACACTACTGGCATCTAGTAATTCTGTGAAGGTTCTAGTCTTAAAACATGGTAGCTCAGACAAGGTTGTGATAACCGTGGGTCCCAAACAATATTACCGNGTGAGCTGGATTTGTGTGTGCTCTTGACCATGGAATGGGTGAGGTATGTCAGCTTGAAATAGAGTAAAGGGACCTGCTTTACTCCTGTGTGTGTAATATTAGGCTTGGGTGTGTATGTATGGGATGACAGCTTGAAGAGCTTGGTTTGTTTTGTTGTAGAGAAGGATGGATTTGTGTGTGCATGCTTAGAGTCTGTATGGGTTGGCAGCTTGATCCATGGAGAAGCTGCAGCCATTTGGGACAGGATGGGGGGAGACAAACTCCCCTCACCCTTTCCTCTTTCAGGTTTTTTTTCCTCCTTGAATTGCTCCAGATATGGATCCATACCCTAACTCCCAGAGTCAGTGAAGCAAACACTGTACCTTGGGAGGAGGGGCCTCCTCGCCCCCCTGTGGTTCTTTCAGGTTTGTCCCTGTGAAAAGGCTTGCTTAATCTTGGTATGGGCCTTAACACAGTGGGAGCCCATCATTGGTGAGTCCAAAGTAATAGTGCAAGCTCCCCATTCACCCCTGAAGTACCTCAGTCCTGGGAAAGCCAGTACAATAGGAAAAAGTCAGGAAAAAGCAATAGAAAGGGGCTCATAGCATGGTATACAGAGGGGTCATATGTCTGTGGGTATTGGATGTGCAGGTGGTGAGGGGATCTGCGTGCCCCCACTCCACCCAGGCCACTGAAGTCCACGCTGTTTTAGCAGACCTTGATTGGACATTCCCAGGGAAGGGATGGGGGGACCTAATATAGTTTACATTGGCTTTCACCTCTCCCCCATTCCTGGGAAGCCCCTGCCTCATCCGGCTAGCTCTTCCACCCTCCCTCTCAGTAGAAGGACTCTCTGCCTCAGAGATTTGCATGGCAGCCATGACTAGGAGGAAATGAAATCTACCTATGAGGCATGTAGCAAGGGTAAGTGGCCTAATCATTAGGCATACTTTCCATTTCAGGTTTTGCTAACTGAAGGGCCACCCCGGTCTCTCATTGGGGTGGCCACATGGAAATCAAGGGGGGAGTTGTGGAGAGAGTGGTTGTAAACCACAACGGCTCCGCTAGATGGGAGCTGTTTTTGGGAGAAGATCCCAATGTGATACAGCCCATCTCTGAAGGAGGGACTCTCATGTCCTCAGTTTCTCTCCTTGTCCTTGGGTAACCCTCACCCCTGGGCGAGAAGCCCCCCAGATTCTTTTGTTTTATCAGGCTGATCCAGAAGCGAGCGGAGGTTAGGAAGAGTGGAGTGGGTGAGCCCATGCCAGGAAAGGAGCCCATGGAAAGATCCACGAGCCCCGTGCAAAGATGAGAAGAGTGGCACACCAAAGCTTGGTGCCAGGAATAGAGCTTGGGAAACCGGATGTTTGCCGGAGCCAGTCCCAAGCCCCCACTTTTGGCATGCAGCTTCCCAGCCAGCGGCATTCAGTATTAGTTGCCCCCTTTCAGCTCCAAAAGAACTTTCCACCCCAAAACTTGAAGCAAGCCTTCCAGCATGGCCACCAGATTTTGGGAACTAGAGCCTTTTTGAAGGTTCCCCACCACACAGAACTTTTCGCACAGAAATAAAAGTTGGCCCAAGAACACTTGACTTTGGAGCAGAAAGACTTTTTGCTAGTGCTCCCAGCCACCAACGTTTCAGCCAAAGAAACGTTTTGTTCAAGCTGCCTTAGCAGCTGAGGAGCCAAGGCAGTTTGTTCCCGCTTCCAGCCAAAGGACTTCTGTATAGCCTCAATTTTTTGTTGTTGTTGTTCTTAGCAGATGAAGCTTATGGACTATTATGCTGAATAGAATACACCTGAGTGGAATTGTCCCATTGAACGGAGCTCCTTGTTAAAGGTACAAACTGGTAATTTGGCTCAGCTCTTATGGCCACGGGGTATCAACGGAGGGTGGTGAATTATAATTTGGAAATTGGGACCTAAATTTAAGAAGAGATCCATTCCTCTAAAGCATGCACGATCTCTGAAGGAAATTAGCAAACCATGGCCAAGGCTCGCATGTGAGTAAAACGAGAGTAACCTGTGGTAATAAAAAGCCCAGGTGACCCTAGCCGGATGGTAAATAGAACAGGTAGCTCCCAGGTGTACCTATATGGGTTATTTGGTTTTTATTGAATAAGTATGTTTTATTTTTGTTGATTTTAATTGTTTAGTTTGAATATTTGTATTGATACTATAGTGATTTTTCCCTAGGCACCTTTCCCTCATTTAAATTGATTTCTCCCCTAGATGTTTTCCCCTTGTGTAGATTGTTTTAGTATTTGTGTGTATTTTGAAGTTACCCCGATCTGGACTATGTATCTCCTTATTCCTGTTTCTCACCGCTCCTCCCCATTGGTTGTATAGTAGTTTTCCCCTTTTGTTGTTTAATTGCAAAACACTACTTTCCCCCAATCAGTAGGGGGTTCTTGCTGAGTTAAGATCATGGTTTACCGGTGTCTTGGTAGCAGGCTCCACCTGACCGTATTGGTCATAGTACTTCGGGAATGGGCTGGTGTGTCGCATGTTGCGAGCGAATGTATTGAGCTGGGTAGCCATGGGTCAGATGTGGCACATCCCAGAGTGCTCCCGATAACTATGTGTGGGCCATTTTAATGGATTAAAAAGCCCACAACGGGGGGATTGTTGATGATGGCCTCAGTTTTCCCTAAAATGGGTACAACCCCCCCCCCTCTGCTGTATGACCAAGTGCCAACAAACTTGGACCCGGAGGGCTTGAAAGGACAGCCCCAGACAGGGCCAAGGGCTGGCAAACGTGGGGAAAAAGGCTTGAGAGCATAGCCCCCCATTATGAGCAAGAGGGGGGGGGCTTGTAAAACAGAGTAAGGATCGGGCCCAGCCACCATGGAACCCAGCAGAAAGTAGGACGCTCATGTGAAATACCAGCCTGAACCTGGGGGAAGAGAGGAAAAAGGAAAATGCCTAGAGTAAAGTATGGGGCCATTAAGAGGCATTCTTCCTATTCAGTAGAGCACCGATGACTGGAACTTGGAGCAGCAACCCCCCCTCAGGAATAAAGAAATCCAGGGGTTCCCTTTGTGTCCCAGGAAGCCGATCGTTAGCCCTCTCCTCCTCTCCTTAACTACCCTCCAGCCACTGTTGTTTACTCTTTCCCCCTGTGTCAAAGATATCTTATGCATCTTGGATGGCCCTTTTTGTGATGGAAGTGGAAGTTGGATTTCTCCCCTCGTTAGCTCATTGTGTACTCCAAATGACCCTCCCCAAATCCTTTGTTCAGTACCCTATAACTGCCCCTGGTTTTCCCATCAACCTCGGAGAAACCTTGGACCCCACATACATGCAGGTCTCCCTGCATGTGTCTAGGCTAGTGGATCCCCACAGGCTTCGGCCTTCCCCCCCCCCTTTTGGACCCCAACACCGCTGGATCCTGGGCTGCTGATCCTGCTCAATCAGCTAGGAGAGGTAAACTATAGGTCCAGTCTCTTGCTTTTTCTTCCCCTCTGCAGAGCCTAACCGCCCCCCCCCCCCTGCTCTTCAGTGTACTTTCACTTTCCTAGCCGCAGTCTGTGTTTTCTTTGTAGTCTTTATTTGTACCCCTGGAGCCTTTGTTTGTACCCCTGTATTCCGGGAATCCCCAGCTTAAGGCTATTGAGTCATTCCCCCCCGAAGTTAAGGAACGGTAGATATTGGGTGGCTCTGTCCCCAGTAGCTACGAGGGGGAGGGGTTTCCTATACTTTCTCTTCCCTCGCATTTGTTTGCGTTTCTTTCCTTCATGTCCCATCAGCTAGACATGGGCTGTGTTTTAGTATTAGCCTGTATGTGTTTCTGTACCTTATTTGGGTCCTTTTTCTTTTATAACCCAATAAACCTCGTTTAGTTTTATTGGAGCATTTGTGTCTTTTTCTTTCTATTTGGGGAGGATACATAAACTTCCTGTAGCGCGTACTGTCCTCAGCTTGATCCCTTGAATACGAGGGGACCCCCTAACTTGGCTAATTCCCCTAAATTTAAAGATAGAGCAGATATTGGGGAACCAACCCCCCAATAATCTCACGTGGCAGGGGGTCTTGTGTTAACAACACTACCAGTGGGGGAGATGGAAAAAGAACCCAGGAATCCGAACTGTAAAATGTCTTCTTTTCCTAAACAAACCCAATTTATTTTTTCCCATCATTTATAACATTTATCCAATGAATGCAGTATGAAGAAAGAAACATTCACTATTCTAGCAGTATGAACAAAGAAACATTCACTATTCTAGCATCTGAAAATCAGCCAAACCATTTGGTATTCTAGTAGGTGGAAGGACTGGCGAGTTCTAGTGACATTTACATCCTAGGGTGGCCATGCTTTCCCTTTAAAAGAGGACGCTTATGGCAAATACAGCCCGGCACCATGTATTTTTTAGGGATGGGCGAACAGATCACAGTTCAGGTTCAGACGCTTGGTTGAGCTGCGTTTGTTTCGGCCGTTCGGTGCGGCCGTTCGGTGCGGCTGCGTTTGGTTCGTCCGTTTGGTTCGGCAGTTCGGTTAGTTCGCTGAGTTCGGGTTTGACTATTCGGTTCGGTTGTCTGAACAGGCCATTTGGTTAGGCCGTTTGGCTGTTCGGCCGTTCGGGAAATGTTGTTATGGATTTATTTTGTTTTTTATATGGTTTTCTTTTTTTAAAAAAATCTAAAATTATATCTATCTATCTACACTAAATCTAACTGCTATTAAGTATTCTAAATGCTATGAACTAAATGGATTATCTAATAAGCACACAGGCCTACTCCTGCAAACACTAAAACTAAATCACTAACGCTATCTCTATCACTAAACTAACTCCTACAACTCTCTACATCTATCTATCTATCCATCCCCCCATCCCATATCCATAGATATAGATATAGATATAGATATAGATAGATAGATATACATCCCATATATATGGGATGGGGGGAATCACAAACAGAAGAGGAGTCTGTAGTGAAATACATACATACTCAATGATTCTGTACAGCGAAATGCATAACACAAGGTTTCAGTTTAAGGTTTAAGTTTCATTTCAGTACAAAACTGAAATGAAACTTAAAGCAATCTAAAAATCCTACTTAATGCCTGCTGTTCAGGAACAGTGACTAGCTCAGAAGGTGTTGGGAAGGGGGGAGTTAGATAATTAGTTTCGTTTCTTGCAAGCCTCTCCACCCCTGGTGTCTGGAAGTCTGCTCCATCCTCAGTGACTGACTACACCTCCCTGTCATGTTTGACCTTCCAGTGAACCTTTTTTTGCCACCTGAACTTACCTGAATGCAATCCGAAATGACCGAACTGTTTGGCCATTTCGCCGTTCGGTGTTCGGTTTGTTTGGTATGTTCGCGTTCGCATTTGGGTTCGTGTTCGGTCATCCGAACAGGCTGCGTTCGGGCTGAACTCTGAACTTCCGAACCGCGTTCGCCCATCCCTAGTATTTTTACAAGCATCCTCTTTTAAAGAGAAAGCATGGTCAACCTATAACATACTGGAGGATTAAATAAGTGCATTATGGGTGGGAAAGGAAGAGGAGGAAGAGGGTTAGTTTAGTATACCAGATAATATCCATAGGTCCCTGTAGATGAAAGGAAGGAAGCTGATGAATAGGGGAGATTCCTAGATCAGTAACTGGGTCACTAAAGAGGCAGCAGTTGATAGACAACCAAAGGCTAGGATCTGAGGAATGAGGTCCTTGGGGTGCTAAATGGAACAGCAGCAGCTGCCTTGGAAGCAGAGATAGTTGAATGGATCAGGCAGGAATTCAAATCTACAGAAACCAGCAGTTTGTAGCCTCCAAACTAAGCTCATCAGGCCCCAATGCTGGCCTAGAAGATCTTCAGTCAGGGACTTGGTTTGCAAATTAAAGAGTATCAGAGTTTAAGAGAAAGTTGGAGCAGGCTTTCAAATCACAGCGGAAGCCAAATTCAAAGTCAAATTTGTAGATCTCTGGATTTCTGCCAAGCAAAGAAAAAACTGTATGCATTTCCAAGTTAAGTAGCACTTAGGGAGTGGCTGGAAGTGAAAAGCAGGGAATGGATTGTTCCATTATGAACTATGCACTTCTCTGGAGCAACCAAGGCTGCCCCTGTCATAGATGGGATGTTGGGCTAGATGGACCACTGGATCCCAGGTGGGGCTAGCTCTCATCCGCAGGAATCATTTATTTTAGTGCAGAAATAATATTTTAGTTATTCTAAAAAAGTCAGAGTGCTCTGCTGGAACAGGATGGCAGGATGTTCCCTGAGCCATAGCTTCTCCCCATTTTCACACCTTTGCTGAACGTGCTGCTTTTGTCCAAGATGCTTGGCTTAGTTTCCAGCCCAGGTGGTTTTTTACGGTGCTGTTTTAGATGGGGGGGTTGTGGTTTTTTGCTTCCAATCATTCATTATAACTACTTGTTTAGTAGGGATGGGACTATCGGCGAATTATCGGTTACCGGTTTTACCGATATCGGATTTATCCAATATCAGATTTATCGGTAACGGTATATTGGCTTTTTTAACATTGCCAATTTTTTTTATGTTTAACATTGCGGCCATTTTAACAATGGTCGCAATGTTAAAGATCAAAAAAGTTGGCAATGTTAAAAACCGATATACTGATACCGATATTATCAGTATTATTGGATTAATCTGATATCGCCAATTATCAGCATTATCGGATTAATCTGATACTGATAGTCCCATCCCTATTGTTTAGACAGTCATACCTATTTTTATAACACTACTGGCATCTAGTAATTCTGTGAAGGTTCTAGTCTTAAAACATGGTAGCTCAGACAAGGTTGTGATAACCGTGGGTCCCAAACAATATTACCGCTTCCCAGATGAGACTGGGATAGAGGACTGAGGATCCCAAAGTTATTGCTTCCCAGACAATACTGAGATGGAAGGGGAAGTGCTCTTGGCCTCTCCCGTGTGTACACCGAGGCACCGCGGAAACATTTTCCCCTTAGCTGCCTCTTACTGCATCCATTGTGAAAGCTTTTTCTGCTTTGCTGGCGGAGCTAAGACTGTTGCTTTTGCTAAGCCAGCCTAGGCCCTACATACTACAAGGCCCAAGTCTAGGCCCAAGCAAGGCCCCATATGCAACAAATCAGGAAGTTGGACATGACCTCAGGGGTCATCTAGTCCAACCCCTGCTCAATGCAGAAATCCGCCGCTGCAGCATCCCCAACAGAACCAGCCTCTGTTTGAAAGCTTCTGGTGAAGGAGAGCCCACCCTCTCCCTAGGCAATTTGTTCCACTGTCAAACAGCTCTTACTGTTAAGCTCTTCCTAATGTTTTAACCGAAATCTGCTTTCTTGTCATTTCAGCTCATTATTTCTAGTCCTTTCCTCACGGGCAACAGAGAACAAGTCTTTGCCATCTTCTGTGTGACAGGCTAGCCGTCTCTTCTCCAAGCTAAACATACCCAGCTCCTTCAACCTTTCCTCATAGGACTTGGTTTCCAGACCCCTGACCATTTATGTTGCCCTCCTCTGAGCCCCTTCCAATTTGTCAATGTCCTTCTTCAAATGTGGTGCCCAGAACTGGACACAGTACTCCAGATGAGGCCTGACCAGAGCAGAATGGAGTGGATCTATTACTTCTCCTGACTTGGATGCTATGCTTCTGTTAATGCAGCCTGAAATTGAATTAGCCTTTTTAGCTGCATCACACTGCTGACTCATGTTCAGCTTGTGATCCACTACAACCCCTAGATCTTTTTCACATGTACGGCTGCCAAGCCAGGTATCACCCATCCTATACTTGTACATTTGATTTTTCTTACCTAAATGCAGAACTTTACATTTATCTCTGTTGAATTTCATTTTGTTAATTTTGACCCAGTTTTCCGTCCTGTCAAGATCAAGGGAGGAAGCAGTCTGCCTGATACGCAGGGCCCAGTATGGGTCAGGACTGTTGGTTGTTTGAGGAATGGACTGGTGATGGAGTCACTAGGACTACCCACTCACCCTGAAGCCTACACTAATTGCCACCAGCCCTGCAGAGGCGAGGACTCTGGCTGATTGGGGCATGGTTTGACAGAGTCACCAGGGCCACCCCTTTCCCCAGTGCCCTGCATCCTAAATCAACATTGCCAGCCTTGTAGGTTGCTGCCTACGGTTCCTCCCAAACAGCAGTACCAGCCTTTAAGGGACTGGTAGTGGCAGTAGGTCATTATGCTTCACCACTTCATAGAGTTTGGTGTTTCAGTGGAAGGGGTTTGTGTTTATTGTAAGGGGTGGGGTAGGATTTTGAATCTTTGTAAGATGTTGTACCTCGGACTTCTTATTTGTATTGTGGAAGGGAATGGGAGGGTAGGAGTTGGGGACAGTGGAGATGTTGAATGGGATTCCCCCATTAGTGAGGGTGGGTAGAATATTGGAATCATTGGAAGGGAGGGATATGGAGTTGGCCATGGCCCCCTCTTTGGACCGGGGCAGGTACAGACCAGGTAGAGAGAGGAGGGAATGTGGGACTCGCCTGAGTCAGAGGTCAGGAGAGTGGAGGTGATGTGGGAAGTTTGGGGCTTTGGAGGGGGGTTAGTTGTATAGGTGATTTATATTGGTTATTTGTATTTCTATTTGTTTCAAACCGCCCTGAGCCTTGTGGATAGGGTGGGGGTATAGATCAAATAAATATTAGGTTTGACCCAATATTGCAGTTCTTACGTAAAATACATATTTTGCTTGAATGTGTGGAACCCAGGGAGGTCTCGTCCTCTCTGAGTTAGAGGTGAAAAGGACCACTTCATCCTTAGTTTCTGCTCCCTGGAAACTACTGCCATGAGAGTCCTATGAGTGCAAATTAAGGAAGGGCTTTTGTCTGCATCACTCTGCTTCTTGGTGTCAAGACTAGGTTAGAATACCAGCCAGAGCTGTGGGGAAACAAAGTTAGGGTAAAGCTTATCCTGCCATATCCCAAGGGCTCAGGGTGGGTTACCACACACAAAATCCATTACTCTTTATCCCCAAAACCAATGTTTAGCCAAATAAAAAGGTCTTCTAAATAGGGATGGGCGAACAGAATGCTGTTCAGATGTTTGGTCGTTCGGTTCAAAACCTGAGTTCGGGTTCGGCTGTTTGGTTCGGCGGAGTTCAGTTCGGCCAAACATTCAAAAAAGTGCTATCGGTACCGAAACCGAATTTTTTCAGTATCAGTATTTTTGTCCCTGAAACCACCCCTGGTGTTCATCCCTGGTTCCAGAAAGTCTGCTCCTCAGCTGCCTCCCCCTTCCAGTCATGTTTTTCCCACCCAAAGTCACGTTTTTCCCACCCCTGAACTCATCCTAACTTTTCCGAACTGTTCGGAAGTTCGAGCGTTCAGTTTGGAAGTTCGGTTCGGTCGTCCGAACAGGCCAAGTTCAGGCCGAACTCCAAACTTCCAAACCGCGTTCGCCCATCCCTAGTTCTAAAGTCTTCAGAAGGTGAGCAGACTTGGGCTCACATGGACCTCCAGGGGGAGGTTCCGCAACTGTAAGGCAATCACTGAAAACACCTCTCTACATGCCCTTGCTATGTGAACTTGATGGGCAGGCAGTATGCACAAGAGGGTGCTCCTGGCAGACCTTAGAGGCCACAGTGGGACATGAAGAAGGAGTCAGTCTGCCAGATATGTAGGACCTGTCCAGGATGGATCAGGAGCCAGTACTAATCAGAAACCACAGAACCAAAGTCAAACCAGGAGCTGACAGAGCATAGCCAAGTCAGGAGCCAGGCAGAAGCAGGTAGTAAGGATCAGTGTAAGGCTCAGAAGGCAAAAAGTGGGAGGTGATAGCCAGTAGTATACAACTTGGGGCTGAAACAGATGGCCAAAGAAAGTTATCCACTATAAATATCAAGTATTCTGAACAGCTTGGTGGTTATTCAATAACTATCAGGTAACCGCAGAGGTTAACCGACAAACCAGAAAACTGAATATTACCATTTACCAGGTTACCATTTACCACATTACTGCATAGCAAACCAATCTAGACAGAGGGAAGGAGTAAAAAAAACCAAATGAACATAAAACAGTAATTAAAGAGTAATGTGTTAAATGGTAATGAGGTTTACCAGATAGCCACTGGATACTAGACTAGATACCATCCAACCAGATAGCAGTGGTTACTTGCTTCAGCTCTAATCCAGGTAGTTGTTGTGTTACTCAGGCACTTTCTGTGTACCCTTTATATTTCCACCTGGTGGTCAATGGGGAGGCAAGCTGGGCAGGCCAGTTGGGATTAGGGACATGGGATAGCTGAACGAAGAGGAAGGACTTCGTAGCACTCAACAGCACAGGTCTAGTTCTGTGGACATGAGGACAGGTCTAGTTCTCATGACAATACAGTCTGTTAGACACCCAGGCTGGGGCAAAAAGAGTTAGTGGAGGATCAATGCTGCAGTGCATTGGTGCAGGATTGGGCCTCAGGTCTAAGTGAGTCAGTGCAGTATTCTTTCCAGATTCTCGGGTCCGGGTGATTCATTGCAGGATTGGGTTCAGGGTCCAAGACATGATAGGCACACTGGGGATCAGCACATGGACCAGGGAATGGGAGAAGTAGGCTGGAGGGCTGGATAAAACAGATGGGCAAGTGGAAAGGGCACAGAACCAGTTCCAAAGCAAAGTCCAAATAGACAGATCCAGAATCAAAACAGACAAGTCTGAACAGAAACAAGACTGGCAGACAGGTTGAAGCAAAATCTGAATCCATCAGGACAGAGCTGGTCCAAGCCCAAACAACAGGATTCAGTGTAGGAGAAAACAATCCAGAAGGGGACATCCAGGTGAACCAGAAAGTAAGACAGATGATCTGTCCAGCTTCTTGTGGCTGTTCACTGGCCTTATATATAGGTCAGCAGCCAACCAGGAAGATGGGGGCATGAAGCAAGGCTGAGGGATGTGTGTGGCCTGACTGGGGTGGTGTAAAGCCATCATTACTAGCTCAGGGCCCTGCTGAGAGCACCTTAATAGTGCAGAGGCACCAGTCCCTGTCCTCAGGACCCCAAAATCAACAGTTCACCGCCAGAGTCCGACATAGTCAGACCTCCAGCTGCAGCTCTCCAGAGTTCTGGATTTGAGATTGGTTGGGTCTCCCAGCCACTGGCATTTGAATTTTCAAAAAGCAGATGGAGCTGACATGATTTTGTGGAGAGAAGGGTCAGTGCTTGGAGGCTATCCCTTTCCCCTTTTAATAGTTATCACTTCCCTGGTAGAGAGCTATTAATTAATTATTATTATTATTATTATTATTATTATTCGCAAACATTTATATAGCACAAGCAATGTACCTGGCGCTTTACAAAGTAATTGAATAGACATGGTCTCTGCCTTAGGGTTTAGAATCTAAGACATGGGGGGGCGGGGGATGAGGGAAGAGGAACAGAGGGAGAGACAAGGAGTGTAACATTCACAAGGATGCGAGGTCTCAGGTGCACGTGCTTCGATTAGTTAAGAATGATGGCTGGTTGGTCCATGTGGTGAGTATATGTGTACACAGACCTTAGGTAACAGATTGTACCGGATGGAGGGTATCAGCAGGAGTTAGGTGAGGGGAGCAAGAAGTTGGGGAGGGAAGAGCAGAAGAAGTGGGTCTTGAGGAGGGATTTGCAGGTACAAAGGGAGGGGGCAAGGTGGATGTGGGCAGGGAGGGAGTTCCAGGCATGGGGGGCAACTAGGGAGAAGGTACGAAGGCGGTTAGGGGAGCCGGGGA
>QEPC01004274.1:549334-589613 GCA_003113815.1 Sphenodon punctatus | reverse complement strand
AGGCTGGCTCCCCTCTCTGAGTCCATGCTATGATCTACAGACACTAGCTCGGGATTTGCCAGTAGATAATGATCTACATCTCGGAGGCCCCTGTTCTATTGTGACCTGAAAATAACAGAGTAAAGTATTTTCACAAGCACCCAAAGAACCGTTTTGCAAAGTCAGTTTCACTAATTTCCAAGTTAGTTCCCACAATTAAGTGTCCCTGCATTAGTACTAAAATGAATATGCCATTCCATGCTTGCAGATATCAGGCCTGATCCTAAACCCATGTATGGGTTGCACATGCAATGGGTGCACAACATATGTGCAAAGTGAGCACACCACATTGTGAATTGCAAATAATTGCATGTATGTTGCACGTAGTGTGCACACAGGCTTAGGATCGTTTGCCTGTTTGGTCACACAACTGGATATCTGCACTTAGTTCTGTAATTTTGCTTCAGTTGGTTTGGTTACTTTATTTTTTACTTTTACTATCCAGTTACTTATTTGTCCAGGTTTTTTTTAAAACTTTGGTGCTACTATTTAGGGCACTAAAATTATAGTATCAAATTAACAAATACTGAAAGCCAACTGATCATAGCACCGAAAACAAAATAATGAAGTATGCAAACCATCCCAAGTGAAATTACCAAAATGAATATTTGGTTCCACAAATGAAGCAGGAATGGAAACAGATATTCCAAGTTCAGTGAATTTGCTATGCATTCTGAATATTCATATTAGCCTTACCAGGTATGGAAGATACTCACAAGGTGTATAGCTGGTGATTTTGTGTGCCCATCTTTAAGTATCTTAGGCCCAGTTGTCAGAGATGACATGACCATCATCTCTGCACCTGACAATAGTTAAATTTTATCCCCCAGTCCTTTTGAGATGGAGGACTTCCATTTCATTATAGAGTGGCAGCAGCCACTCCATAGTTAAGGCTACAATGCACTCTCCATTATAAAGCGTAAACATTCTATTGATGATAAAATTGATACCACTTACCCTATCTGTTGGAGGTTTGGCAGGGAGGGTCACTTGGGCATGGGGTACAAAGTGTCCAAATTTCATGCAAAGTGGAGGGGGAAAAAACACAGAAAAGTTATAGCAGTTGAAAAACTGGAGAAAAAAATACCTTTGTTTCTGGTGCTTGTGGGGTGTGTGTGTGTGGGTGTGTGTGTGTGTGAATACTTAATGCTGAAAGATCACACTGGCTGTTATGTAATTAAGGGGCGTTTCCTTGGAGATTTTGCTTTTTGAAAGTTAAAGTCCGTCTCATGGTTTTAAAGTTAGGGAAATCATTGAAGTCAGTGGGAATCTCCATAATGTTGCACATGTCCATTGAGGGATAGATTGCTGTCATGCACAGTGAGGAACAGTGTGAGAGGGGCTTTTCACATGGCTGGTGGGCTGGGGGAGGGGCTAAGGCAGGTTGCGAGTTCTCCTCAGCTGTTTGGCTCTTGCAGTCTATGGGAAAGCTGGTAAAAGCCAGAGGCATATGCAATAGAGAACCACCAGAGGGCAGCGTGTGCAGGCAGCAGAGAGATGGAGAGAGGAAAAACAGAAGATGGCTTCCAATCAGACTACAGGAGTTTCTAAATGCAGGTTGTGGATGGGAGAACTCCATTAGGATTATGGCAACTCAGGAAGTAGCTTTTTGGCTGTGGGGAGTTTTAAGAGTGAAATGGAGATAAATTCATCCTGTTTGAAAGCAGCAGTTATGTATACAGGCAGACAGAGATTGTGGATCTGACAGGCAGAGATTCAGCTCCAAATTGTGACAAAAAGCAAGCAGATAAGATCTGGAAACACAGTTTAGACAAACCCCAGAAAACACTAAAAAATAATCAGGAAGTGAAGCGACAGCCATTTTGAAAATTGGGGGGACCCTCAGGGGTAAAACAAGGTCAGCATGTGATAGAGGAGATTCCCCTGACCCCAAATACACTTTTTTCACTGCAATTAGACCCCCCCAAGCTGAGTTAGGGGCCAAACCCCCAAATTTCATAGCACCCAGAAAATGACCACCCACAGACAAACTAATGGTTGGGATACATAGAGGGGATTTCCCAGAATAACACCAGCAATCAGGGAGTCTCTACCCCCCACCCTGAAAAAACATGATTAGCAATTAATGTTGATGACATCACACCCTCAAAATGGTGGCCGGGGCAGGAACTGATGTGATGCAGGGAGATCCCCAAACATGGCTCCAGGAAGATCTGAGTGTCTATTCCCTGTGGAAGCTGAGATATAAAAGGAAAGGCCTAGAGGCCTAGTGCTAGACAGTGTCTTTAAAAAACTGAGGTGGGTGGGAGGTTCTCAGAGGGGAGTGGGGGCTAGTGGGGTTGATCAGGGGGTTTGGGAGCCAGGACTCCTGGGTTCTCTAGGAGGGGACTTGGGATTAGTGGGTTAGAGCAGAAAGGCTGGGAGCCAGGAGTCCTGGGTTTTCTTCTTATACACATCTAGATGTGTATAAGAGACAGGGACTCCTGGGTTCTCTGGGAGGGGAGTGAGAACTGGTGGATTAGAGCAGGTATGGTGCTGGGAGGCAGAACTCTTGACTCAGAAGGAAGTGGAAGTTAGTGGGTTACTGTATGTGTATGTATGTGTGTGTGGGGGGGGGTCAGGACTCCTGGGTTCCCTGGGAGGGGAGTGGGGGCTAGTGGGTGAGAGCAGAGGGGCTGGAAGCCAGGACTTCTGGGTTCTCGGGGAGGGGAGGCTAGTGGGTTCTGTAAGAGGGGAGTGGGGGCTAGTGGGTTAGAGCAGGGGGGCAAGGACTCCTGGGGTCTCTGGGAGGGAAGAGGGCTCAATACGGAACATGTATTTTCATCTTCATTCTGTCCAAGTACAATTGTTTAATTTTGTAAAACTCCTTTATTGTAAATAAAACTCTATTGATAAATACTTTACTGTAAATGAAATCTTTTAATAATCCTTTTCTTGTGAATAAAATACTTCCGCACCACTAACGTTTGCACTGAGGGAGCTGGGAGCTCCTTACCCCTTGCTTCACTGGAGCCACATGCACACTCTTCAGCTCCCGGGTGCAGTGGGCAGGGTCAGTTCCAGCTATTCTGACAAAATCCAGACAAGTGCATTTGCCACACCTTTCCCAGGAGTGGGAAAAGTGTTCCCTCCAGGTGGCACTTTTAAAATTAGTACAAGCTCCGAGATCCACATAAAAGCTATGGATGGGGGTAGTTAAGGGGTGCCCTTAAGGAAAGGAGGGGTCCAGATCATGAATCTGTGCCATGTCTGTCTCCTAGTGTGCATACCTTCATCTCTGTTCACTTAACCAGAGGTCAGTTTCAGTGGTTTGGTGTAGGAACTGGGAAGGGGCCATATAAAAAGTTGCTTGGGATCACATTTGGCCATCCCTACCCTAACATAACTGCTGGATGGGGAGTCCCTGGTATGGTGCCCAGCCTTGTGGGAATAGCCCTCAAGGGTCTGTGTGATGGTCAGAGCATCTCAGGGCACCAAAAATGGCACACAATCTCACCACTGCTACCCCCAGAAAGCTACTGCTACTGTTCTGGGCAAAGTAACCCGTGCTATGCTAAAAACTCATCCTTTTGCAGCTGCTGTCCCACTTCACCTCCCTTCCCACCTGAAGTCCCCTGCAGCATGAGAGCAGCAGCAGCAGGAGGTGGTGGACCAAGCCAATGGTGACAGAGACAGGCTCCTCCTGGGCACTTCAGAGGGTGCTTCATTTGGAACTGGGGCGAGGGGAGAAACCTGAGCACAGAGGACCGACCTGGGATCCACTGTTTTCTCCCATGCATGGCTTTGTAAGCCAGCTGAGAGCACTGCACTTCAAGATGTGGAGAATTTCTTATTGCTGCTTGCACCCTAGGTGCAGCACATTTCAGTACACTGTGAGCCTTTGGAAAACAGAAATTTTACTGTTACGCTGCTCAATGCTGTAATGTGCCAGCAGGAGGAATTTTCTGTATTGCAAATCCTCTCAAAAAAGGAAGAAATTCTATATTCAAAACCTACAGTTTTGTTAGATTGTAGGCTCCCCAGTTTGAAGTTCCATGGGGCATTGGGTCTTCCTTCAGATCCTCTCCCTGCATTAGTATACGTGACTTTCTGATCAAAGGTGGGGTTGATTTGTTCTTGCATCTGTTTTATAATACTGGTCTGATTATCCTTGTGATCTAATAATTCTTTCTTTTCCTTTGCTAGGGCAGAGGCACCCTGCCACAATAGTCATAGGGCTGCTGCTAGGGATGTGCAAACGCGGTTCGGATGTTCAGAGTTCTGGCTGAACGCAGCCTGTTCAGACGACCGAACTGAATGTCCGAACCTAACGTTCGAACGACTGAACAGTTTGGATGAGTTCGGATGAGTTTGGGGGTGGGAAAAACATGACTTTGGGTGGGGAAAATGTGTCTGGAAGGGGGAGGCAGCTGAGGAGCAGACTTCCTGGCACCAGGGGTGGAGACCAGGGGTGGTTTCAGGGCCAAATGATACCGATACCAAAAAAAAATTCTCGATTTCAGTATTGGTATCGATAGCGCTATTTTTGGATGTTTGGCCATCTTCAGCCGAACCAAACAACCGAACCCGAACTCGGGTTTCGAACCGAATGACTGAACGTCCGAACATCCAAACCGCGTTCTGTTCACACATCCCTAGTTGCCGCAAAGTTTGTGTTTCTCAGGTTTATATAATTTGCAAAATTGTTCAAACAATTCTTCCATTCCGGGGATGGTAATCCAGGTTCAGTTGCCCCCTGGGTCCATGGGCAAGCTCCTGACTCCAAAATAACTGATTTTAACACACTGGGTCTATCTATCTTTTCCCATGAGTCATCACTCCATTCTGTCTTACTACTTTTCTTTTTCTGAAACAACTTGGGTGAGGGACAGTAACCCTTGTGTGATCAGCACGATTACAGCTAGTCTGTGTGGTCAGTCTGGTGCCAGGACTTATTTCAGGCTCTTGGGAGTTAGGTCCAATTATTCCCGAACCTGTGGGGTTAATTTAGACCTTCCCTGCTTGCATTGTTCCATCAAATGTTAGATTGTAAGTTCTCCAGACTCCCCTGGAGCACCCCAATCCCATCCCCTTGGTCACCCTTGGATGTACCACACAGATGCAGTCAATTTAGTCTCAAAACAAGATATTATTGTTATCAAACTGGTTGGTCAGCAGTAGTCCCCTATCCTATCCTATATAAGTAAAGTTATTTCTCACCCAGAGTTTCAGTCTTGCATCCACTGATTCCACAGACAGCTGCCCACCGGACAACCTGGGTATGCAGGTTCCTTCTTGCTCCTCCTCTTCAGTCAGAAGGGGCTGTTCTTCTTCTCCTGTTTCAGTACTGTTCTCTTTTATCAGGATTTTTCATGCAGTTAGGGCTTAAGCCCTCCTTCTTCCAATTTTCCCATTTCAAACTTTTCCCTTTCTTCCAAATTTTCCATTGCAGATCGGTCTGCCCATCACCTCTGTCTTTGTTGTTGTTATTTTGGCTCATATGGTGACCTGCAGAACTTGTTTAGGGTCTTGTTTATGCAAAATTCTTGTTTACAAGATAGCCAAGTCCTGATAACTTCTTCTTCTCTGCCCAAGGCCTTTCCTTGTCCAGTTGCAAGTGACTTAACTCTAGGTGAGAAGGCACTTCCTGATCAGCTGCAATGTCTTTATTCTAGGTGAGAACTTAACCCTAGTTTAAAATTTATCAAACTTATTAATCCTTACTATACTTGGATCCCAACAGTTTAAGAACGAAGTTAAGGCCCGTACAAATTCAGTCATGCTCCAAAAAGCATGGAAATTGTAAGCTAAGGCTCCCACCTTAACTTCTGTGCCATGTTAGTAGTAAAGACATTGTACAGTCTCACATATTGCACTCGCTTACAACTTAGGCTCCATGCACCCACACTTTGCCTTTCAGCCTCAATCCTCTTCCTCTGCAGGTTGGGGACAACACTGAAGCTGGGGGCAGGAGGGCATGAGCTGACCCCTCACCCCCTCCTTTCCCTCTATCCTTTCATTTCAGATGGGGAGAATGGGACAGCTGAGTAATGTTCCCACTGCCCTTCCAGATAATTTAGGAGTCCTTGCTCTCACTCTCCCTCCCCCTCTAACCTACTAGGTCCCAATAACAAGGTTTGGAGTGAAATAACAGATTCAGAAGACTGATGGGATACCAGGGGGAGCACTCCTATCATTCACCCACTTACCATAGCTAATTCCCTATCCTTTGACTCTGTATACCCTCCCTCCCTGTCACCATTTCTCCTTTTTTTTTTTTGTCATTCCATACACACACCCTTACTCCTATCTCATATGAAACATACAGATAAACATTGTATTTCCCAGGACTTGAGTTTTCTGTGAGGGGAGAGAGTTAGAGGGGAGACTTAGGACCCAAGACTCCTGGGTTGTCTGTTACATGGTTGAGAGCAGGTGAGAGCAGACTAGACTGGGAACCAGGGGTGTTGAGTTGTCTGTGAAGGGAGTGCAGCCTACTTTGTTAGAGTGGGGTGGAGGGGCTGGAAGCCAGGAGTCCCAAGTTCTCTATTAAAAGGTTGGGATCTAGTAGGTTAGAGGTGGAGGAGGTGTGGGAGCCAGGACTTCTAAGTTGTATGGGAGAGCAGTGGGGACTAGTGGGTAAGAGGGAGGGTTGTGGGACGTTACTCCAATGTCACATTCTCCCCAACCCAGATGAGAGGATAGAGGGAAAAGAGGGGGTGAGGGGCCAGCTCACACCCTCCTGTCCCCAGCTTCAGTGTTGCCCCCACCCTGAAGAGGAAGAGGATTGGGGCTGAAAGATGAAGGCAGAGTGTGGGTGCATGGAGCCTAAGTCGTAAGTGAGAACAATGTGAGACTGTATGTCTTTACTGCTTACATGGCACAGAAGTTAAGGTGGGAGCCTTAACTTATCACTTTCATGCTTTTTTGGAGCATTATTGAATTTGTAATTTGAAGCATGAATCTGAGTTTTTTTGCATATACATTTTTATAGATGGGGGAAACTCAAAAATAATATTGGGCAGATCCACAGACTGAACCAGAGTTTCCCCAACTCCTAGTGCCATGATTTAAATTCCAGTAACCTTTCCTCTCTGCAGTCACTAACTCAAATTGGAGGTTTTGGTTCTCAGCCCTTAAATTTTTTTTTTTAAAAATGGGTTCAAGTTTTCAGAAAGCAGAGTTGGAGCCATAACATCTGTAAATAAACCTGAAATGACAACACGTGTGAGGGAAATACTAGTGTAAAATATGGGCCAACAGAGTCTCAAATGTGTGTGTGTGGGGTGTCCTCAACTTACGGAGGGCCTGGGGCAGCTCACGAGCGTCTCCGCACAATGCGTCCAATGAATAAACTAGAAACAACAATGTATATGTTGAATGCAGGTCTGAAAGATTGGCTGCACTTCAAATCAGAGGCCCCTTTGGACAAGTTCAGTCTTTAACCTTTCTACTCTGAGGCTTTCCCATCTATGAAAGAGGCACAGCGTGTGCCTCAGAGATATACTGTGTGGCATAGCTAATGTAGAAAAGACCCTGAGCAACTTGGATGAAAAATGCTGCGTGTATGTGAAATAGTGTTAGCAGGGGCTAGAGTTCAGACAACAAAAAAGCTCCCCCTTTATCCATTCTACAAGCAGGCAGGAAACTATTTTACCGCCCTTCAAGAAGTCATGAAAGAAGAAGAAAAATGAAGAGACCTCTGCAATGGATTTTTTTTTACATAAAGATTTTCCTTATTCCAAATTTATAGCAGAATGTCAGCAAGGGGCCTGTTAACAATATTTTTAGATGACTGGCAAACAACAGGGTAAAGCAAATCTGAAAGTTTCTTTCTTCCCCTCTTTGTCACCCTGACACATAGCGGTAAAGGGGGTGAGGGGACGAGGAAATATTGCGTTTTGGGAGTCAGGCAAGTCAGGTGAAATTGTTCTCAACTGGGATTTAAGAATATCATTGTAATTAAACCAATTATCATGTTTTTTTAAAAAAAGTATTCAGGCTGACGTCACCTATTGTAATTGGCACCTTCCATCGCACAAACAAGCCTGAGACTTGCCTTAACATCTACCTCCAAATCTTCTTTGTTCTATGTTAGTTTTGCACTTGCTGCTACAGAACATTCTCTCACCAGCCAATAAAGCTGCAGTTCCCAAGCCTTTTGCTGACATGGCCCCATTTTAAGTCTTAAATATAATTCCATAACACCAGACAGCAACAAAGACCTACAAAGTATGTCGGAACTAGGATTGTGACCCCATTTGCAGATGGTAAAGCCCCATTTGGGGTCCAGACTAGGGCTGAAACAAATATTTGGCATTAACAACAAATTTGGTGAATAGTACTGAAACGAAGTGTATTCTGGAATTTCGAATGGTACTCAAATTTTCCAATACCGCTCCTAGTAGCCAAATGATTATTTTCACCAAAATAAACATCTGCATATTCATGAATAGCCCTATTTTTCCATTCACATATTCAGTTATTTGGTTGAATATCCAAAATAAAAAGACAGAAAATATGGACAAACCGGGATCGGGGTGGGAGTGAGGGACTGAAAAACCAAAATGGGCATATGAATAGTGTTTCTTTCTTCAGATTCATTTGAGGCAGGGGAATTTGATCAACACTGCATTTTCTGCAGATATTTGTTTCAGTTCCATTCAGTATATTCATATCCATTTTAACAAAGTGAATTTGCGGTTCTGAATATTTGCTTTGGGATTTGCATGTTCATTATTTCAGCTACTTTGCTATATCATGTTTGGTATTTGTATCTTTGTTCACTTTGGCAGTACTGTTTTCTAGTAGTGGAATACTGAAATGAATATCAGAAGTTGAAAATTTCACAAGGGTGACAAAGGGTAATTTCAGACGTAACAGGACCACGGTCAACCACAGTGAATCCCCTGTGGTGGCTGTTTGTCCTGTTACGTCTAAAAGATTCCAGCCAGATATTCACCACTGTGAATACCTGGCGGGAATCAAAATAACCATGCTTCCGGAGGTGAGGCTGGCCTCACCTCAGGAAGCATGGTTAGATTGGCCATGTTCCAGGATGGGCCAAAAGTGGTATCTGTACTGTTGGCCCAGACCAGACCATGACCCAGACCATGATACGGGATTGGGCGCAGCAGCCGGATTGACTGCTGCGCCCGCCCGTCTCCCAAAGGGTAGGGATGGGCGAACGCGGTTCAGAAGTTCGGAGTTCGGGCCGAACTTGACCAACTCAGTTGACCAAACCGAACTTCCGAACTGAACCGAATTTTCGAACCAAACCAAACCAAACCGAATTTCTGAACACGGCTCTGTTCGCCCATCCCGAAAAGATAATATTCCATTTAGATCAATGGGGTTTGAATTTCCAAACTTTGTTTGGAAGTTCGGAGTTCGGACCGTGAAGGTCGACTAAACCGAACTTCCGAACCAAACCGAATTTCTGAACTGAACCGAACCGAACCGAATTTACGAACTCGGTTCTGTTCACCCATCCCTACTGAAGGGCGGGTGGCCGGAGGAGCGCGGGGCTGTGTGACCGTATGTCGCGCCATGCAGCCCCGCCCCCTCCCCAACCCCGGTGAGAATCAGGTCGACACGTCTAAAGGACGGCCAGTCTGATTCCTGACCGGGATCCGTTTCAGATCCCAGTGCATGATTCAGCGTGGCGGGCCTCTGGGCCCATCACGTCTGAAATTACCCAAAGATTAATTTTGGAATTTGTTCCTAGGAATGAATATGCAAATATGAAATATCCTCTTTGTTTCAGCCCTCATCCTGACTCCCAGAACCTGATCTAGCTTTCCTTGAAATCAATGGGAGACTCTCTACTGACTAAACTGTGAGCAGTATTGGGCCCTGAGAGCATGACATTTGTGGTGTAGTTCAGGGTAGGAAAACAGTTTAGCTTTGCGATACCAACACACCTGGTGATGAAAGCTTCAGCTTCCTTTCTAATAGGCGGATGACTTGGTTTTATCTCGGGGGGTGTGGGGGTGTCAACCCTAGAAAAAAAAAAGTATGATGGAATTTCTTTCTATTTGTTATAGTTTCATTTTTTCCCTCTTCAGAAGTGGGTATAACAGACACAAGAGAGGAGCGGTAGAATTCATTGTTATTCAGTCATTCTAGTACTTGGCTCTCACAGCAAGAGTTCCTCTCGGGCAAGACAAATTGAGAGGTCAGAGGAGTTTTATAAAAAAGTGGTGTGAAAATATGACCTATAAGATTTCAGGGACAGAGCAGGAAAAAGATTTCTCTGGTCTTATTTTGACCGTCGTGTGCACTGCAGGTGAATTAATGCCTTAGCCATTGCTTAGAAGGTTAAGGAGATAAACAGCCTCCTGTATTGTATAGTCTCATATTACAAATCTCCTTGACAGAGTATAGGGGAAAAAAGATTCTGTACGGAAATAGTCCACTCTGACCATAACCTAATCTTCCCTTGGGAACTTAAGTACTTGAAAAAGCACCTGAAAAAGAAAAACCTACATCTTTTCCAAAACATCCAACGCTTGACTATCCTCTGCTTTCTGTAATTCCTTGTTTTGCAGGCTTGTTTTGTCCTGATCATAATGATTAAACCTTGCTCAGTATCCTATTAGTTCTGTTTGCTGTAGAGCAGGGACGGTGAACCTCTGGCCCACAGATGTTTTTTTCTTTGGCCCCTTCCAATTCCTGGCTCATGGATCCAGTCTGTACCCTCAAGCACTGAAAGAGTGAACTCAGGGAAAGGGAGTAGAGAGGAGGCCATGCACTCAAGAATAGAGGATGGATTCATGGTATAGATCTATGATCTGGAACTTACCCTTCCATCCCCTATCTTGAACACACAGCTTACACATTTCAAGTCCTATCTGGCTTGGATAGTTTATACTAATTTTCAAAGTAGACCATTGGAGGGAAAAGTCCACACCTTTGGTGAAAAACAAACAGGGAGTGTTTTCAAATGAGATGCTACCCCGCATGGCTACCCAGGAGCCATGGAGCCAACCACCCACCTGAAGGTAGAATGGTCAGATGCGCACTCCATCCCATGAACCTTGGGGCACCCACTCATGAAGCACTGCTGGGGAATCCAGAGTGCTCAGTGCTGGGCAAGCCAAATAGATCCATGGCAAGGGGCGGACACGAAGACCCTGCCTGTATGAACTGGGGTGGCCAGCGTGCCAGCAGACGAGTCCACCACTCATAGGCACTGTGGGTGGGGGAAGCAGTCATTGCAAGTCAAGTCACTGTCAGCCGCCGCAGCCGCTGCCTGGCACAGCGGCCCCGCCGAAGGCTCATGAACCCCGCTCCACTCACCCGGAGTGTAACACCGCCTCCATTACAGGCGCCCCCAGCCGGAGGCGCCGAAGGCAAAAGCGGCCAGGAAAATGGCTCCAGGACAGGGCGAGACACTGTGGAGCCCCGGCCCCCGCTGCGGCGCTCTGCGCGCCTCCAGGCACGCACGGGGGGCGGAGCCAGCACTACAAAAGCCGGCACTGCAAGTGTAGCAGTGACGGTGAACAGAGCTACAACCCTGGAGAGACTGGCCCCCCTCCTGAGCTAAGTGGTGAAATTGACTACCTTGTTTGGATTGCTGTTTGTTCCTCCCTTTCCCTGGCCCCTGTGTGCTGTTTGTGTTAGAGCGTGCCTCTGTCTTTCCTGGGATATTTGTGTATGTGTGACCTCCTGTTTCCCCCTGACCCAGAGTACTGAGTGAGCGACTGAGAGCCTGCGGGCTCGCCCAATTGGGCCCCCCCCCCACCTGACCTGGGACCATCCCTTCCTTCTTCCCCTGGAGTGTGTGAGCCCGTGAACCCTATCATGAACCTTGGGACCCCTCCCCTGTGGACCAGGCACCTCCCTCACTTCTCCGCCCTACCATTCCCCTGGCAAGTGCGAGTAGTGAGTTTGGACCCCTTTCCCTTCCCAGCTCTGTGCCCTATGATGATAGGGGTCAACGTTCAGAGTGCGTAAGCACACGAACAGACCCACACACTATCCTGACGGGCTTCCTTTCCCCGCACTTCGCAAGCAGAGCTCCCTTGTGTGCAAGAGGCGTGAACGGGTGGTGCTTTTCCCCTTCCTACCCCCCTCCCACTGACAGTCACAAGAACTGGTTGTGAGTGCTGGGGAGCTCGGGTTCCCCAGCGCTCACACCCAGGATGTCACTTGGCACGCTTCCCCTCTCCCATGGTCCATAGTAAGGGGAGTGCATGGTGGCTGCCTTCGTGACCATGGTAGCCATACCCAATTGAATCCCTCCCCATGCATTCCACCTGGGTGGGTGCTCCGTGGCAGTGCCACCCAGGCATGGAGCCCCCCCACACACACATTGAATTGCTCATTCAAAAACATCCAACTGTACACCTGCTCATTTTGAAGCACCGTAGACTCAGACAACTTCTGTTACCTAAAGGCTTCCAAAGAGCGCATATTGTTTGCTATTTACAGACAGGGAAACCGAACCAAAGAGGGAGTTATAGGACTTGCCCAAGGTTACCTAGTGAGTCAGCGCAACAGTCCAGACATCTTCTCTTGTACCTATCAGACAGGGGCATAGCTATCATAGGAACAATGATAGTCCCTAGCACCGGGGACCAGGATATATAGCTAGCTGTCCTGGGACAATAGAAATCCTGCAGCTGCTGTGCATTGATAATTGATTAGATCTCCTAACTCTTTGCAGTAGCTAGGGGGTCTGGGAGAAATTTCTGCTGGGAAAGGATCTGAGTGGTGCTTTAGGGAAGCACAATGCCTTGAGGATTATTTTTAAGCTTTGTAAACACTCCCTAACACCACAGTCCTCTGATGCCTTCCTTGCCCCTCAGTTGAAGCCCATGATGGTTCAATTACCAGGGAACTTCTAGATCAGGGAAGGCCTGACTTTGGGAGGCAAAGTTGTTCAAGAACTCTTTTCTTCTTGCAACAAGTTGCTTAAAAGAAACACTTTACAGGTAAATGTTACATAAAAACGTAAATAGTGCCATACTGGGTCAGACCAATGGTTCCTCTTTTGTTTTGCACAAATGCCAGTTTTATACCCCAGACTTGACTCTCCTATTCTCAGAGAAGGGGGATTTGTGTCCCCTCATCTTTGGGGAGAAGGGGGATTTGGAGGGATGGAAGTGCTTGCTAGCTGGAGGAAAAGGAGAAGGCATTGAGGTGCTGGCTAGCTAGAGGGAAGAGAAGTATTGGGGAGCACTGAGTAGCTGGGGTGTATCCATGGCACAGGCCCTTGATCTGAACCTTTTCACTGTTTTCCCAATCCTGTGCAGAAAGTGTGAAAACAGAAATGATGGCTGTGCGGCAGCAGCCTGACTGGACTGGGAAGCCATAGTGGACACAGTCCAGACTGGGTCAGGTTGCAGAACAAATGGGCCCATGGCCGGGCTTCTGGGGAGGGCTGGGAGAGGCACGAATGTGTGCCTGGCTGGCCCTGCCCAGCGCTCTGCCCCCACTATGGCAGGTAGCCAGTGCCGGCGGCCAGCCATGGTGAACCTGATCCGGGACTTGTCTGATGGGTGACAGCAGCCGTGATAGCTCGTTGTGGCCTGTTTTGGCACAATTGGGCAGACCTGAGCCTGGGATGTGACCTGGATAATAGTCCAGGGGTGAGAGCCCAGGCTAGTCACCAACATGGCCTGGGGCAATCCTGGGCCAAGAACATGCAGGTGGTGTTGTCCTGAGACTCCCATTTTGGCCTATAGAAGACTTGGGGTAAAACTGCAAGAGGTGGGGACCCTAAATATCATCAGATACCTATATTTTAACCAGAATCCCCCAAAAGGAAAACCGTAGGCCAGAAAAGACATTTTCTCATTCTTGATGGTGTTCTGCATTAAGGAATTAGCCTGGTGGGCAAGAGCAGAGGTGGGGCATGGGCAAGGGGTAGTGATTGGGGTGGGGTCCCACATCCATGTTTTGCACCTGGGCCCATTCCAACCTAGCTACAACCTTTCTATCGGATGTCTCTTTAAAATGTATGAAAAACAATGTTTATATTGGAAAATTCTGGTACTTGAAGAAGCAATTGTTTTTCATTGGGAGCTAGTGTATTTTTTTTAACTTATTTGTTGGTCGAACGACAACATTTCTGGCCTTCTCTCCTCCAGCAATTTGAATGACATCATTCCATTATGCCTCAAAGTGGATTTTAAAAATTCATGGTTGGTACCCCAGTGTGAGCACATCGCTGTCAGATTGTCTCCATGCAAATTCTCCGCACACAGAGATAATTGGTAAGAAATCAAACTATTAATAAATGAAATGCTAAAATAACTGCATTTAAATAATGCTAAAGGGACATTCTCAAGCAATTTGACTACACAATTCGATTTGAACATGAAATTGTTAGAACTGAGCACAGAATATTCTTCGGGTTGTTTTCTCCATGCTCTTGCGATGAGAAATTGACCTCTATGTTTATCTCAAATGAAAATACAAGTGAACTTCAGTATAATGGACCCTCACTAGAGCAAACACCTGCTTATAACAACCTTTTTCTCAGGGACCGTTTCAAGGAAATAAACTATAAACTCCCAGTCAGGTTTGACCCTGATATAATCATCAGACTTAGTCCTGATGGGGCATTTAGTTTCCTCCAAGCCCACCTACATTGGTAGACCAGCTCCTTGGCTTGCAGTGCAGATGAGGATAACTTTGAAAGGAAAGCACTTCCCAGCTTACTTGCGAGCTGGGGGGGAGGTGGTGGGATGGATATAGCAGGAAGCTGACCTGGGGTGATTCGTTGCCGGATTGCTTTCTTTAGAATTAACCAGTTTGTCTACCAGGGTTTGTCCACAGACAGAATCCAATAGACCTTTGACCACCTGGCAGTGCCCTCAGAGGCAACACAAAGGCTTGGGGGCTCTGTCCCTACAGATTCTATGGGAATCCCACAGATTTTGACACATGGACCCGTGACAAGGTTGTGAAGGTTTGGGCCTGGACTGTTTTGCATATTGCTGCCTGCCCATAGCCAAAGGCTCTGCTGTTTGGAAACAACATTTGACTCAGAGAATAAAACAACAACAACATGCAGGGTGTGATCGCTCCCATTTAAGGTCAATGTGAGCTCTTCCATTCACTTCAATGGGGTCATGACTGCAGCCTCAGTCTAGGGCAGTGATGGGCAAATGACAGCTCGGGAACCACATCTGGCTCTTGGGCACCTGCACTCCCAACTCCCAAGGGAGCTTTATGGACACAGACGGCCCCAGAAATGGCTGCCTGGGGCTGGGATTCCCATACAGCTCCCTTGGGAGCAAGAGAATCTGAGCCACCATTCTTGCCACTGGAGACTGTGAGGGGCCACGGGAGCAACAGGAGCATATCCTGCACCACTATTTCTGCTGCCCAAATCTGTGATACCACCTGATAGGGGTGGGACTATCAGTATCAGATTAATCCGATAATGCCGATAATTGTCGGTATCAGAATATCAGATTTTTAACATTGCCAGTTTTATCAGATTTTTAACATTGTCTATTGAAGTCAATGGTCGCAATGTTAAAGATCCAAGAAAATCGGCAATGTTAAGAATCCGATATTCCAATACTGATAAATCCAATATCGGAAGATCTGATACCGATAAATCTGATAATCCTCCTGGAGTCCCACCCCTACCACCTGGGAGCTAGAATGTTGATGTGTGTGTGGAGAGTTGGGGGAAGACGCGCTGCCCCATCGCCAGGATTGGGGGAAGCCACGACCAATGCAATGTGCCTTGTGGCTCTCAGTGAAAATTTTGGTATGTTGCTCTTGGGCTTGGAAACTTTGCCCATCTCTGGTTTATCACATTTTAACCGTCCCATGGATTCTGGGGTCAATCTGGTTCCCAATGGGTACAAAAATAATAAAACCTTTTTAGCAAACTTGCACCAGTTCATACTCCATTTATTCTTCAACAGTAATGGGGTCAATTGACGGGTGTTGGTTCATGCCCCCAGTTGTAATTTTTTACAAATTTGAGATTTTCACTAAAACAGTATTTGGGAGTATGTTTGACCCCAATTGTAATGAATAGGAAAATGAAAGCACTACACACCGAGGGTACTGGGGTCATATTTGTCCCACACATGTAAACACAGTGGGTGCAATCCAATAGTCCATGTATGCCATCTGCAGGCTCAGTGCATGCATGCTCCGGCGTGCACGTGTGCTGAGTGTGCAGCACAGCTGCACAGGGCAAAGGCTCAACCTTGGCTGATGCAACACCCCCAAATCTACAAACACCATGGCCCAGGGGATGGAGCAGGCACAGCTCCTGCTCTATCTCCTGGGGGGTGGGCTGGGGGGGGGTTGCATCAGCCCGGGTTGTGCCTTTACCCCATGTGGTTGTGCTGAGTGTGCAGCATGCATGCATGCCTGAACATGCACATTCTGGCCATGTGGCACGAGTAGGGGGCGGTGCATACGAGCTATTGATTGCACCCAGTATTTCTTTCTTCTTTTTTAAAATGCTTTAACCAGAACCTGTTCTTTCCATTAAGGCTGTTTGCCCACATTACACAATGTCACATTACTTTGTATGTTATGCAATATTTTGCAACCTGTGCATGTGCCTTTACTCATTTGGCAGGAAAATCAACGTGAGTTTGATCGCGGAGTCCAGGACAGGGAAATCCAACTCTGAATCATGAGTTCTGTATTACGTAAGATTTGAATGTGTGCATGGGGTGAGTTCTGTAGTACGATACAGCTTCTATGGGAATTACATACTTCTATGTATTAGAATACAGAACTCACCTTAGGCACGCATACATGAGTTGTGTATTACACGAGATTTACAAGTGTCAGAGCTGGATTTCCCTGCCCTGACATCCGTGATCAAACTCATGTTAATTTTCCTGCCAAATGAGTAAAGGCGCATGCACAAGTTACAAAATATCATGTAAGATACAAAGTAATGTGAAATTGTGCAATGTGGGCAAACAGTATTAATGGAGAGCGTGCATGGGGTGAATTAAACGTAAATTTAACTTACGTGAAAATTACAACACGTGCATGGATCCTCTAACGGATCTCTTAAAGTTACATGACTTCACGTGGAGAAAAACTGGAAAGAAAATAACATGGGCATGCAGTCCAGCAGGAATCTTATGTTATTGCTGATTTTGCATCGGATAGAATCCCAGTGAAAATCAGCACATCGGTAAGCAGCCAAAGTGTTCTCAAATTAAGATAAGGACAACAATTTTGCATTTTGTTTGTTTCATGAATGACATTTTCTGTGTGTACACAAAAATATCACTACAAGGGCATTGAGGTCAATTATGCCCCAAGGTGAAAACTCACACTTACCAATTTCAATTTTGTTTACACAGCAGTTACCACATTTATAATTTGAAGCTTCAATACCATTCTTTTCATCATGCCTACTTGTAGTTTTGTGTTGGAAAACAAAATGCACCAGTTAAGTATATGGGGTCATTTCCATCCCCCATTATTATTGCTACTTTTGCTGCTTCTGAACCTCTTATGTTAAAAGGTGTGTGTGTGTGTGTGTGTGTGTGTGTGTGTGTGTGTGTCACTTCAACCCCCAGTACCATCATTGTGGGATGTTACTGTTAACAGTGGCTGGGATTCCAAACCTCCTGTCTGTGGGATCTGTGTGGGTCTAGGGCTGTAGCGGAATATCGCAGTGGTAGCTATTTCCGGCGGAAACAGTGTTTCCACAATTAGTGGAACGGCATGGCAGAGGCTTTCATTCCGCGGTTTCATTCCGCGGTTCCGCGGTTCCGCTTATTTAATTCCGCAACTTAGTGGAATCGTGGAAACATGACATTTTCGCTATTTCCGCAATTCCGCGATTTGCAGAATTCCGGCGGAATTAGCGGAATATCCGCAGAAAAGTTGTGGTGTGGCGCGGGCAGTTCCGAAATGGCGGAACGGAATCGCGGCGCGGTAAAAGCTGCTGCCGCATCACCCCTATGTGGGTCCCACACGGACCAGTGTTTCCACAATGGGCGTGTATGTGGGTTACGTGCACTACGGGATGCACATGGGGTGTGGGATCGACCCAACTGATTACTATTGACTCCAAGTACCTTTGGGTGGTGGTGGTGTATTTCTGTAACACAAATAACATTTAAACATTTTACGTTAAACTGGAGTCATTTTCAAATTAATAACATTTACTTTTTTTCAACTATGACTTAATTGGGGTCTATTATACCCCAATAATAGTGTTTTTCAAACTGGGGAGAATTAAACCATGCATGGGTATTCTTAAATCAGATGCTCAGTACTTCAGCAAGTCTGACCACTTGGTTAGGTGCCTAAATACAAAGTTGCTTGTCCACGTTTAGGCACAGGAGAGGAAAAAGATTGGTGATCACTGAGAGTCTGTTGTTGTTTTTAAAAGCAAGCAAACACAAACATGTGCACTACTAGCTAGCACCCACGAGTGCTCCTACTTTAATTTCCTTGGAAGTTATCCTTTTAACCCTTTCTGGCAGCCCAGTCATGATGGTGGGTCTGGTGTTCAGCTTTTTCTCCCCCCCCCCGCCCCCAGTCTAAAGTTCATTACTCTTTTGTTTGCTCTTAAAATAAAAGTCTGCTATCCACTTACAATAAAACTAAACAGTAAACACAGCAACTGAGAACTCATGAACTTCTCTGCAAAACCAAACGAGTACAGTCTGGATTCTATAGATTCATAAATACATGCTGCAGTGGCATATCAAGGCTGTGGCAGGTATAGGCTTGTATCCCAATTATGGGCCCCCATACAGGCTTTCCTTATTGGGGAAAGAGCCCCTATTTCAGGCTGCTCCTGTTCTAGAAGGACCCAATCAGGGAGTTCCATTGGAGGCTACCACTGCACATAGGTGATGGCAGTTGGGACCCCAGTGGGAGTCTTACCGCCGCTCTGTAGAGCTCACTGGGAACTACCACCATTGCTTGGGGAGCGGGGGGCAACTAGGAGCCACAGCAGGCCATGTGTGTGTGTGTACAGGAGCCCTGCTGCAGACTGCTGTTGCAAGCCTCGGGAATGGGTGGCCTGCAGCAGGGTGCGCAGACAGTCACCACCACCACCTGAACAGCAGTGACCCTCCTAAAAGGGCTGCCTGCCAGCCTCACCCCTGCCCAGCATGCATGGCCCACAAGGAGATGCTGCCCTGGCTCCTTGTGGACCACGCTGGAGTGGAAGCTCCCCTGCCAGGAAGAAAATTTTAAGAGGAGGTGGGGCCAGCACACCACCCTTACCCACTCTGAAAACTTCATTCTCGGCTGGACCCTTTGAAAGTGGCCTGAGTGCTCCCTCTCCCACCCATTCTAAAAACTTCCTATTTGTGCTCAACCCCTTGCAAAGCTCACCAGCCCACCTTCAAGAACCTGGACTCAACTGAGCCCTCTCACTCCATGATAGCTGTGCCCCGGCCCCGATGTGCTGCAAATGCTTGTATGTGGTCAATGAGTTTAACTTTGCATAAATACTTGCAGGGCCTCTTCTGTGCAACATTTGTGACAATAAAGTCTCCATCCTACAAGCTGCTCAGTCAGTTGGTTCTTCATTGATGCTGGAGCTGTGGGTGCAGAGAACTAACCAACAAGGCAATTTGCAGGATCAAATATTTTGTCTTGCTTTTAAAAGCAGTCTCTTGGTATCTGCATCCTGAGTTTTGAACACTTAGGTAATAATGGGGATTATCCTTGACCAATAATAATAATAATTATTATTATTATTTTATTTTATGATTGGCCAAGGATAATCCTCGTTATTACCGCAGCATTAAAAACTCAGGCTGTATATGTCATGAGACTGTTTTTAATTTTTTTTAAAAATTGTTTATATGGTTTTTAACTTTTGGTGAAGCACTCCAAGTGCCATGTAAGACAGGGGATGCTATATAAAATTAATTTAATTAATAATAATAATAAAAATATTATTATTTATTTTATTTATATAGAATCCCTGCCTTATATTATAAATAAAATAAATAATTAAAAATTAAAAATTAATATAATAAATTCGAAATTAAATTTATTTATCGCTAGTAATAATAATGAATAATAATTTATTTTATTTATATAGCATCCCCTGCCTTACATGGTACTTGGGGCACCTCACCAAAAGTTAGAAATCACATAAACAATTTTTTTAAAATCAGTTATTAATTTTTTTTTAAATGGGGCAGGAAAATAGGGAGGACAAAGTACATTGAGGGAACCATCCCAAAAGCACCTAGAGAATCAATAAGTTTTCAGGTGCTTTTTAAAGGCAAGGAGGAAGGAACTGAGATGACCATCTGGAGTTCAATAGTGAGCAGTATTCTTACTGCTTCAGCTGCCACCCATTCTCACTACAACAAAACTATTTCTTGCTTACAAGAGGTCTGGGACAATCTGGTTCTCTCAAGGATATGACTATGTTCCAGTTAAGAGGCTTCAAAATTGTGTGGGGTCTTAGGATGGGACTGGGTGTTAACAAATGTGATGGCAGCCTGCTGTGGCCCACTTTGACCTGTGGGCCACTGTCACGTTTGTTGGAGCCCTGCCAGATGTCTGCCCGGAGTTCTCTCTGGTGTGTTAGTGGCTAACCAGGGCTGTGATTCTGGAGACCTTCAGGGTCACATCCTCGGCTACTAGGGATGTGTGAACAGGATGGAGTTCGGATGTTCGGCCATTCGGACTAAAAACTTCATTCGGGTTCGTGGGTTGGGTCCAGCGGAGTTCGGCCCCCCCGAATGTTCGGCGGAGTTCAGCACTTCTGGGAGGCTTGGGGCACTCCAGGTACCCCCAGGGGTGCCCATGGCAGCATGGCAGGCCATTGGAGACCCAGCAGCAGTATAGACTGGAAAGGCTTGGCACTTGGCCCCTGGGGGTGCCCGTGGCGCCAGGGATGGCTGTTGGAGACCCAGCAGCAGCTGCAGAGACTGGGAAGGCTTGGCGCTTGGCACCCTGGGTTGCCCGGGCAGGCAGAATTGGTTCTTGGCATGTGGTGGTGCCCATGGTGCCAGGGCTGGCTGTCGGAGACCCAGCAGCAGCTGCAGAGACCAGGAAGGCTTGGTGCTTGGCACCCTGGGTTGCGTGGGCAGGCAGGCTCAGTGCTTGTCCCCTGGGGGTGCCCGTGGTGCCAGGGATGGCCTTCGGAGACCCAGAAGCAGCAGAGACTGGGAAGGCTTGGCACTTGGCACCCTGGGTTGCCCGGGCAGGCAGGCTCAGCACTTGGCCCCTGGGGGTGCCTGTGGTGCCAGGGTTGGCTGTCAGAGACCCAGCAACAGTAGCAGAGATGAGGAAGGCTTGGCACTTGGCACCCCAGATTTCCTGGGCAGGTAGGCTCAGTGCTTGGCCCCTGGGGGTGCCTGTGGCACCAGGATGGGCCATCTTAGACCCAGCAGCAGAGGCCAGGAAGACTTGTGGCTTGGTGACTGGCACACATAGGGGGAAGGGCATTGCAGTCTGGCATCGGTGGAGCAGCAGCAGAGGCCTGTCCAGGGCTTGGTGGTCGGCACTCCTACTTGGCCGGGCATTGCAGTCTGGCATCGGTGGAGCAGCGGCAGAGGCCTGGTCAGGGCTTGGTGACTGGCACCCCTACTCGGCCGGGTGTTGCATGCTGCCAGGCATCAGTGGGGCAGTTGCAGACAATGAAGTGGAATGACAGCCCTTCCTGCCTGGAACGTAGACCTCAGAACCCTGACAGTGGGTCCTGGGGCTGGAGTGGCTGACTGTTTCTTGATGCGGTGGAATGACAGCTCCCTGTGAGTGGAATGAGAGCCCCAGAACCCTGACAGTGGGTCCTGGGACTAGAGTGACAGCTTCTGGATGATGTGGAATGACAGCCCTCCCTGCCTGGAATGTAGGCCCCAGAACCCTGAAGGTGGGCTCTGGAGCTGGAGTGGCTGGCTATTTCTTGATGCGGTGAAATGATGGCTCCCTGTGAGTGGATTGACGGCCCCAGATCCCTGACGGTGGATCCTAGGACTAGAGTGGCAGCTTCTGGATGACATGGAATGACAGCCCTCCCTACCTGGAATGTAGGCCTCAGAACAGTGAGGGTGGATCCTGGGGATGGAGTGGCTGGCTGCTTCTTGAGGTGGTGAAATGACAGCTCCCCTTGTGTGGAATGATGGCTCCAGAACCCTGACGGTGGGTCCTGGGACTAGAGTGACATGTTCTAGATGATGTGAAATGACGCCCCCCCCATGATCAGAATGATGCCCCCAGAACCCCGATGGTGGGTACTGGGGCTGGAGTGACTGGCTGCTTCTTGATGCGATGGAATGACAGCTCCCCATGAGCGGAATGATGGCCCCAGAACCCTGATGGTGGGTCCTGGGACTAGAGTGGAAGCTTCTAGATGATGCCGATGGACATCCCCCAGTGCATGTAACTTAGGCTCCAGATCCCTGATGGTGGGTCCTGGGGCTGGAGTGGCTGCTTCTTGATGCGGTGGAATGACAGCTCCCCGTGAGTGGAATGGCAGNTCCCTGATGGTGGGTCCTGGGGCTGGAGTGGCTGCTTCTTGATGCGGTGGAATGACAGCTCCCCGTGAGTGGAATGGCAGTCCCAGAACCCTGATGGTGGGTCCTGCAACAGGAGTGGCAGCTTCTAGATGACATGGATGGACAGCTCCCTGTGCCTGTAATGTAGTCCCCAAAACCCTGATGGTGGGTCCTGGGGATTCTAGATGATGTGGATGGATGGATCCCTATGCCTATAATGAGGGCCCCAGAACCCTGAGGGTGGGTCCTGGGGCTGGAGTGGCTGCTTCTTGATGGGGTGGAATGACAGCTCCCCGTGAGCGAAATGATGGCCCCAGAACCCTGATGGTAGATCCTGCGACTAGAGTGGCTACTTCTAGATGATGTGGATGGACAGCCCCCTGCACCTGTAACTTAGGCTCCAGATCCCTGATGGTGGGTCCTGGGACTAGAGTGGCAGCTTCTAGATGAAGTGGCATGATGGCTCCCCGTGAGCAGAATGATGGTTCCAGAACCCTCACGGTGGTTCCTGGAACTGAAGTGGCTGGCACCCCTCCTTGGCCAGGTGTTGCAGGCTGGCTGGCCTCGATGTAGGACACTTGCAGACAATGAAGTGAAATGACAGCCCTCCCTGCCAGGAACAACATCCCCAGAACACTGACGGTGGGTCCTGGGGCTGGAGTGCTGGCACCCCTGCTTGGTCAGGTGTTGCAGGATGGCTGGCATCGGTGGAGTAGTGGCAGAGGCCTGGCCAGGACTTGATGGTTGGCACCCCTGTTTGGCTGGGCATTGCAGGCTGGCTGGCATCAGCGGAGCAGTAGAAGAGGCCAGGTCAGGGCTCGGTGGCTGGCACTTCTGGTTGGCTGGGCATTGCAGGCTGTCTGGCATCAATGGAGCAGCGGAAGAGGCCCGGCCAGGGCTCGGTGCCTGGCACCCCTACTTGGCTGGGAGTTGCAGGCTGGCTGGCCTTGATGTGGGACACTTGCAGACAAGTGGAACAACAGCCCTCCCTGCCTGGAATGTAGGCTCCAGAACCCTGATGGTGGGTTCTGGGGCTGGAGAGGCTGGCAGCCCTGCTTGACCAGACATTGCAGGCTGTCTGGCATTGATGGAGCAGTGGCAGAGGCCCGGCCAGGGCTCAGTATATGGCACCCCTGCTTGGCCGGGCATTGCAGGCTGGCTGGTCTTGGTAGAGCAGTGGCAGAGGCCCGGCCAGGGCTCAGTAGCTGGCACCCCTGCTCACCTGAGCGTTGCAGGCTGGCTGGCATTGGTGGAGCAGCGGCAGAGGCTCGGCCCGGGCTCGGTGGCTGGCACTCCTACTTGGTCGGAGGTTGCAGGATTGCATCCTACTCTCTGGATCTCAACACGCTAGTCTACCAATTGTTCAAGTCTTGCCTGGTGGTGAATCACATGGCCACCAAGTAGCAGACATTGGATTGCCAGGGAACAGTACCCGTGGCACAACAGAGGCAGCAGAAGTGGACATTGGATTGCCGGGGCACAGAACCTATGGAACAGACAGCAAAGGCAGCATTGGCAGCAGCAGGAGACATTGGATTGTCCGGAAGCAGAACTCATGGCTCAGACAACAGAGGTGGCACTGGCAGAAGCAGCAGACATTGGATTGACCAGACACAGAACCCGTGGAACAGCAGAGACAGCAGCAGCAGGAGTTGCCTGTGTACAGCACCCATGGAGCCAGGATGGTAGGATTTGCCATGGAAGAGCTCCCATACAGTAGCAGATGGCAGCAGCAGGATTGCGTGGGTACATTTGGATTTGCCAGAGTAGATCACCCATGGACCAGTAGACAGCAGCAGTGGGATTACCATGCCAGTGGGGCACATCACCAAGGTTTTCCAGGGTAGGCAGACAGGCACCTTGGCATAAGAGGCAGGCAGGCTGCGAAAGGGCTTCAGCTTTGCCCACAGGGTGGGAAGACAGACACTTTGGCATGTGCATGGGAGCCAGGATGGTAGGATTTGCCATGGAAGAGCTCCCATACAGTAGCAGATGGCAGCAGCAGGATTGCGTGGGCACATTTGGATTTGTCAGAGTAGAGCACCCATGGACCAGCAGACATCAACAGCGGGATTACAAGGCCAGTGGGGCACATCATCAAGGTTTGCCAGGGCAGGCAGACAGGCACTTTGGCATAAGAGGTAGGCAGGCTGGTACAGGGCTTCAGCTTTGCCCACAGGGTGGGCAGACAGGCAGCCTGGCATGAGCATGGGAAGGCAGACTGAGGCAGGCTTTGATCTTGGCCACCTGGCTGGGTGGGTGGGCAGAGAGGCAGCGTGGGATGAGCATCGGAAGGCTGACTGAGGTAGGGTTTGATCTTGGCCACCTGGGCGGGCAGGCAGACAGGCAGTGTGGCATGAGCAGAAAGCAGACTGAGGCAGGGTTTGATCTTGGCAACCTGGGCGGGCAGGCAGACAGGCAGCATGGCATGAACAGAAGGCTGACTGAGGCAGGGTTTGATCTTGGCAACCTGGGTGGGCAGGCAGACAGGCAGCGTGGCATGAGCAGAAGGCAGACTGATGCAGGGTTTGATCTTGGCAATCTGGGTGGGTGGGCAGACAGGCAGTGTGACATAAGAGGCAGTAGGGAAGGCAGGCTGGGACCTTGGCAGGGCATTCAGATAGGCTGGTGAAGACTGCGCAGCACGTATGAGAGAGAGCTAGTCAGATATGCAGGCCAATATTGTCTAGTGAGAGACCGGCTGGCAGACTTACAGCTTCCCAATGCCACCCTGCATCATGAGGTCAGTCAGATAGGCCAGCCGAGGCCGTCTAGACAGAGAGAGAGAGAAAGGCAGGGCAAGTGCCTGGCATTGGGAGGGAGGGACAGTACCTCAGCAGCAGCAGCCCAGATTGAGGAGGAGCCCCGTCCCAAGACTGCCCCATACATGGGATGGCGTGTGTCACTACACCATTAATCCATATCCAGGGGCAGCTCGGGGAATCCCAGCAGCGGAAGGTTCACCTTTATAAAAAGCAACTGCTCCAGCAACTTGGCCCCCAGTCTCAGGCGGTGCGGGGAGCAAATGACCCCCACCATGGAGACCATCCACTTGCTGTGGACATTCGGTGGTGGGCAGGACAAGAGACCCTTGGCCATTTTGGACATGGCCGGACACACATTGGTCTTGCCCGCCCAGTTGGCCAAGGGATTGCTGCTGGGTTTGATGCACGTCTCCTCCTTCAGGTAGTTCTCCACTGCTGCTGAGGCACTCTTGTACCCCATCATGTAACAATGCCTGGGCACCACCTCCACCACTGCCCTCAGCCACGCTGCCTGTTCTGATGTGCATAAGCCCATGCTCGCCAGAGTGCCCTGCACATATGACCTGCTGCTGGCAATAGGGGTGCTACTGCTGCTCAGCCTGCTTCTGGTGCTGCTACTACTAGGGATGGGGGCAGGGATAACCCTGCCATCTGAAAGGGGTGGCTGCTCCCACTCCCATCATCCCCAGGGGCATCCTGTTGCTGCTGCCGTGCACTCTCAAGAGCCTGCTCTGCCTGCCGGACCCTCTCCACCAGGTCACGCTTCCAGTGCCCATAGACCGCTGTCTGGTGTGCCACGCTGCCCTTGACCGTGGGGTCCAGCATGGTTGCCAAAACGTATTCCTCCCAGTGCAGGAACTCATCGAACTGCGTCTTCAGCCCTGCCTTCAGCTGCTGCACCAGGGTAACCACCTCATCCTCCAGCTTCCTGCCCTGAGAGCCACAATCCTGCCCCTGGAGAATCTCCTCCAGCCTCCTCAGGAGACTCTGGACCAGAGGGGTCACCTGGCTGATGGTGGCTGTGGAGGAGCTGATGGTCTCCATCACAGCCAGGAACGGTCTCAGCACGAAGACCGTGTGAGTCAGGATCTCCCATTCCACCCTATCATACCCTGGAGGTGCCCCACTGTCCATCACCAGTTGAACCTGATCCAAGGCATCTTTCTGCTTGAGAAGCCGCTCAAGCATCAGGAATGTGGAATTCCACCTGGTGGACACATCCTGCGCCAGCTGGTGCATGGGGAGCCTTGCTCTGCCTGCTTCACCAGAAGGTTGCTGCCCTTCATGCTCTGGTTAAAGAAACTGGCTAGCTTCCTCCCCCGCTTGATCAGGGAGCTAAGGGTGTCTGCCCCAATCCCCTTCTCCCCCAAGCCCAGAGCTTCCCTGACCACCAGGTGAAGGGTGTGTGCGGCAAAAGGGATGCTGGTGAAGTCCAGCCCACATCGTGGACTGCCCTCAATATGTTGGCCACGTTGGCCGTCACCATGCACCCCTTGGTGAAGGGCACATCTGGCGTGAGCCACTCCCTCACCATGGTGGTCAGGGCTGTCTCGATGTTCCAAGCAGTGTGGGGGCCATCCATTACTTCTGCTTGAAGCAGGGACCTTCTATACCCTGCTTCAGGACCCCTCCTACCACTGCCAAACGCTGCCTCCAGGTCCTGCCACCAGTGCCCCGTCACTGCCAGGTAGGCGTGCTGTGCGTTCCTGCTCGATCACAGGTCTGTGGTGAAGTGGACGGTGCCCCTCCCTCCCCCCCCAGCCCTTGCCAGCTGCTCCCTCACCCGCTCTTTTAAAGCTCAGTACAATGCTGGCACCACCTACTGACTCTGGGTGGTGCATGAGGGCAGCTTAAACTGGGGGGCCAGGAAGCCAATCAGGCGCTTAAACCTCATATCCCCGACCACCGAGAAGGGCTGCCCATCCAGTGCGATCATTTCCCCCAACATGCATGTGGCTTTCGCTTGAAAGCCACACCGCCCTCCACATTGTGCAGCTGCCGATGGATTTGGCAGCTGCCCCCATCCCAGTTCCTCCATGGTGCACTGATGCTGCACCTCCCCCCTAGCAGTGATACCTCTCCTGCTGCTAGAGGCAGTTGTTCGAACAGGATTCTTGCCCACTGATGGAGGTGGACGACTGGCCGCTGCGGTCAGAAACCTGCTGGTGTCCACTGCCCCTGCCTGCCTTCTTAGCAGCACAGCGCTGTGGCATGCCTTCGGGTGCCTCGCCATGGCAGTTGTGCCAAGGTTGGTGAGCACCTGCCCACGCTTCACCACCTTCTGGCACAAACTGCACTGCACCTCCCTGGGATCATTCACCCACACCAACTTAAAATGCACCCAGATGGAGGATTTTTTGCCTCCTCCTGTCTTCTGGCCCACACCGGGTGACACACTGCTGACAGCGCTGCTGGGAGGGGCAGAACATGGTGGCGACACAGCTCTCTGAGGGACAGCCATCGCCTCAGCACCTGACATCTCCTCCGCAGGACTAGTGTCTGCCTTGCTGTCCCCAATCTGAGTGATGTCCCCTGTGAAGGGGAGTACTGAGACCCTGAGGCTGATGGACTGCCCACCATGCTACTGCCACTCTCCCTGTGTCCCCTATAGCTGCTGCTGCTGCTCCTCTCCCTGCTGCCATTCCCTGGGAATTGGGCCCTGCCTCTAGCAGCTGGGGTGGGATCCACCAACCCTGGACTGCTGGGGATCACCTCAACAATGGGGGTTGGGGACATTGGTGGCCATGGAGGAACATCTGACCCCAAAACACCTGCACCTGTTCCTGCAGCTGCAGCAAAGACAGATGCAGCCTCCTGGACTGCAGGCCTTCCAGTGCCCTGCGTGGCAGCGGAGGACGCTGGCAGGAGGTGCCACCAAACCACACCCTGGCTAGTGCCACTGCTGGGAGCCTCTGAAGCCTGACTGCCAAAGTCAGACCTGTGCAGGTTGGAGCATGGTAATGGGCTTGGGCTGCTGCTGCTGCCTGCTGCGACTCCGGTGGCACAACCCATGTCACCTCTGCCATGTGCCCCATTGCCCGTGTTACAGGCAGCAGACCGGCCTCTCTTGCTTCCCTTCTCCAATCAATCAATCAATCAATCAATCAATCAATCAATCTCTCTCTCTCTGTCTCTCTTTCTCTCTCTCTCTCTCTCTCTGTCTGTCTGTCTGTGTATATATATATATGTGTGTGTGTGTGTGTGTGTGTGTATATATATGCGTATATGTGTGTGTGTGTGTGTGTGTATATATATATATATATAATATTTGAATTTGTAATCTAATATTATATAATACACTATCTCTAACTACTAGTAACTATTCTAACTATTCTAAAACCTATGGAACTAAATGGAATATTATCTAATATCTACAAAGGCCTAGTCCTACAAACACAGTATAAAATATTAAAACTGAATCACTACACACTATATTGTAAGCCCTAGGGGCAGGGACCGTGTCTATTGTATTACTTTGTAAAGTGCCGGGTACACTGCTGGCGCTATATAAATGTTTGTTAATAATAATAATAATAATAATATATCTATCTCTATAACTAAGCTAACTCCTACATCTATCTATCTATCTATCTATACACACACACACACACACACACACACACAGGGATTGGGGGGGAGAAACACATCTGACAACAAACAACACAGAGAGGGGTACAAAACTGAAATGGAACCAAATCAATCTAATGCTACTCTAAATAAATCTAAAAACAGGGGAAGGGAATCAGGGATGGAAAATATACAGTGAGGAAGTAAGGATTCAATGGAGGGTAGGGAGAAAGAACAAAGGGAGGGGTAAAGAATACAAATAACACCTAAATCTATCTAATCTAAACAAATGAAACTACGGAGGTAAATGTGTGGAAATGGGTGAAATAGGAGGAGGATGGCAATGGATTGGGAGGAACACAAACGCCTGGGAGAGGGAGACTTCTGAAAACGCCTGCTGACAGAATCAGTGGCTAGCTCAGAAGGAGTTGGAAGGGGGGAGGGCAATGACTTTTGTTACTTGTTGCACCCGCCTTACCACAAGCCCCATTGGCTCCATGCAGTCTAGCCCATGGCCAATCGCAGACTGTGAAGCCAGTGGTCTGAGTAAAAGAGGGATGGTGATTGGGAAGGCTGGCTGCTAGTTCAAGCCTCTCCACCCCTGGTGCCAGGAAGTCTGCTCCTCAGCTGCACCCCCTCCCCCCAGGCCTTCCAGCCCTGTTTTTCCTGCCCAAATACACCTGAACTCATCCAAACCCGGCCGAACTGTTCGGAGGGGTTTGGCGTTTGGTTTGGCCGTCCGAATGGGCCAAGTTCGGGCCAAGTTCGGGCTGAACATGGAACGTCTGAACTGCGTTCGCACATCCCTATTTGCTACTGTCTGCCCGATCAGGCCAGAGCAGGTTACAATGGGCTGTAACATTTATTTATTTATTTATTTATTGGCCACCCCCTCATGCCTATGGCACTCCGGGGCATCTCACGACAAAAAACCCAATAAAAACATATAAAACATCATCATAATAAATAATTAAAACTCTGCCCCCACCCCATCCCCAAATTCCCCCCAAATTCCCCCCCTCCCTACCCTACCCTCCGAAGGTCTGGGTGAACATCCAGGTCTTACAGGCTTGGTAAAAAGCCAACAGACCCGGGGCCATGTGAACTTCTTTCGGGAGAGAGTTCCAGAGGTGTGGCCCGGCCACCGAGAGCACTCTCTCCATTGTGGCCCCCCGTTTAACACGGCGGACCTCCAGGAAGGTGCCCCCAGCATACCGCATGACTTGCCCTGAGGTGTGGAAGGCAAGGCAGTCCCCAAGGTATGAGGGGCCCAGACCATATAGGGCTTTATAGATCAACACCAACACCTTGAATCTGGTTCGGTACGCTATAGGCAGCCAGTGCAGAGTGTGGAGCACAGGTGTAATATGCTCCCGCCGCCTCGTACCTGTGAGGAGATGGGCCACCACATTCTGCAATAGCTGCAGCCTCTGAACCAGAACCAAGGGAAGCCCCACATAGAGCGCGTTGCAGTAGTCTAGCCTCGAGGTGATGAAGGCGTAAATAAGGGTGGCCAGGTTGGGCCTGGAAATGTATGGGCCCAGCCTCCATATCAGATAGAGCTGGCGAAAGGCGGCTTTAGCCACTGCCTCCACCTGCCAATCCAGATGGAGGCCCAGATCCAAAACCACCCTGAGACTCCGAACCTGCTGAGCTACGGGAGGGCCACCAGAGGGGCCGTCACCTCCCTTGCTCTACCCACCACCATCACCTCCATCTTATCAGGACTGAGCTTCAGTCTGCTCTGCCACAGCCTCCAAATATTGGGAAAGTAATGAGACAGCAGGGTCTGGGTCAGTTGAAAATGAGAGGTACAGCTGAGTGTCATCAGCATATTGGTGACATTGCACCCTGAACCCTCTCACAATCTCCCCCAGGGGCTGCATATACACATTAAACAAAAGCGGAGACAGGATTGAACCCTGCAGAATGCCGCAGGTCAGAGTCCGGGTGCATGATGTTTCAGCTCCCAGCACCACCCGCTGGCTTCTCCCCGAGAAGAATGAGCAGAACCACCCAAGGACAGTCCCGTCCAGACCCCCCAGTTCTTGCAGCCATCTCAACAGCAACCCATGGTCCACGGTGTCAAAAGCAGCCAAGAGATCTAGCAGAATTAAGAATGTAGATCATCCTGCATCCATCTCCCGGCAGAGATCATCCACCAAAGCCACCATCGCTGTCTCAGTGCCATAGCCGGGGTGGAACACAGATTGAAAAGGGTCAAGGAAACTGATACGGTCCAGATGCGCCTGGAGCTGCAGAGCCACTGACCGTTCAATAACCTTCCTTAAAAAGGGAAGATTAGAGACAGGACGGTAACTGGCAAGTGTGTCCACATCCAACGAAGGCTTCTTCAACAGGGGGCGCACTACAGCCTCCTTGAGGCTGGGTGACAGCCTCCCCTGCCGAAGGGACGTGTTAATTACCCTCGCCAGAACCGCCCCCAATGTCTCCATGGAAGCTTTTACCAAACAGGATGGACACGGATCTAATTCACAACTTGTGGCTCGAACAGACCCCAAGACGTCCACTGCATTGGCCGGCATCACTTCCTGAAACTCCTCCCAGAAAGATCAAACAGACGGTGCCTTCATAACCTCATGCTCCTCATTTACTGCATCCAACCCGGTGTCAAAATTACTCTGGATCTGAGTGAAACTCCTCATAGCGAGCCTGCGACAAGTCCCCATCCAGGCGGAGGGAGACTGGACTGACCAGTCCCCGAACCACCCGGAACAGCTCCGTTGGACGCGACTTTGCAGACGCTATGAGGGCAGCAAAGAATTCCTTCTTTGCTGTCCTCACAGCCTCAACATAGGACCGCAAATGGGTCCTATGGAGAAATCGATCAGATTCAGAGCGAGTTTGACACCAGCGTCGCTCTAGTCTCCTGCCTACCCGCTTCATACACTGCAGCCCCTCGGTAAACCAAGGGCTCCTGTGGCGATGAGACGGGGGCAGGGGACGTCTCGGAGCCACCCTGTCGATGGCCTCCCCCAGCAAGGTGTTCCAATGCTGTACCAGCACATCGACAGAGTGGCCGTCAGGGTCCAGGGATAACTCCCTCAGAGCCTCCTGGAACCACTGCGGTTCCATCAGTCTTCGAGGGCGGACCAACCTAACTGGTCCATTTCACTTCTGGAGGGGGTGCACTAGGAGACTGGTCTGCAGGAGATAATGGTCTGAATTGGACATTTGTTATAACCTGCCATGGACTGGTCTGAATTGGGTCCCCAATGGCCAGCTGCCATGGTGGTCATTATATGCTGTCATGGCTGCCCGTCATGGCAGGGGCAGGCGACTGGGTGCAGCGTGGGGGTGGGGCCAGCCGGCCGAACATTTGTGCTGCTCCCCGGCCTGGCTGCATGAACATTTGTTCCATGGCCAGACTCGATTCTGACCGGGTTGCCAGTGACATCCCAGTCTGAATTGAGCTGTGACAGTGGCAGTCTGCCATCACTTGTGTTAACACCCAGTGTGATTCCAACTACAGTCTGATAGGACTGAGACGAGAGTAAGTGTTCCTGTTTTGAGGGGAAATACTGACTTTTCAGGAGTGCTTGTGAGTGTCCATTCATACCTCAGCAGTTTCTGGTGATTCCATGCTTCCGCCATTTTTTTCTGTCACTTTTGTCACTTTCTGGGAATGTTAACTTCAGTTTTACAGCACTTTTGGCAATTCCTAGCACTTCTCCAGTATTTAGCCAGTAAACTGCACAGCCCCTGAGGTGTGTGGGGGCACACACAAGTCTTGGGACTGGCCCATGGCAGCCCTGATCAACATGTGAAAAATATCAGAAAATGGCAAAAACATCGGGAAAGCTGGTAAGTTTCTGTGTCATGTGAATCTCAGTGAATGCCCTACTTCTGATGGAAGCAGCACTCGCTGAGACTTTTCATTTTGGGTCNCCTGCCAATCCAGATGGAGGCCCAGATCCAAAACCACCCTGAGACTCCGAACCTGCTGAGCTACGGGAGGGCCACCAGAGGGGCCGTCACCTCCCTTGCTCTACCCACCACCATCACCTCCATCTTATCAGGACTGAGCTTCAGTCTGCTCTGCCACAGCCTCCAAATATTGGGAAAGTAATGAGACAGCAGGGTCTGGGTCAGTTGAAAATGAGAGGTACAGCTGAGTGTCATCAGCATATTGGTGACATTGCACCCTGAACCCTCTCACAATCTCCCCCAGGGGCTGCATATACACATTAAACAAAAGCGGAGACAGGATTGAACCCTGCAGAATGCCGCAGGTCAGAGTCCGGGTGCATGATGTTTCAGCTCCCAGCACCACCCGCTGGCTTCTCCCCGAGAAGAATGAGCAGAACCACCCAAGGACAGTCCCGTCCAGACCCCCCAGTTCTTGCAGCCATCTCAACAGCAACCCATGGTCCACGGTGTCAAAAGCAGCCAAGAGATCTAGCAGAATTAAGAATGTAGATCATCCTGCATCCATCTCCCGGCAGAGATCATCCACCAAAGCCACCATCGCTGTCTCAGTGCCATAGCCGGGGTGGAACACAGATTGAAAAGGGTCAAGGAAACTGATACGGTCCAGATGCGCCTGGAGCTGCAGAGCCACTGACAGTTCAATAACCTTCCTTAAAAAGGGAAGATTAGAGACAGGACGGTAACTGGCAAGTGTGTCCACATCCAACGAAGGCTTCTTCAACAGGGGGCGCACTACAGCCTCCTTGAGGCTGGGTGACAGCCTCCCCTGCCGAAGGGACGTGTTAATTACCCTCGCCAGAACCGCCCCCAATGTCTCCATGGAAGCTTTTACCAAACAGGATGGACACGGATCTAATTCACAACTTGTGGCTCGAACAGACCCCAAGACGTCCACTGCATTGGCCGGCATCACTTCCTGAAACTCCTCCCAGAAAGATCAAACAGACGGTGCCTTCATAACCTCATGCTCCTCATTTACTGCATCCAACCCGGTGTCAAAATTACTCTGGATCTGAGTGAAACTCCTCATAGCGAGCCTGCGACAAGTCCCCATCCAGGCGGAGGGAGACTGGACTGACCAGTCCCCGAACCACCCGGAACAGCTCCGTTGGACGCGACTTTGCAGACGCTATGAGGGCAGCAAAGAATTCCTTCTTTGCTGTCCTCACAGCCTCAACATAGGACCGCAAATGGGTCCTATGGAGAAATCGATCAGATTCAGAGCGAGTTTGACACCAGCGTCGCTCTAGTCTCCTGCCTACCCGCTTCATACACTGCAGCCCCTCGGTAAACCAAGGGCTCCTGTGGCGATGAGACGGGGGCAGGGGACGTCTCGGAGCCACCCTGTCGATGGCCTCCCCCAGCAAGGTGTTCCAATGCTGTACCAGCACATCGACAGAGTGGCCGTCAGGGTCCAGGGATAACTCCCTCAGAGCCTCCTGGAACCACTGCGGTTCCATCAGTCTTCGAGGGCGGACCAACCTAACTGGTCCATTTCACTTCTGGAGGGGGTGCACTAGGAGACTGGTCTGCAGGAGATAATGGTCTGAATTGGACATTTGTTATAACCTGCCATGGACTGGTCTGAATTGGGTCCCCAATGGCCAGCTGCCATGGTGGTCATTATATGCTGTCATGGCTGCCCGTCATGGCAGGGGCAGGCGACTGGGTGCAGCGTGGGGGTGGGGCCAGCCGGCCGAACATTTGTGCTGCTCCCCGGCCTGGCTGCATGAACATTTGTTCCATGGCCAGACTCGATTCTGACCGGGTTGCCAGTGACATCCCAGTCTGAATTGAGCTGTGACAGTGGCAGTCTGCCATCACTTGTGTTAACACCCAGTGTGATTCCAACTACAGTCTGATAGGACTGAGACGAGAGTAAGTGTTCCTGTTTTGAGGGGAAATACTGACTTTTCAGGAGTGCTTGTGAGTGTCCATTCATACCTCAGCAGTTTCTGGTGATTCCATGCTTCCGCCATTTTTTTCTGTCACTTTTGTCACTTTCTGGGAATGTTAACTTCAGTTTTACAGCACTTTTGGCAATTCCTAGCACTTCTCCAGTATTTAGCCAGTAAACTGCACAGCCCCTGAGGTGTGTGGGGGCACACACAAGTCTTGGGACTGGCCCATGGCAGCCCTGATCAACATGTGAAAAATATCAGAAAATGGCAAAAACATCGGGAAAGCTGGTAAGTTTCTGTGTCATGTGAATCTCAGTGAATGCCCTACTTCTGATGGAAGCAGCACTCGCTGAGACTTTTCATTTTGGGTCTACTTTCTGATATACTTTGTGTGTCTTTGTTTAGAGGATGGGGATAAAAAGGTCACAATATCATATATGAGTATCAAAATGATGCCTTTTAGGCAAAAACATGTGGAGTCACTGGTCTAGTTAAAAAAAAAAAGGGATTCCAGATACAGGTGGCTGCAAGAGAAAGCAGTGCACCAAATTATGGATTTTTCTGCAGTATGGAAGGAAATGGAAAAACAATAGAAATCATTTAGGTTTTCCCTTACCTCAGTCTTTAATGTCTCATAAAGCTTCAAATTTTGATGTACTTCCCCACCTCCATTAGAGGCTGCAATTAAAAAATGGTCCATAAAACTGTTCAGACAAAAAAAAAAAAATTTAATGGAACTTTGAAGGCACCACCTTAAGGTTCTGTTAAGTTAATTGTCTGTCAGCGTTAACTGAAGAAAAAAAAGAGGCAGGAAGAGAGGTGATTCTTTGATGTGTGGGGCTCCAAAACACTGGAAGGGACTCTTGGGGAGAAAAAAAAGTTTCCATTCCAGACCCTGCTGTCTTGTTGCTGTCCCAGTGTTTGGAGACCATGGTGGAGTGGATTGGGGGGGGGGGGGTTCGCCCTCCTATAGCTCAGCAGGTTTGGAGTCTGGGGGTGTTATTGGACGCAGACCTCTGCCTGGAGCAGCAGGTGGAGATAGTGGCGAAGGCTGCCTTCCACCAGTTATATCTGGTGCGGAGGCTGCGTCCGTACGTCTCCGGCCCAGATCTGGCTTCCCTCATCCATGCCTTTGTCCCCTCGAGGCTGGACTACTGCAATGCACTTTACGTGGGGCTGCCCTTGTTCCTGGTTCGGAGGCTGCAGCTAGTGCAGAATGCGGCGGTCCGGCTCCTTTCGGGGACGGGCCATTTGGAACAGACTCTGCATTGGCTTCCAATAGCAAGTCGAGCCAGGTACAAGGTTTTGGTATTGATCTATAAGGCCCTTCACGGTCTGGACCCCTCATACCTCAGGGACCATCTTGCCCTAAGCGCCCCAGAGCGACTCCTTCAGTCTGCCGGGGGTGCCTTCTTGGAGGTCCCCTGTGTTAAGCGGAGGACCACAATGGAGAGGGCATTCTCGGTGGCCGCGCCGCGCCTTTGGAATTCCCTTCCGGAGGTAGCCCGCCTGGCCCCAAGCCTTTTAACATTCCGGTGAATCTACAAAACCTGCTGTTCGCCCAGGCCTTGAGGGAGGGGGGTTAGGGTTTTTTATCCCCCTCCACCCTTATTTATTGTATTTTTTTTAATGTTCCCTAGCCGTGTTTTAATTGTTGACTTTATGAGTGTTTTAAAATGTTTTACAATTGTGTTTTTATTTTTGATATTGTTAGCTGCCACGAGCTGTTTCAGGAAGGCCGGGGTATAAATGCAAGTAAATAAAAATAAATAAATAAATAAATAAATAAACTAGACTTAGATTTATTTTATTAAAATGCATTTACCACGAGGTATTGTGCAAAACAATTAATTACAAAAACATGATACGAAAAACCTCTAAAACAATGGAAAATAATAATTTTAAAATACACAATATAATGATAGTACAGCAATGAGGGAATGGATGTCAGGCAGCAGGCAAGTGTAAAATAGGTAGCCTTGCCCTAACCTATTCAGATATAAAGGCAAACAATGTAAGATTTGTGATAACCCTTGAATCATTACTTTGGAAAAGCTAAATTAGTTGCTCCCTTTTATTAAAAAAGGGACTTTCTACAACAAGGGATAAATCAGAGTTTCTCTTAGTCCCTGATAAAGAGGGCACTCCATAGAATAATGCAGAGTGTCCTCAATTACACCCTTCTGGCAGTAGCAAAACCTCAGGGTTCTAGGACCACCCAACTGTCTTCCCAAGAGAAGAGTGGTGGGCATTTGTTAACAACATAAGGCTTTTTCACATGGTACCCCCCCCCACTGCACGTGTGTGTGTGTGTGTGTGTGTGTGTGTGTGTGTGTGTGTGTGTGTGTGTGAACCGTGCAAATGCCACGGTGGGTGTGGGGGTATGGGTGGGTGGGCGTCCGTAGGAATGGCGACTGCGGTGGGTTGAGGATATGTGTGCGATCCCGTGCTCCACCCACCTCCACCCATCACCTACACATGGAGCAAAGGGCTCCAATGCTGGTTGCTCCGTGCGTGGAGATGGGTGTGCACCCATGGGAATGGGCGCACACCCACCTCCACTCACTGTGAGTGCACACCCATTCCCACACCCACAACAACCCGTTTGAAAAGGGCCGTAGTCTGCTCAAGGCAGTCTTGAGTTTATGTTGAATATCCATAGTTAAATTATTTTCCAAACCTCCATCTAGCTTCCATAAACAGGAAAGAGGAGCTATTCTAGAATAATAAACAGCAGCAAAATCCTCTTGAAGCAAAATATCTCTAAGCCTTTGTACCACTAGAGATCTCTCTTGAGGAGAAAAAAAAGGGGCTTTCGTACCAGACAAACCCTGCACATGTTTTGGTTTCTGGATTCTTTCCCGAAGCCAACATCTGCGTGGACCATCAGGTAGAATGTGTCCTAAGTCTAGTAGTACCTGTCTAAGCTTCAGATTGGCCTTTTTATATCTGAGATTCAGCTTCCTGCTCCCTCATCTGTAGCCACTGAGCCCCATGTGGGATAGATCCATGGCTGGTTAACCCCTTAAATGTTAGCCCTTCTAGAGTTTCTGGCTCATCTGCAACTCTGGGTTATCAACTCACTGCAGGCTCTGGTGACTCCATGACAGAGGGTGGTTTTTAAACAAGACACCACCACACATGGCCACCCATCAATCATTTGCGTGAAGGTAATGTGGGTGGAGGTGTGCTCCCGTGACCTGCGCAGCACCCACTCATGGCCACTAATGGGGTACCAGAGAAAAAGCCAGAGTGCCCCATACGGGGGAAGGCAAAACAGTGTGTGAGGACAGGCACCCACGCATCCCTGGCCCGTTTGAACCGAGACGCTCACCGACACCAGCGGACAGGCCAGTGGCCCCACTGCCTCCCCATCCTGCCCCCAGCCCTACCGGGAACTCTTAAAAGAGATGCCCATATGAGTTGCTCTGGGGGTGGTCCATGGTGACAGGAGTGTGTGGGAGGCTGCCTGTGTGGCTGAGGTAGCCACCCACGGAGCCATCCATTTAGAATCCCTCCCCACTCACCCATGTGCATGAGTGCTCTGCAGCTGTTCCACTCAGCGGACACGAATCCCCCCCCCCCCCCCATTTAGCCTTCCTTATTTAAAAACACCCAGAGTGTTGCCGTGCTGGGGGCCTGTTCGTGCAAGGCAAGGAACGTTGCTACAATCCTGATATTTGATTTTGCTATTGCTGCTGTTCTCTCAGATACATTCCTGCTGCAGAAGGATGTTTTTTCAAGTGCTCACCAACCAAGATCCAGGCCAGATTTTCAACAGAGCTCTATTTCTACTTCAACACCAGAATAAGGGTTACATTTGAGGAGAAAAAAAAAATGCTGAGCATCCAACAGTTCCCATTGGATCAACTATGGGGAGATTTAGAATTGTAGGATTGGAAACGACCTCAAACATCTTTTAGTCCAACCCTCTCCTCCAAGTCAAGTTGTCCTATACCTACACCTTCACAGACAGGTGCTTGTCCTGCCAATTTTTGAAAACATCCAAGGAAGGAAATTCTGCAACCTCTGTAGGCAACCAATTCCATTGCCCAACTGTTCTTAGAATGGGTGAAAACAGACATGCACCTTAACTCCACTCCAACACCGCTTTAACACTGCTTTAACATTTCTTATGCATGTTGCAGGGCGGCATAGGGTGCCAATATAGCCCTGCAACATGCATAAAAAATGTCAAAGCAGAGTTGTGTGCATGTCTGTTTTCAACCAATAAGGAAGGTTTTCCTTCTGTTTAACTGACACCTACTTGACTGCAATTTAAGCCCATTCTCTCCTGACCTCATTTCTATTTACTTACAGTGCTGAAAATAGGAACGTTTTAAAAAATCCAAGGTACAGGTTTGACTATGTGTTGTAGAAACTTTCTAAACCATTCTTTTTCCAGTTTAAGTTTCTATTGTTACTTGTCTAGAAAATTGGGTTGAGGGAACAAGAATGGAGTGATTTTTCACAGTGCTACCTCAGACAGTATCTCCGATAGTAGAAAACATTAATTTCTACTGTATAACTGACACAGATCTGATTGCAATGGTGTCAGTTGTGTGCAAACCTACTTGGAAGATCCTAGGTCTAAATGACCTCAAAGACATTTAGGATTTCTCCTTCCAAATCTTAGACACCTTATTCCAGTTCCTGGCCCGTCATGCTATAATAATGCTGTGGAAAAAGTAAATGGCTGTTTCTCAAAGAAACAGGATGAGCACCTATGTTCTGAACAATCCCCTATTGTTTTTGTCTTTTGTTTATTTTTGTGTCTGTGTTCTTTTATTATTTCAAGTTTTGCCGCAGCATGAACTTTCCTTGCTTTTGGCTTTGATCTTACTTTGTTTTGAAAGGTTTTTGCAAACCAAGCGGAAAGAACTTGGGAGTGGTGTGTGTGTGTGTATAGTTTGAACCTTTCAGCAATTGCTCATTGCTTCAAGAAATACGTGGCTTTCTTTGTACTATTAATATTGCTGATCTCTGTATAATATAGAGACAAACATTAAAAAGCAGAATACTACGTGTGCAGTCCTCAGTCAATTGAAGTCCATGAGTGCTTTGCAACCAACTTCAGTGCAAGTAAGGATCACACCCTCTATTGGAAAGAGAATTTTCCATATGGCTAAATGAAGGGAAGAATCCCTAATGTCATTTCGGAAATGTCTATCTGCCTTTTTGTAAAAAATGAGCACCTGAAGTTAGACTCCGAGATTTGAAAGGGACCCGAGACTAATCTAATCCAGCTTCCTACAAGTTTTGCCACACTCAACCTATCCCAGTCATACATGCATCTACTCTCTTCTTAAAACCGCCGAGGAACGAGAACACACAACTTCTCTAGTCAGCTTGTTGCATTGTCGAATGGTTTTTGGTTGGAACAATCCTAGCCATTGACTTTGAAGGAGCTAGGATTGCAGCTATTGTCAGGGACTTTCCCCTGATGCTTAGTCTAAATTAATCTTCCTTTCACTGCATAGGTAACTGGCAATAGTGAGGTAACTGTCGATAGCACACAGGAGTGGGGGCTGGGCAGGGCTCGATAGGGCTTTTGAAAATCTGGTGCGCATGTACCCTCCTGCTGAATGCCTAGTGTTTTTAAGAGATGTAGATATTCATTTAGGTACCTAGATGTGGAGTTTGCTGTAGGCACCTGTGTTGCTGTAAGGTGGGGGGGGGGGGG
>QEPC01004274.1:520107-546438 GCA_003113815.1 Sphenodon punctatus | reverse complement strand
CAGACATGACGCTAACCACCCTTTAACCACCCTTGGTGGTTATTTATGCATGTTGCAGGGCTGTATTGGTGCCCTATGCAGCCCTGCAACATGCATAAATAACCACCAAGGGTGGTTAGCGTCATGTCTGTTTTCACCCTATGTCATGTGTGACTGGGCAGATTTGCAAATTACTTGCATACAACTATAAGCTTCATCTTTTTTAAAAAAGTGAGGATTTAATATTTGGCTTGATGGCCCTATGAACAAGGAGAGACAATGCAGCAGGACAAGGTTCCTATAGACATTGCCATGCTAACATGCTATTAGGCCTGGCTGCCATGTTTCCTTCCAACATTTCAAGTGGCCAAAGAGAGAGATTTATTTAATCAAATTTATATGGCACCCTTCCCATTATGTCTCAGGCTGGCTTACAATCAATAAAAACATCTTTAAAATCTCCTTAACCCTCCCACAACCCTTCCCTAATCCCCCCACCCAGTCCTATCCATATGTGCCAAAAGTCTGGGCAAATATAAAGGTCTTGCATCATTTCTGGAAGATGAGTGGGCTTGGACTTAAATGAACCTCCAAGGGGACGGAGGTTCAATAATTGTGGGGCAGCCACTAAGAATGCTTCTCTGCGTTCCCTTGCTGTAGAAACTTCCCGGGCAGATGAGACCTGCAAGAGGGCGCTTCTGGCTGGGCTGCAACGGGACATGAGGGAAGAGGTGGTCTTTCAGATACCCGGGGCCCAAGCCATTTAGGGTTTTATAGGTCAAAACTAGACTCTTGATATATAAACCAGACTGGAAAACTCTTGATATATAAGATGTAAGTAGTGCCGTACTGGGTCAGACCAGCAGTCCATCAAGCACAGCATCCTGTCTCTGACAGTGGCTAATCTCTGTCTTTTAGGAGAAGTACCCAACAGGTCACAATGGGCAACACATTCCCTGTTGCTCGATTTTCTGCTCTGCATCCCTGTGTTGCTTTGTTGGCAAAGCTGCGAGGGGTGGGTGGTGGGTGGTGGGCTTTCGCACAAGCCGATCCCCGCGCATATTTGGGCTGTGCATTCCCCCCCCGGCCCAAATATGCACCGGGGGGGAGGGGAGCATGTATGAAAATGGCCTAAGAGGTTATGTTCCCAAAACTTACTTGGGTAATTAGCCATTAATGGACCTATCCTACAAGAACTTATCCAATCCCTTTTTAAAACTAGCTACACTACTGGCCGTGACCACTTCCTCTGGCAGTAGATTCCACAAGATAATTGTGCACTGAGTGAAAAAATGCTTCCTCTTATTTGTTTTAAATCTGCTGACAGTTAATTTCATGGACTGTCCCCTTGTTCTAGTACTATTAGAGAGGATAAATAGCCGCTCCCTATTTATGTGTTCCACACCACGCATGATTTTATAAACTTCTATCATATCCCCTCTCAGTCGTCTCTTCTCCAAGCTGAAGAGCCCCAACCTATCAAGCCTCTCCTCATACTGTAGTCATTCCATACCCTTGATCATTTTTGTTGCCCTTCTCTGTACCTTTTCTGTTAGTGAGGGCAAACTCTGGAGCATTCCTGGTGACCCACCCTCCAAAGAAGATGGGCTGCCATGTTCTGTACTAACTGCAGCTTCTGAACAGTCTTCAAGGGCAGCCCTATTTATTTATTTATTTAGTTAGTTATTTGTATCCCACTCCCTCCAGCCCTACGGAAGCTCGGGGCAGCTCACAAGACGTTTAAAAACAATATATAAAAACAATTCATAAAAGGGGTTACTAAAACAATAAAAACAACAACAAGGAGGTAAAACCACTGGTAAAAAACAACCCCCTCTTATCCCCCCACCTCCCCCAAAGGCGTGGATGAACATCCAGGTCTTACAGGCCCAACAAAAGGCCAACAGGCTGGGAGCCTGGCGAGCTTCCTCTGGGAGGGAGTTCCACAGTCATGGTGCGGCCACTGAGAATGCCCTCTCCATCGTGGGCCCCCGGTTCAGTTGGTGGACCTCCAAGAAGGCACCCCCTGGTAGACCACAGAAGTCGCTCTACGTCCTGGGGAGTGAGGTGGTCTCTCAGGTAGGAGGGGCCCAGATCATGTAGGGCTTTAAAGGTCAAAACTAGCACCTTGAATCGGGCCCGGAACGCTATAGGCAGCCAGTGCAGAGCCCGGAGCACTGGTGTAATGTGCTCACTGCGGCCCTTTCCCATCAAGAGATGGGCCGCCGCCTTCTGCACCAGCTGCAGCTTCCGAGTTGTCACCAAGGGCAGCCCCACGTAGAGCGCATTGCAGTAATCCAGCGTTGAGGTGATGAATGCATTGATGAGGGTGGCCAGGTCAGAGCTTGAAACATGGCTGGATCCTCCTCACAAGATGCAATTGGTGAAAGGCTCCCTTTGCCACCACCTCCACCTGACGATTCAGGTGGAGGCCAGGGTCTAACAGAACCCCCAAACTCCACACCTGCGGGGCCAGTGGGGGCGGATCACCTCCGCTACCCTACCCACCAACATCACCTCCCTCTTATCAGGATTCAGCTTCAGCCTCATCCAGTTACTCACTACTAGCAAGCACCGGGAAAGCACCGAGACTGCAGGACCTGGGTTTATTGACAAAGAGAGGTAAAGCTGGGTATCATCAGCATACTGGTGGCAACGCACACCAAACTGTCTCACAACCTCACCCAGGGGTTACATATAGATGTTAAATAAAAGTGGAGACAGAATCTAACCTTGCGGTACACCACAAGCGAGATCCTGGGGCCAGATGTTTCTCCCCCCAGCACCACCCGCTGGCTTCTCCCCAAGAGGAATGAGCATAACCATCCTAAGACAGTCGTGTCCACTCCCCCCAGGGTCCACAACTATCTCAAAAACAACCCATGGTCTACCATATCAAATGCTGCCGAGAGATCAAGTAGGACCAGAAATGTTGAATGTCCTAAATTCATCTTTCAGTGGAGGTCGTCTACCAAGGCCACCAACACAGTCTTGGTACCACATCCTGGATGAAAACCTAATTGAAAAGGATCCAGAAAACTGATGCTATCCAGATAGCCCTGGAGCTGCTGGGCCACCACCCATTCAATAACTTTCCCTAAAAAATGAAGGTTAGAAACAGGTCGGTAGCTGGTGAGGCAATCAGTGTCCAACAATGGTTTTTTGAGCAGGGGCTGCACCACCGCCTCCTTGAGGAAGTCTGGCACCCTGCCCTCCCAGAGGAAAGCATTGATCACTCCCACCAGCACCAGTCCCAAAGTCTCCCTGGAGGCTTTCACTAGCCAGGACAGGCATGGATCTAGTTCACAAAAGGTAGCCCCGACAGACCCCAGAACCCCCTCAGCATCGGCCGGCATCACTTCATGAAACTGATCCCACAAAAATGGACCAGACGGGGCATCCATAACCCTCGGCTCTCCTTCTTCTGCATCAATCTTGACCCCAAAATCATGCTGTATTTGAGTGATCTTATCTGTGAAGTAGTTTACAAACTCCTCACAGCGGGCTTAGAAAACCTCCTTCTCTAGGCGGAGTGAGGCTGGACCGACCAGCCCCCTCACCACCCGGAAAAGCTCCACTGGACGCGACTTCGCAGCAGCTATGAGGGCTGCAAAGAATTCCTTCTTTGCCATCCTCATGACCACAGCATAGGACTGCAAATGGGTCTGATGCTGCAGTCAATCGAATTCAGCACGAGAGCGGCACCAGCAACACTCTAACCGCCGCCCTTCCCGCTCCAAACACCAAAGCCCCTCAGTAAACCAAGGAGCTCTATGGTGACGAAGCAGCAGGAGCATACACCTGGGAGCCACCCAATCTATGACCCCACCCAGCAAGGTGTTCCAAGATTGAACAAGATCATCAACTGAGCGGCGTTCAAGGGCTAAGGACACCTCCCCCAGCGCTTCCTGGAACCGCCGTGGTTCCATCAGCCTTTGGGAGCGGACCAACCTAATAGGTCCCACTTCTTTCTGGGGGCTGCCATGCACTAGGAACCTGGTCTGCAGGAGGTAATGATCCGTCCATGACAAGGGCATAGAACTTACTTCCCCCACTACCGGATCACCCGCCTCAAGGCCGGAGCAGAACACCAGGTCGAGCATATGCCCCCCCTCATGTGTGGGGCCTCAAATAATCTGGAACAGGCCCATGGTTGCCATGGCGGCCATGAACTCACACTCCGCTCCGACAAGGCCAGTGCTGGCGTGAATGTTGAGATCCCCCAGGACCACAGTCCTTGGGGAGCACAGCACCACCCCTGACACTAGCTCTGCTAGAGTGGCGAGGGATGCTATTGGGCAGGAAGGAGCATGGCACACCAGCAACACCCCAATTCTGTCCCTGGCCAACTCAAACACAAGGTGAAGAGCCTCGATCCCTGAGATTAACTGCACTGGATACCTCCTAGCAGTCCAAGATTCCTTAAAAACCATAGCTACACCACCCTCCCCCCCCGGCCCCCCCAATCTGGGGCTGGTGTTACATGGAGTACCCTGCAGGAACAAGGTCTGCCAAAATTGGACCTGCCTTACCGTCCAGTTAGGTCTCCGTGAAACATGCAAGGTCTGCAGTCTGATCCGAGATCATAACCCAGATCACTGATGTTTTATTGACAACAGACCTTCCATTCAACAGCAGCACTGGCCCAAGGCGCCTTAGACCTTGATCCATCCCCCCACTTGAGGGGGGGGGCAGCCCTGGGGACAGGCACCAAACACCTCAGTCCCCGGGCCACACTATTCAATTGCTTCCCAGGACCATATCTCCCCTGCCCCACAACGACCCCTATGGCTGTCGTCTCCCCACCCCCATCTGCTCCAACCCAGCCCCAGCTGGTGGCTGCTGCGTCCAGATCCCGAGGAAGACTCCCCCTCCACTCCCCACACAGAACCACCACCCCAGTCCCCACCACGTGTTGCCACCAGGTGGTCCCTTCCAGAAGCAGCCCTCCCCCCTCACACCAGGGATCCTGAAACTGGACCCACCCCTCTCCCTAGCCCAATTCCCATCTATGACAGGGGCCAAAGACCCATCTCCCAGAACCATTGTCTCACCCCCCAGTAGTCCCCTACCTCCCACAGACCAACTCCAAATAACCCCGCTTCTAATGAACAAACCCCCTCATGCCCCACCAAAGGGCCTGTGGCCTCACAAGCCCTCCTGGGCTGGAAGTCATGGTTGGCCCCATGTCCTCACTATTCAAAGGGATGGGGCCCCCCTTGAAGGGGCTCCCAGCCCTGGACTGTCACCCATGTGGAAGCTGTTGGCAGCGGATAAAACCTGCAGCAGCGGCAGCAACAGGGCAAAACAGATTGCCAGTCACTCTCTGGTGATTTCTATGGCCACCATGGCTCCCACAAATGGCCTGACCAATGGCCGGCACACTTTGGGTGTTGCCGAACAGCTGACACCCCCAGGGCCCAGCCCTAGCAGATATACCTCCAGAAGAGGAGAGGAGACGAGAGGGAGTCAGGTGGTATCCACTCCCCCTGCCAAATGAGCAGCCCAACAGCAGAATCCATGTAGAGCGCATTGCGTGTGTGTGTATGTGGGGCTCTGTGTGTGTGGTAGAAGTGCCAGTGGCAGAAGTGCCAGCGGACTACATCTCATTATAGCTGCCCCCATTTTGTTTTTGTTATTGTAATAACGAAAATGAAAAATGAAAATTTAGTTTTTGTTATCGAAATAATGAAAACTAAGTGCACACCCCTAGTTTACAATGAAGGAAGGAAGGTTGTGTGGTTTGGGGCTCACTCACAAAGGGGCAACCAAACCTTCATTAGATGGGACCAGTTTTTTTAATCCTGAGTCAGGATATAACAGGCAATCAAGAAGTGAGGAGGCGTTGTAATTTATTAGCAGTGTGGTCTCCCATAAGTGTTAATGATACCCCTGTGCTTTATGGAACGAGAACATTCATTAAATCAAATTCTGATCCTTTTGCAGTTTGCAAAGGCAGTCCTTCCTTTTTCTGGGCATACTGGCAAAAATGTGTACAGTTAGCTGGAAAATGCCCCACCCTGCTCTTAAAGGGATATCCCTAATCAAATGATAAACACTGATAGTATAAGAACACTACTGCACACGTATATATTTTATTTGGGGAGAGAAAAGTGGTGCCTGATTTTCATGGGGGAAAAAGACTTTTTGGCCTTTACTCATGAAAGAATTTTCATTACCTCTTCTGGGCTGTCGCTTCTGCTCCATCCATGACCATTAGGTTTTTCACAGTGCAGTAGACAGCAGTGCCCTCCCTCATTGCCTTCAGTATGAGCCGCAGCCTGAGACTTCCATTGCGTGCTGATGGGGAGCAAACGTACGGCTGCAGGGAGGAAAAATAATAATCTGAGGACACTTCTTTTCTTTCCCAGAGGGCAGAGCTGCTTTTGCAATTTTGTAGTCCTACCCCCCCACAACAATATTATGCATGTTGTTAAACAACCTAGACCCCCCATCCAAAAGCTCTGTGCTCTGCAATATACTAGTCATTACTCCAGCTCAGACGTCTGTGACCCATTCTGAACCTGACAAGATTTCCCTGGTCCCATCAGGTTGTGGTGGGCACTCCTTCTTTCCAAGCCCCTTGAGCTCAGGCCAGGCTTTCCAGCAGAGGGAGTAGGGATGTGCGGACGCGGTTCGGGGTTTGGCCCAAACTCAGGGTGTTTGGACCGTTCGTGAACACCTCGAATCCGAACCGCCCCTTGCCTGAACTGGTGCTCTGGAGCACTGCTGCCGCCGGACCCACTGCCATACTCGCCACTGCCGGACCCAAGGCCGGAGCCCCGACACCACCAGGTAGGGTGATCCCTGGGGTGGGGGGGGTTAAAAAGAATTAATTTACAAGGCTGGGCGTGGGGGAGGATGGTGCTCCCCGGCACCCCTTCCACCCACGCAGCCTGGAGGGGGTAGGGAGAACCGCCCCCGCCCGAATGGGTTCAGCCCCTCCCACCTGTTCGGGCCGAATAGGCCGAACTGAACGGTTTCAGGTTCGGGCGAACCCTGAACGGGCCGAACACCGAATCCCCCAGTGTTCGCACATCCCTAAGAGGGAGGCCCCATGTCATGGAGCTCATGATGTCATGGTGTTTTTCAGGAGTGGTGTCACATTTGAAAAGGTTGGGAAAATACTTTAATCCCACCCATTTTCTGGCATAGTTACCCCCCCCCCCAATGAGCACCATAAAATCACAGCACTTGGTGATAGGCAGTGTTGTGTTAGAAAAGGGGTGGGGCTAAGACTTTCCCCCACCCATTACCAATGTGTACCTCTTGGTCCTGGACTGTCTCCTCGTGGACCTGTATTCTGGATTACCTTTCTGTTTGGTCACCTGATTAGACTGACTCCTGTTATGGCTGGTTGGACTATTTCTCTGACTCTGTACCTAGTTGCTCTGAACCTGTGTGGGCCTGACCCTGCTGCTATTTTGTGTTGACCTGATCCAGAAAAGTCTACCCATGACCTGGAGCCTGGTGGCTGCAAAGTGATGAACAGCTGAAGTGAAAACTGAAACAAAATTTACAAACAAGTAGTCCCAAATCTGACCTTCAAATTTGCTTTGTGCAACTAATTCAAATGGAGTGGAATCTGGATAACTTGAACTCATTTAACACAAAGTACTGGTTACTTAAAATTCCTTTCTCCAAAGCCAGCGGTCAGTACATAATACAACCAAATGAATTGTAAAATAGATATCTCAGATTCTCATGTTGAAAATTCTAGATGTCTTGAAGCAGACTTTGGGCTTGCTGGACAGGATAAAAGTGGAGAAAACTGGTACTTGGTCTCCGAGCACCGGATTCCTCCATCTGCTTTGTGCTCAACAAGCCCGGAATCTTAGCTCGCAGTGTGGCAGGGCTGTCTGTGTGTTGTTGAGCAGCCATAAGGATTTTACTGGCACACAGACAGCTCAACCACACTGTCAGCTAAGACACTGGGCTTGTGTGTGTGTGTGTGCTGCAGGCAGAAAAATCTGGGGTTCAGAAAGGGAGACTGATCTTCAGAATCCTCTGGCTGCTGCATGCCAGATGCTTATGCCCAGGGTCTTAGCTGACTGTGTTCCAGAGCTGTGCGTCAGTTTGCTTAAGTAGAATTTCTGATGTCAAATTTTTCTAGATTGCTAAAGAAATTGGACTTACACAGACTCCACTGTAGGTTGAATTGATAAATTATTCATTTATGCAAATTTGTTCAGCTCTACTTTCAATTAAACTGAAAGATACTTTTATAGCTCTTTAAGTTTCCCCTTCCAAAAAACTGATGGTGCATCAGCAGAAACTGAATTCCAGTTAAACAATTTTTTATTTTTGCCCTGGGAATTTTGCATCTAAGCTTTATTGACAGAAACTCATATTGAATCAGCCAGTCTTTAATATTAATAAGCGTCTGATGGCTTTAGGAAATGTACTACAATACATCACAGCTTCTCCTTGTAACCAGCTCTCTCCAAAATATACTGAGATTAGTGTCGAGAAAAAAAGGCTGCAAACCTGCTACGAAAGCTATTTAAGAGTTCCAAAATTTAGTGTATGAGATACCTAAGGGCACCTTCTCCTTCCCATCCATCCATACTAGAAATGTGATTATGTAGTTAAAGACAAAAATGCATTAGGCATTTGGTGATAAAAATGTAAACTACCATATAAACGTCTTGCCCTCAGAGGTCATGGCCCACAAGCCACTTACTCTGGAGTAGCCGCATCAAAGCAACGGGGCTACTCTGGAGTACATGGTGTTTGGTTTCGGTTGTAGATTTTAAGTGCCAGGATCCCAGCCATGGTGGGTAGCCAGCCAGGGGAAAGGGTTGAGCAGAACTGGTGGCAGGGGGGTGGTATGTGTGTCATATTCTGGGGCAACTATTCATAGGGTGTGTGCTCCATGAGGTCAGGAAAAGTATCATCCTATGGCCAAACAAGATTATATGTCAGCAGGTCCAACTGGTGCCAATGCCAGACAGCAGTAGCTCATGGTCAGGAATGGGGTGTGGGAATAGGCAACTCATGGATGAGGTATAGGGGGCATGTGTCCCCTAGGGATGGGTGAACAGATTGCGGTTTGGGTTCAGCTGTTCGGTTCGGCCGTTCGGTTCGACTGCGTTCGGTTTGTCCGTTCGGTTCGGCAGTTTGGTTAGTTCGCTGGGTTCGGGTTCGGCCGTTCCGTTCGACCTTTCGGGAAATGTTGTTATGGGTGAGTTTTTTTGTTTTTTATATGGTTTTTTGGTTTTTTATTGGGTTTTATATGGTTTTCTTTTGTTTTTTATTTGGGTTTTTTGTTTTTATATGGTTTTTTTAATTTATTTTTTTAATCTAATATATATATGGTGTCCTGGAAGGTTCTATTCTATTCTATTCTATTCTATTCTATTCTAAGGCTCTTGTTCAATGTGCATAAGCAGCCAGCCACTTGACCAGGTTGTGAGATGGTATGGGGTGCGGTGTCATCAATATGCTGATGACACCCAACTCTACTTCTCGTTTTCTTCCGACCCAGACTTGGTAGTCTCTGTGCTTACCTGATGTCTGGCAGCTGTCGGGGACTGGATGAGAGCAAACCGACTGGAGTTGAATCCTGACAAGACAGAGCTGATGGTGGTGAGGAGGGCAGTGGATGTGGTGGCTCCCATCATTGGGCATTTTTACACACACGTTGAAGTTCTGGATTTTTCAATCTTCTGGGTTTACAAGTCCACAAGTAAGTTCCGGATGCATCTTTCATACACACACTGCCCTGAATCAGTTCCTGGATGCATTCTTCACACAAACATTGCCCTGAGGCAGCCTAAAGTAGCCACAGCTGTAGATGTGACAGACTCCCATGGAAACCAAGTGACCACAGCTGCCTGGAGCAAAGTCATTTACCAGGAGAACTTTTTACACACAAAGGTTCTGGGAGAAGTTCTATGCAGAAGTTCAAAGATCCGGATGTTTAAGATCTGGGTGAGTGATTTAGACACAGAGAAAGTTCAGGATGTAACAGCAAACATTCAGGAGAAATGTGTGTGTAAAAACACCCATTGATGGGATCTGCCCTCCACTGGTATGCCAGGTCCGTAGTCTGGGTGTATTCCTCAATCCGCAGCTCTGCCTGGATTCCAAGGTGGGGGCTGTGGCGAGGAATGCATTTCGCCAATTACTTCTGGTGTGATGGCTTCGGCTGTATGTTTCAGATAGTAACCTGGCCACCATCATTCATGCTTTCATTACCTCGAGATTGGACTATTGCAATGCACTCTATGTGGGGCTACCTATGGTGATGGTCGGGAGACTGCATTCTATACTGCATTCTAGTATAGAATGCAGTGGCCCATCTCCTTACGGGGAGATGGGCCACTGAGCACATTACAGCCAGTGCAGAGTCCGTGAGCACATTACACCGGTGCTCCGGACTCTGCACTGGCTGCCTATAGTCTTCCAGGCCCGACTCAAGGTATTGGTTTTGACCTATAAAGCCCTATACAGCTTTAGCCCAACTTACCTGTGGGACCGCCTCGCTCTCCGCGCTCTGAAATGGCCTCTGCGGTCTGCTGGGAGCACCCTTCTCGTGGTCCCCCATGTGGTCTGGGGGGCCACTATGGAAAGGGTGTTCTTGGTGGCCACACCTAGGCTGTGGAATTCCCTCCTGCTGGCAACCCGGGTGGTCCCGGATCTCCCCTCCTTCTGTCATATGTGTAAAACCTGGCTGTTCTGCTTGGCTTTTGGCAAAGGAGATGGGGTGTAGGGTGGGATGGGGGACTGGGAGTGGAGGGTTGGTTCTGTGCCTTCTCTTTTTATTGTCTTGCTTGGTTTTATTGATTTTATGTGTTTTAACATTGTAAGCTGCCCTGGACGGTTTGGAGCAGGAGGGGTGGGGTAGCAAATGATTTTATAAAAAATAAATACAGGCATGGAGAGTGTGTTCATGCCAGTGCTCCCCCATGAGAGGGGTATGTGCATGGGAGTGAAAACTGTGGGATTGGGGCTATATGAGTGTGGTTGAGATGAGTTTGGGATGGGGAGAAGAGTCGGCCTGGAATGAGTCCTTGCAAGACCAGATCCTTCAAAGGCCACCTCCCTTGGGAATCATAAGAACATAAGTGCCATACTGGGTCAGACCAATGGTCCATCGATCCCAGCATCCTGCCTCTGACAGTGGCCAATCACGGGGGCCTGGGAGAAGCACCCAACAGGTCACCATGCTATCCATTCCCTGTGGGTCATCCCCAGGCTCCCAACAGTAAAGGGTTTTGTTTCCCAATCCTATCTGGCTAATAGCTGCTAATGGACCTATCTTCCAGAAACTTGTCCAAACCTCTTTTAAACTCAGCTATACTGCTGGCCTTGACCACCTCCCCTGGCAGTAAATCCCACAACCGAATTGTACACTGAGTGAAAAAATACTCTTTTGTCTATTTTTACTCTGCCACCTGTGAGTTTCATGGAGTGTCCCCTAGTTTTAGTACTAGTTGAGAGGGTAAATACCCATTCCCTGTTTGCAAGTTCCACACCACTCATGATTTTATAGACCTCTATCATATCTCCTCTCAGCCGTCTCTTCTCCAAGCTGAAGAGCCCCAGTCTATCAAGCCTCTCCTCATACGGGTGCTGTTCCATACCCTGGATCATTTTTGTTGCCCTTTTCTGTACCTTTTCTAGTTCCGCTATGACTTTTTTGAGGTGGGGCGACCAGAACTGCACACAAAATTCAAGGTGCGGTCGCACCATTGATTTGTATAGAGGCATACAATCAGCTCGGTTCATTCTCAGTTCACTAGTTCAGTACACAATTAGCAGGTATCACTAATGCCAGGAAACAGCTCTCTTGCAACTCCGGCCCTATCTAGCCCCATCTCAGCCAGGCAACAGTTCTCTGGCCGGCTTGCTCACAGCGCTGGTAGTCAGCAGTCCAGTCTCACACAGCGCCAGTCCCTGGGCCTTTTCAGGCAGTGCAGCACACCCAGCCACTCTCGGTTCAGTTGTCCCTTTAGCACTTCTGGCTGTCCATGGTTATCCCCAGGCTACTCCCCAGCACAGCACCTTCATGACCATGGATAAGGTGTTTCCAGGAGAGGTGTCACTCTGGCCACAGGCAGACACAGGGTAAAAACAGACATGACGCTAACCACCCTTTAACCACCCTTGGTGGTCTTTTATGCATGTTTCAGAGCTGCATAAGGCACCAATACAGCCCTGCAACATGCATAAATAACCACCAAGGGTGGTTAAAGGGTGGTTAGCGTCATGCCTGTTTTCACCCACAGACTGAACCCCTCTCTGGCTTCCCTCTTCTTATATCTGCAGAGTGGGCATGGCCAGTCTTCCAGACTGGGTTTGATTTTTATAGATTTTTTTTTTTTTTAAATCACATTGAGCTTTATAATAATTTGATGATTTTCTATTTATATTGTTGATTGTTTACTGGTATAATAAATTATTTCATTAACTAGCTATTTTCTTGTGTGTTTGCTGTTTCATGTTGCCTGGTCCCCCTAAATGTGAACAAATAAATATTTGTGTTTGCAGCCCTCTAAGTTGCCAGTCCTTAAAGGGCCAGTACCCTGTCATGCTTACCATTATCCCTCTACTGGGGTTTCCCTATTATAACAGGGTTGGTCTTGCCAAGCCCTTCTTCAGCTGTCCCACTCAGTTGCTGGTGCCTCCCAGCCTGTCCTCTCCTGAGGCTGGCATCCGCAGCACTCTTAAAGGGGTGGGAGCCCCATCATGCTGTCCTTACCACACTGACCTTCTGGCAGTGCTTGCAAGTGTCCATCAGTACTTCATCAGTTTCTGGTGATTCCGCACTTCTGCCATTTTTTGGTCACTTTGGGGGAGTTTTATAGCAAATTTATGGCAGTTTCCAGCACTTTCCCCAGTGCTTATCTGCCACGTTTTCCTCTCCACAGCTCCTGGGGGTGCACATGGAGTGGACACAGGGCTTGGGACCAGAACGTGGAAACCCCATTCAACTTGCAAAGAATGACAGAACATGGTGAAAACAGCAAGAAAGCTGATAAGTTTCCATGTCACACAAATCTTGGCGAATGCCCTGCTTTTGACAGAAGCAGCACTTGCTGAGATTTCTTGCATCAGGCCTAGTGCTTATCCGATTTCTGGCTGCTGTTGGGGACTGGATGAGGGTGAGCCAACTGAAGCTGAACCGGGACAAGAGTAAACCAAGATTGGCTAACCCTGTGACTTGGAGGGGATTGGAACCCCTGTCACTGCAGGTGGCTCACCCCTTCTAGTTACTCATATCCTCAGCCGTGGAGCGCTTCTGGACCCCTAGCTGTGTGCCTGGATTGTCAGGTTGCAACAGTGGCCAGGAGCGCTTTTTACCAACTCCATCTGGTGATGAGGCTGCGGACTTCTCTTTCTGATTCGGAACTGGCCACCATCATCCATGCCTTCATTACCTCAAGACTAGATTACTACAACGTGCTCTACGTGGGACTGTCCTTGATGATTATTCAAGAAGCAGAAGCTGGTGCAGAACGCAGCAGCCCAGCTCCTTTCGTGAATGGGTAGCTCAGACATTTGCACTGGCTTCCTGTAGCTTTCCAGGCACAATTCAAGGTGCTGGTTTTGACCTTTAAAAACTAAACAGCCTGGACCTCAAATATCTGAAAGAACGCCTTTCCTACTATGCTCTGCTGTGACCCTGATGTTTGGTTGGGAGCTTTCTCTTGTGGGTACTATGTTCCAATCGTGTCTGATGACAGGGACCCACAGAGAGGCATTCTTGGTTGCTGTCCCAATATTATGGAACTCCCTTCCCCCGAAGGACCATAAGAGCCTGAGCGTATGCTGGAGGCGGTATAAAACTTTTCTTTTTGGCAAAGTATTTGACAGGTGGGGATAGGGGTTGGATTTGGTGGGTTTCTGGGATGGGGATTTTAAAAGGGATTTTATTGTATTTTTATTGTGTTTTGTGTGTTTTTATTACTGTAAGCCACCCTGAGCCTTCAAGGAAGGGAAGGGTATAAATTTAAATAAATAAATTTTGGGGGTTGGAAATGAAAACCAGAAATAACCTGGATGGGTAGGCAGTTCAGCAGTCAGTCAGAATCATTATTTGAGTATCTCATAAATTCACAAGCTGAGGACACAAAACGTCTGGACCTAGATTTTCAAAAGCGACGAGGGATTTTAGGTCATAACACTTTTGATTGTTCAGAGCTCAGCATTTTTGCTGTGTCTCAAGTGAAGCAAATAGGCCCTCTTGAATATCAGACCTCTTGGAGGGATTTTCGGTTGAACCCCTAAAAACTGAAAGCACCTAAAATCATTAACCACTTCTGAAAATTTAAAACCTGGGTATTGGGGCTGAGCAGAACTGTAGAAAGACATCAACACCTGGGAATTAGAACAGTATGGGCCTGTGTGATGTTGGGTTGGTGTTTCCTAATTTGGCTGCACTGAGCTAGCAGTTAACTATGTCTGCATCAGCCAGGCAGGGCCAGATTCAAGTGAGTGGATGCACCGTAGGGTATACTACGGGTATACTACGGTGCATCCACATAGAACCCCTCTTGCCCGAATATATCGAGCCCACAAATAAGCTTGAAATGACCACATGAATGTGAGAAGCACTGGCATAAGATAAGGCCTACCTGGCCCTGAAACACAGGGAGATCCTGCCTATGGAGGGCTCATGACAATTCAAGAGGAAGCCTCTAACACATGAAGCCTCTGAGTAAGCAACATATGCATACGTCTGCAGGGCATACAACTAGAGCTGAATTGGTTATCTACTGCTATCCGGAAACTGGCCAGATCTGCGGTCTACACTCTGGCAAGGATTGGTTATCAAGTGGTGTCCATTTTGTTGTTTGGCAGTTTAACCACTTAGCCATTTTACCAATTTGCCTGGTTACCACATAATGCTGCTGTGCACCGATTACTGTAGTGCTGTTTTCCCATCAGTTCCACAATTACCACCTAGTTCCATTTCCCCATAATTTCTTCCTTGTTTACTCCTCTCCCCCTTCCCCTCCTGGACCTGGTTTCAGACTAGTACAGATAGTTAGTCTCCCATTGGCTACCAGATTTGACAAACAGAGTAAACAGCCAATGAGCAGAATCCAGAAGTGAAAGCAATACTAGGGTATTTTGGTTACATAGTAAAGTGGTAATACGATAAACTGGTTAACCATTGTATTATCCAGTAATCTGGTTTTTTGGGTTAGCTGTCAGTGGTTAGCTGGGTAACCACCAAACTATCCGGAGTGGCAGATATCAACCAACCACCAAACTATCCAGAGTGGCAGATATCAAATTTAATATTCGTTTTAGCTCTACAACCCCTTGAAAGAGATGTTTTTAAATGAACATTAAAAAATAATCAACGTTTTTGTTTTTTTTAATGGGTGATTTGGCATGTGTACATCCAACTAGTCTATGTTAGGAGAGCCCACACCACCATTTCCCTCAGGATCACAGCTTCCCTGGATCCAGCACTGCAGCCTGGAGAATTTAAGCATGTCCTTGGACCGATCAAGGCAGGACCACTGCTAGTTCATGGTCTGAAGCTTTAAAAGATTACTTTCAGCTCTTCCACATAATTATAGGTAATGTTTAATCTACACTTTCTCTTTGAATAGTTTGTCTTTGATTAACAAAGAAATAGCTGAGATATTGTTTGCAGTGATGAAAGTATGACTCATTCTCTCTCTCGTATCTCAACCCCTGATGCCAAATCTTTATAGGAGTGGAGAGTCCTTGGCAGAACTCCACTGTGAACTATAATTTTCAGATAGTAAGCTTATTTCATGGTAGTTAAGACTGGATATTCTGAACCCATTATGGAAAGCAACTCCTTTGCTCTTTGACCCAAGGCCCAGATAGGTTACTGACCAGGAACGTAGCCAGAACCTAACTTGTTCTAGGCAGGTATTGCAACCATTGGCATGCTTGTAATTTGCACATTAAAACAAGACAGGTTAGGTGATTTACGCATCACCCAGAAAACATCTGCTATGGAAGGTTGATATTAATAAGAGCCAAGTTTCTTTCTTTCTTTCACTCCCCAGGGGAAGGTGTATTATTTATGGTTGGGCTGGAACTGTGCATTCCAGCTTAGGAATTTGCAGTGTTTCTCACATTGGTCCGCAAGGTCCTGGGGAGTGGCCCATAGCTAGTCTGAAGCTACAGCAAAGTGGGCTTTGTTTTGCACTGTTGCCACAGTCGTTTCCGGTGGTGCTGGTTGCAAGTAGCAAGGCAGCCATGTCATGGCACTGCGTCCCGGCTGCAGGATGAGTAATAAACAGTTTCTCACCCCAGTCTTAAATAAGCACCACATTTGCTTATTTAAAAAAATTAATAAATCCAAATCATAGTTCCAAACAATGAACACTTACAGCAGGTGCTTATGCTGAATCCCTACCTGGGACCCTCCTGGCCAGCCAAGACCAGGGTGTGCCCTGTTGTTGCAGGTTTTAAGCAAGTTTCCAGCCTCTGTCTCTCCCTGGTGGACACTCGATGAGCTTCCATGTCCAAGCCTTTAATTGCTGGTGCTCCTCAGCTGCCTTTCAGTATCCTGCCATGCTCACCTGAGAGCAGTCGGACCATGACAATGGCCCACTGGCATCCTTAACACTTTTCTGTGTTTCTACACTGTTTGTTTGCCCCAGGAGGACTGCATCATTGGAGTGACTTGCCCAGTACCACTCTGGGCCTATTCCTGCAAGGACTTTGGGGGCTTTGTTACAAGGGGTTGTGGGGGTGAGTGTAATACTGATATGATGTCCTCTGGTAAGCTGTTCCTTTTGCACCTGAGATGGTTGCAAAACATGTTGAAAATGAAGATAGCTTCCTTGTGATGCTGTAGCCACCCCGCAATGAGTATATTCTGTATTGTGACCATCCCTGGTTTGTGAATTGTGATTCAGGAAATATTCTGAGGGTTGACAGTGGGGTTTTTTGGTTTTTTTTAAATGCAAAACCTTGGCCTAGTGAATGGGGGTACTGGGTGGAGAATCAGCTGTCATGGGTTCTTGTCTCTGCTCCTTACCTTTCTTGTATAATTTTGGACAAACCAATTGACTTTTTTCTGCCTCTTCCCCATCTTGACCTTTTCTTCCTTTCTTCTCTACTCCTTACTTAACAAGAAAGGAAGAAACAGTGTCCATACTATTCAGAACAGGGATGTCTTTTTATGTGTGTATTCACAACAGAGCTAACAGTCTTGCTGCCACCATACAAATAAAATTTCTGAACACAAACCGTAGCCTAGCATTCTAAAGACTAACAACCTAAAAGGTTGTTTTACATAATTAAAGGTCATATAGCAACACCGCAGCAGACACAGACAAAAGATGCTTAATGAAGCTTCATGAATATCCCATTTCAATGACAGGTCGTCCATTTATTTTTGTTTTTTAAAAATTCCAATTAGAAATTTCCAGCAGTTCAATATACAATTCAGGCTTCCCAATTTCAAGGCAACACAGCTTGTATAAATGCAGCACTTTGACATCAAAACAAGTTGAAACTTATTGAACTCCTTCAGCCTGCCAGTTGTGTTCTTATAGCTACCCACAGAGTACATTGTGCCTAGGAAAATCCAGCACCTGGTGTACGAGGATTAAATCAACCTGCTTTTCTTCTCTGAGCCCTTCCAATCAGGCTTCCATTCAGAATACAGCACCATCACCGATATTACTGAAGTTCATAATGACATATTTTTCTTTCTGCAGCAGATAAAGGTGTTGTTTTTTTTAAAAAAATAATCTTTTGGTAAACACTGTTTGGACTGTGTGTGGAGCTTAATAAGGCCTTTGATTCTGTGGATCATGCTGCCCTTTGAAAATGACTTGTTTCAACAGGCATTTTGTAGGGTCCAGTTATTTTGTAGAGGAATGGCCTAATACAGTGTTGGGGAACTTTTTCCAATTGGAAAATAAGAACAAGCTTTGTGGGCCAGATAGGAGTTGAGAAATGGGTACCTGAGGGGCATGCTTAGGATGAGGGAAGGGTCCAGGTCATGGATCTTACCCACAGATCCATCCTTTATCCTTCCCCCGTTACTGGGGCCCTGCTATCTTTTCGTGTGGTCAAGTGCCCATTATAGACAAGCTTTCTCTAGATTCCGATGCAATGTCTTCCCTTCGGCCCTTTTTGGAAGGGCCAGTATGGGGGCATTGAAAAGGACTCGAGGGTTTGCCCAGTATGCGATTTATTAGAGATAGAAAGAGCGCTCCATGTGTTTTGTTATTGCCCGGCATATTCTGTGCTGAGAGCTAAATACCTCAGTCCTTTTATTGATTTGTTACCCCATTGTTTTGGCTAAATGCTTATTTTTAAACTATTGTACCCCTGTGACTCTGCCCGGGCACATTCTGTTGCAAAATTTTGCTTTCTTGCAGAGCGGTTTCATTTTCACTCTGTTTTGTGAAATTGAAATGGTATTGGCAAACTGGTTATTAGTAACAGTAAATGGGAATAGTATATTTGTTTAGTATATTTGTTTTGTATCTATATTGTATTTATCGGTTATAAATTGTAATCTCCCTTAAGTTATATAGAAGCATGGAGACGGGATGTAAAGTCCCACATAGGTGAGGAGGAGGAAAAAAAGATCTGACTCCACATGAACTATTGCATGAATTCTTTAGAAATTCGAGAAGTGCAGATAAAATTAACAATTAGGTTTTATCTAACCCCCGAAAGAATGAGGTTTGCTGATGCTTCAGGAAAAGGGTTATGCTGGAGGGGTTGTGGTAATATAGGTACCTACGTACATTGTTGGTGGGATTGCCCGACTGTAAGAACATTTTGGAGCAAGATATGGAAATTATTGAATAAAGTAGCAGGGGAGGTTGTCCCATACAGAATGGAAATCGCTTTATTAGGCCTGTATCAAAAAACAAAAAACATGTTAACCTGTCAAAACTCTTGTAAGATTATCTGCATGACTGAAATAATGATCATAGCTAAACACTGGAAAGGGGTGAATGATTTTTCCATGGAAGAATTTTATAACAAACTATGGTTCATATATACGATGGAAAAGCTTCACGCTGAACTTCAGGACTCGAGTCACACGTTTGAGGCGATTTGGAATCCAGTGATAGCTGCTCTGGAAGGAAAGAAATTATTGAAAAAGGATCGTTAGCTGCCTCTCAAGACATTACAGGTCTCACTAGATATACGGGATAATGAACTTTGGACGTTAGGTCTTCACTCTCTCTCAAGTTATGGTTTGGTTCAATTGTAAAATGTCCATGACAAAGTTCTGACCACCAATGTGACTTGTAATGGGAAGATGTAAGCGGTTGCAGGTGGTCGTTACATGTATGTTTTGATATTATAATAAAGCAATAATTGTTTAAAAATAAAAATAAAAAAATAAATAAATAAATTGTAATGGCCTATGGGCTGCACAATAAACAAATGATGATGATGATGATGATGATGATGATGATCCTTTATCCTCAAGTGCATGTCCTCATTTCTACTTCCTCTGGAATGTTTCAGTGCTTGAGTGGGGTCTGGATCCATGGGTTAAATCTAGGAATTTGAAAGGGGCAAAATAAAATCTGGTTGCATTTGGCCCATGGGTCAGAAAATCTCCATCTCTGGCCTATAGTGATGGATAGTAGCTTATGTTACTGAATGAAATTAATTTTAAACTGTCTCAGACTATACTTCCAATTCAGTAGAGGTGCCTATTAGGCCCAATGGTTTGTCACGTGTCAAGAATATTCAATTCTCATTGACTTCAGTTTGCTTTGAAGACACCTCAGTGACACAAAGGAAGTGTTCAGCTCCAGATAAAACAGGGATGGGAAAGCTTTTTTCTCCTTTGCAGACTTCTTTTGAATGTAGTAAATGCTTGTGGGCTAAGTCCCGTTGCCCTGTCACCTCCTCCGGAACGGGGGGCGGCTCTCGGGGCGGCGGTGTTTGTCCCGCCTCCCTGCCATTGCTGGAAGGAAGCACGTGGTAGGGACTAGTGGCGTGGAGCACACGGTATAGGGCAGTTGAAAGTGGCACGAAGCAGGTTCTCACGAGGCGCGCGATCCTGCTGCTGCCATTTTGCAGCCAGGCGTGGACTTCGCCATTCAACGCCTGGATAGCAGCGATCGAGCACCCCTTTTGTTGAGGGCACCTGTGTTTGTGGCGGGACAGCTTCGTGAAGACAGATGACCTGCCGGCAAGCGGCTAAAAAGTTTCCTTTTTTCCTCCTTCACTGGTTTGCTGCCCAGTCGGCTGAAGTGCTGAGGCAGCAGTGCGAAGGTGTGTGAAGGCGGGAGGGGAGAGCTCCCCCACCACACAAACCTACACGGCCACAAGGTGGCTCAGGGACTAGGCCAGGCGCTCCCACAACCCTAGGGCTGTGATTTCAGGCCTGGATTGGGCATGGGGTTAAAGAGCTTGTTGTTCTTGGGGCACCCCAGTACAACTTAAACATGGGCCTCTAGGGCAAGCTGCAGGAGGCTTCCATATTGGGTCAGAGATAGGGGATGCCTTAAATGAAGAGGCTGCTGTACATCTGGCTGGTGGGCTTGGTCTGAGATCGGGGTTGCCTTGAATCAAGTGGTGGCTGTGCATTGGGGGGGGGGGCTAGCAAATTCACCCCCCCACACCTTTTATTTAGTGCACAAGTGGCAGGTTTCTGCTGGCTAGCGAGTTGGTTTTGTGGACAGTATGCCTAAAGGCAAGGGAGGAAAGAAAGGGAAGGAGCCAGCCAAGAAAGCTGATAAACAACACCCTCCCCTTAAAAAAAGAGTAGAAGAGGTCCTGGCCTCTCTGCAGGCCTGCATTGGGGGTGGGGGTGGGGTGCGAGGGACTTCTAAGAAATTTGGCAGGCGGCTCTCAGGGTCCAGAGGGTATGGGGAGTCCACAGTTTCTAGGGGCAGGGGGGCCCATGGTAGTGGTCAAGAGCAGGTGCAGGCAGACGACCCCACCTCCCCGTCACCCAAGTGCAGGGTTAGGGTTAGGGCTCATGTTTCACACCCTCCAGCGAGGTATACGAATGAAGGCAATGAGGTGGGTCAGAATGAGTCTGGGACCACCCCCCGCCCAGGAGGTCTCCTCCCCCTGAAAGACAGCGAGCTAGTGGGGGCCAAAAGGGGGGAACCCCCCTTCAGCCTTCCTCTCCAACTCGGCGAGTGTGTGTGTGCTATTTGTCACCCAACAGGGTTGAGGAGGATGGACCACCCAGCCAATGCCCCCGGAGTGACCAGCTGGCAGAGGTGCTTGATACTCTCAATGAGTTTGAGGGACGGATGGGGGCATTAGAAAGAATGGTCCAGGTGCTGGCAGAAGGGCATCGTGCTACCCTGCCACAAGAGGAGTCCAGAGAGCAGGGCTAGCCAGAGGGGCACGCCAGGTTGTCGGGAGGCACTCAATCTGCCCCAGTCCAGGTTTCTGGGCAAGTGGAACCAGGTTCATATGGGAGCTGTCCATCCTGTGTGGGTTGTCGCAAGGAAGGGAAGGGGTGTGAGTCTCATTCTTCCCAGGTGGTTTCCCCTGAAACTAGGTGACTTGGCTGGGTGGGGTCATGGATCCCTTGGCCATCGCATAACACCGGTAATGGAGGGGATCAAGGCAGGCCTGCAACTTCTCAGGGGCCCTGAGTGGACCAGGCTGCTGCGGAGGGGGGTCAGGGTTCACGAGAGTGTCTGGTGTGTCACCCGCAGCTTGTGCGGGAACTACCCTTGTGTCCCTTGGCAGGGCCTTACGCTGAAGTGAATGCCTCTTTAGGTGCGCATTTGGCTCAGGCCACACGTGACAAAATTTGGAGAGGCGAGTATGTTGACATCTTTTTGCTTTTGTACACAGAGCCTGTTCTTGACCCCAGTTCCTCTGATAAGGAGAAGGAGAAAGAACACTTTAAACACTCCAAAGTGGACTGGAATTGGTCTAACTTGTCGGTGACTTTCTCAGTGTTGATGGGGATTATATTTCAGGTTGCACCTGAGCGAGCGACCAAACTTATTAAGTATCAGGACATTGTGCACCGGGCTTTTGATACTGGCAATCCCGGGGCTTGGCTTTGTTATGATGAGGCCTTTAGGAAATGGGCTTCAATCAACCCGGGGATTAGGGGGGATGTGTATGCTCAAGAGCTTTGGCTTGAGTGCATGTCAAATGTCTCGGGAACGCCCAGAACAGACAGCAGCCATACATTAGTAAAGGGGTGTGTGGCCCCAATAAATGACCCCTTTTGGTTTGGGGGGCACCGCAATAACCAAAGAGGGGGGACCTGTTGGGACTTCAATGGGTCCAGGGGTTGCACCCACTCCCTGTGCCACTTCAGGCAAGCCTGTTCTCATTGTGGGGGTAACCACCCAGGTGTGCAGTGCAATAGGGGGCGATTCTACCCGAGGGGTACGCAGCAAGGGAAGCCAGGCAGTGGGTCACAATCACAAGGGGGACACAAGGGCCCCAACCCCAGTCAGCCATGAGGCCTTGGCCCGTGCGCTGCGGCAGCGGGACTGCCTGCACCGGAAAGAAGTGGAGTATGTGGTTTCAGGTTTCAGGGTCAGTTTTGTAATTCTAGCAGGAGACATTCAACCAAGGAATTGGGTTAAGAATCTGCAGTCAGTGAGAGCAAGAGAAGACTTGGTATTCACTAAGCTTCAGAAGGTGCTTCTGGAGGGCCGGATTGCAGGCCCTTTCGTCTCCCTTCCTTTTCATGACCTGCATTTGTCTCCCCTTGGGATAGTGTCAAAGAAGCAGGCAGGGGAGTTTCACCTCATTCACCACTTTTCCTACCCTAAGGGTCGGTCGGTGAATGACGCGATTCTCCAGGACCTTTGTTCCATCCGTTACGCATCAGTGGATGCGGTGGTAGAGATGGCACGTGAGTGTGGAAAGGGGGCCCTAACGGCGAAGTGCGATATTAAATCTGCCTTCCGCTTGCTTACAGTGCACCTGGAGAGTTTTAAGCTACTGGGTTTCCAGTTCCAGGGTCATTATTTTCATGACAAGGTGATGCCCATGGGTTGTTCTATCTCTGGTGTGGTGTTCAAGCATTTTAGCTCTCTCCTGGACTGGCTGGTACGCCACAGAACACGGTCACGGTATATTTTGCATTATATTGATTATTTCCTCTTCCTCTGGCGGGCGGGGACCAACGAGTGTGCCCATTTGTTGAGAATTTTCCAGTACTTGGCGGATGAGCTAGGGGTTCCTTTAGCCCAAGAAAAGACAGTAGGTCTGGCAACGGTGCTGACTTTTTTTGGGATCGAGCTGGACACAGAGCAGCAGGTATCGCACCTTCCTCAAGACAAGCTGGTGGCTCTAAGGCGGGACATCAGGGACCTATTAACCTGCCAAAAGACTACAATAAAGCAGCTCCAGTCGCTAATGGGTAGTCTGAATTTCACCTGTAGGGTCATAACGCCGGGGCGAGCATTTTTATCACAGCTCTACAAAAGGGTGGGGGATGCACTACCATGTCACTTTCATGTCAGGATCTCCTCGGACACAAAGGAGGACCTTTTGACATAGTTCTATTTTCTTGACAATTTTAACGGAATTAGCATTTGGAGGCAGCAGTGGCTGTTAGAGGCGGGGCTCCAGATCCAATCTGATTCAGCAGGGTCACTTGGTTTTGGGCTGTATTGGTTTGGTCACTGGTGTGCTGCAACATGGCCAATGGAGTGGTTTGACACCGGGGTAACCAGGAATCTCACATTTCTAGAATTATTCCCCATTGTCCTCGCGGTGGTTCTATGGCAATGCGAGTTCACAAACAAGACTATTTTGTTTTGGTGTGTTAGTTAACCTTGTGGTGGTGCAGATACTGAACTCCTTATCTTCCTTGTCGCAAAGGGTAATGGGACTAGTTAGAGCTTTTGTAAGGCAATGTTTGAGTAACAATATACCCTTTACCTCCAAGCATGCGCTGGGGATTAACCGGCTGATGGGGATTAACATAGCCGATGCACTCTCTCGCTGACAGATGGCACGTTTCAGGCAGTTGGCACAGGAGGCCAGAGAGGAGCCAGAAGCATTGCCACCAGGCATATGGAGCATTGGCCTGTAGAGTTGTTTCAAGCAGTGCAGGGAACCCTGGCTCCATGTACCAGAGCAGCTTATCTCCAGACTTTCACTGATTTTCAGAGATTCCATATGGATAAAGGCTGGGCAACCACATTTCCTATTTTAGAGGCTCAGACTCTGCAATATGCCTTGTGGCTTAGGTCTCTGGGATTTGCCCCGGGAACCATTTCTGGAAAATTAGCTGCTTTATCTTTTTATATAAGTTAGCAGGTTTTCCGTCTTCTGATGGCGGTTTCTTTTCTAGGCGTCTCATAGAAAGTTGGCATAGGAACTGCCTCTCATGGGGGGATGCGAGGTGGCCCATTACAATGCTAATCTTGGTCGAATTGTGTAGGCAACTCCCAACGTTTTGTTTTTCTTGCTTTGAGGCCAAGCTTTTCAATAGCGCTTTTAAGCTGGCATTTTTTGGTGCTTTTCGGGTGGGGGAGCTGGTTTTGGATATGCCTGCAGCACCTGGGGAACTGGTAGTTAGCATAGATGATGTATCGTTAATCGGGGAAGGGGTCATTATATATCTCTGGGGCTCCAAGTCGGACCAATGCCACGTGGGTCAGGTCATTAAGCTGGGGAGGATTCCAGACAGGCAGCTCTGTCCTGTGGCTGCATTACAGGACTACGTGTCTCTACGCCCCTCATGGTGGGGCCAGTTGTTTATTCATGGTGACGGGTCCTGGGTTACTAGGTATCAGTTTTCCGCCATATTGACCAGGACTCTTAAAAGGTGTAACTTGCTAGTGCACCTTTTTGGCCCACATTCCTTTAAGATCGAGGTGGCAAGTTGCGCGGCGGCGGTGGAACTATCAAATAAAATCCATTGGATGGTGGAGGTCTGGAGCTTATAGTTCTTATATTCAATCGGTTCAATTGTGAGGAGTAGACATTCAGTAGACAGCTGAGTTTTTTCTTTTACCCCCCTTCATTTTTTAGGCACATAAGTAGTATTAAAGTGTGGTTAACAAAGTTTTGTCTCCATAAGGTGTGATCTGCATGCCCGACAGTAGACGGTGTTGATCGATGGCCACAGTATTGTCTGCTGGGCTGGAAAATGAGCGGGACATTTGTACTGGGGGGGAACCCAGCTTGGGCTTGGGCACCTGGCTGTAGTTCTTTGGAAAGGATGGAGTGGAATGAAATGGGCCCAGTTCCTGCCACTGGTCCACGCTGTAGTGATGGTGAAGCATCCAGACATAATGGTGATCCACCTGGGTGAGAACAACTTGCCGGTCGACATGAGTTTGCACCTGGTCACCAGCATTAAGAGGGACCTGCTGGAGGCGAAACATATCCTTCCATCTACGGTGTTTGTCTGGACTGAGCTCCTCGAGAGGATAAGGTAGAAAGATGCCGTGCGCCCCAGTAAAGTTGATAGGGCCAGAAGAAAAAATAATAAAGAGGTGGCCAAATTTGTCATCAATTTGGGGGGTGAGTGCATTAGGCATCCCGGAATTAGATTTTTCAGGCCAGAATTGTACTGGGTAGACGGGGTGCACCTCTCTGAGGAAGGGCTGCAGCTATATTTGTGAGCCCTTAAGGATAATTTGAGTCAGCTTTTGGGTGAGTCGAGGGTTGGGGATGAGACTAGCCAAGCATGAGCTGGCAGTCTCTAGTGTCAGGGGTCCTGCAAGTTAGCTAGGATAGGTCAGTAGGGATATTGCTGTTGCCAGGTCATCTCCTTATGAGATGGGATCTGGGTGATCACTAGAGCTTGCACGGCACAGGAGAGAGGGTGGGCTGCGGTGCTCTAGGACAGGGGCAGTCCAGGGCTGCCAAGAACTGCACCTAAATCCTTCCTTGGGTCACGGTAGGCAACGGCCTCCTGATCCGGCTGCGGCGGCTGGGCAGGCGTGACATTGCAGCAGCTATAGTTAGTAACGTTGGCGGTATTTAGGGACATCAGACCGCTTAAAGTTTTAGATGAGTTAAATTTAATTTACAGTTAGAGTTAGGCAGGACCCAGGGAGGGGCATACCCCTCCCCCCAACTTCGGTCTAATAAAGTTTTGTGTGGCCAATTTTACCCCAAACTCTTGTGTGCGTGTCTTCCTTGCAGGGTGTGGGACAAACAGAATCTGAGAGGACTTGCTTCAGGGGGCTGAGTGGTGTACTCAGGGAAGGGGATTATTTATTTATTTATTTATTTATACAAATTTATATCCCGCCCCTCCTGCAATGCAGCCCGGGGCGGCTCACAACAACAAATAATTAAAACAATAAAATACAGTAAAATTCAGATAAAACAATCAAATATTAAATATAAATATTAAAACAGGGCTAGACAAAACAAATGGGTGGGGGATTAAAAACCTCCCTCCCTACCCTCCCTCCCAAAGGCCTGGGCAAACAGCCAGGTCTTACAGTTCCGCCGAAATGT
>QEPC01004274.1:493122-517175 GCA_003113815.1 Sphenodon punctatus | reverse complement strand
GGTGATGGTGTGGGCAGCAGCGGAGCAGCCAGGCAGCGGAGCAACGAAGCACCCCCCCCGCCGGTGGCAGAGCTTCTCAAGCCCCCGCAGTAGCGAGGCAGGTAAGTGAATGATGGAAACAGCTCCCCGCAGGCTCTTGCGGCTCAGCCGCTGGTTCCGGGGTTTTTAAACCCCCCGCTACTTCCAGGTGTGGGGGGGAGGGGACAGGCCAGCCCACATGGCTGGCCTCTGCGATTCCCCCCCTAGTCCCCCAACTCACAACTTGGTCTTCCCCCCTGCAGGTCATCAAGCAGCGGCGGTGATGGTGTGGGCAGCAGCGGAGCAGCCAGGCAGCGGAGCAACGAAGCACCCCCCCCCGCCTGGATGAGGGGGGCTAAAACAACACCCTTAGAGGGAAAGGAGAAGAGATGAGGGAACATGCTCAGAGGGGAGGGCATTCAGGAAGGATGAAGCTGAGAGAGTGTGCTCCAAGTTAGGGACTGGATTCAAGAACTGGGAAGGGACAATATAACAAAAGACAGGGCTATAAAATCTAGATAAATAATTCACTAGCCAAACATCAAAAACTACTTGTCAGGCTGGGATCTGCAGTGGGGAATGGAGCCCGGGGCTGTAAAAATCTACTTGCCAATTAAAAATATATATATACCTGCCAGAGACAAGTAGGTGAGTTAATTTGTACAAATCTGTTGAGAAGCCATTGGCCATACTTGACCCATGGTTTGTAGGCTCCCCTTTCTTGAGATAAAACATATGAGATAAAACATAGCATTATACTACTACTACTACTACCACCACCATTTATCATTTCTATAGTGCTACTAGTTGTACACAGTTATGTGTACAGACACACATAACATAAAGACAATCCCTGCTCCATGAAGCTTACAATCAAATCTAATAATATACAGAGAAAGAAGAGTCTCAAGCTTAGAATCAAAGTGATCACACTCACTTGATTTTTATTGCTGTTGTAACCATTCCTGTGCAGCATTATAGACCACAGAGTTGCAATTCTCTTCTAGCAAATGGACTCAAGAATCTTTGGGTATCTCTGAAAAGCTGATTAAGGAGGATGTATTTATTAGGGGTTTCACATCTTGGGGTGCAATGCTGTGCTATTAAAGCAGTGGTAGATGTGCCTTTGACTTCAATGGATGGAAGATTTTGCTCTTGGGGTGCTTCTATCTGTATATCTTAAAGCAAATCTTTAGTAGCTGAAAAGAATATTCAAAATGAATTTAACAAATGGTGAATTTTATGAGTTTGCATCACTTTTGTGAGTTTTGCAACTCAGTTTGTGGGTGATGCTCCAATTTTTGTTAATTTGCAATTCATGCATACATTGATCTGATGTTTTGATATTGGTCAGTTAGGTGATTCACTCTTTAGCAATCATTATTTCATTATATATGCATCTTGTGGTTATTGGTTGTTGCTGTGTCACAAGAAGCTGTGTTTGGTTGGCCCCTGCCCCCCGAGATAGTATAAGCATCACGGAAACTGTGTGTTTTAGATTTCAGTTAATTTGCTTTGTTCTCTTGTTTAACAAAGTTGATTTTCAGTCAATCAGCTGAAAGAGACTTTGCATTCTCTTTGACTTTGATAAACAAGCAAAATAAGTGAAGTGAAATTGAATTACCCAAATGAATTTTGACTTCATTAAACTACCAAACAAGACAAATCAACTGCACCGATGATTCGTCCAAACTAGAACTAAAATGCGTAGTGGATTTATTACTTGCAGATATTACTCTAATTTTCAGAGAACTCTTAGAGTCCCTAAGTAATATCTATGACCAGAATGGATACTCGTATATCTATTTTTTCAGGCATTCTGTTCCATTTTCTGGTCACTTTGGTACTTCAGTTATGTCGTTTTCAGTAACTGTGTATGTGCAATAGTACTAACATTGCCAAAACGATATGCCCCAAATACTGGAATGACCAAAATACCGGAATAACCAAAATAGAAAAAACTGAAAAAACCATAAATGAGTATCTGTTAGAGCAAACTACCCAAACCACTATTTTCAGTTTGGGTAGGGTAATTTTAATGGGTTTACAAAAATAAATAAATCTGGGTACTAGTTTCAGGTGTTAATATTCCCAGAAATGTACCTTAAAAGATTTGTTAAAGAAAGGGAAACTTTGATTTTTCTTCATGGATTTCCAAAGTCCATCTCTAAAACAAACAGTCAGTGGTAACACTCAGTCCTTTCCATTTTCAGAGCACTCTATGCACATCAGATGCACATATAATGTGCGCTCCAGGCACACAGTTCTCCAATAATTTTTTATACAACTGCACTGGAGGAGTGTGAAGCAAGATACAATAAGGGTGGAATGCGGTCCTTGTGAATGAGGACCCAGTTTAAAGGACAAGGTATTAAGAGACTGGTCACCATGTGAAAGTAAAGGTTTCTGGTTGCTATTCCCATGCTCAGACAACTAGCCACACTCCTCTAGAAGGCTTTCTTCAGATGCTGAGTTTTTCGTCTTCTAAAACAAAGACAACTTTCACAGTGCACAAGTATTTATATGGGAAGAAGCTGTTCGTTTTTTAGAGGGCTCTTTAGTTTAGCCTGCAAAGGATAACCATATACAGTGGTTGAAAGCTGAACAAATTCAAGTTAGAAATAGAGATACAGGGTTGGCCTTACCACTTACCTGGAGCAACTGCCCTGGACCCCGCTCTTTCTGGGGCCCCTGCAGTGGCCCCTGTTTTCACCAGGGCAGTATGTGGAGACCCTACTCCCTTCCAACAGGGCCCCACCTTTAGGATGGTGCCCCCAAGGGGGACAGGCCACCAGGGGGCCCACATTTCTCTTTGTCCTGAGCCCCGCAAATTCTAAGGTGATCCCGAAGGCACAGGGTGTTTTTAGACAAGTGCCTCCCCACTCAATACCCATCCATCATACATGTTTCAGGGCTTCATAGGGAACCAATGCGGCCCTGCAACATGCATGATGGCTGGGGAGGTACTTGTCTAAAAACACCTACAGATACTTAGCAGTGAGGATAGCTGACTATTGGCGCAACCAGTGCTAGTGCCAGGGAAGTTGGAGTCTTGTGGGAAATGGTGTTTTGGGCCTTCTCCTAACATAGGAATGTTTGACTGAGACACAACTGACTTGCTCACCGTTAGAAAAATGAAAATGCTATCATACTTATTTTTTTATGTTCCATTAAACATAACATCCCCTGCATGGGCTGAGGCCGGGTCTCTCTGTATTGCAGGCTCTGCAGACTCCTATGTTACTCATATGTTGTGGTTTCTAGTTTTTTCACATGCCCTATGTGACAGGAGGCCCCCTACTGAATTGTCATGAAAACCTCCATAGGCAGCTCTGTGGGTCTGTATTTTAGGCCAGTGCTTCCAGCACTCATGGGACTCTGTGTGGTTGCCCAATCTGCACTTGCTCCTAGGGCCAGATCCAGGCAACTTGCCAAGGGACATGGTAGGTCCTCCATTTCTTGGAGCCTTTTGGAAAAATATCCACTTTTGTTTAAATCTGTATTTTATAGCTCCTCCAGAGTCGATAGGGTTAATGAGGGAATGACTGGGTGGAATTCTAAGGCTCATGTTATCTACAAGTGAGAGGAAATGATCATAATTATCCTCTCTGGCCATACAGTTTATTAACCTGTTCTTGTGCATCGACATTCCCTTTTTGAAACCCAGCACTGAATTTTCATGAGTGGCCATAGTTGCTGGCTGTGTCTATCTAGGTTGTTTTGTATCTTACTAGTTGGATTATATTGTCTGCCTTTCCAACACTTGTTTAGCACTTTGCGTGAAAATCATGGCTTACTCTAGAGTAGCCCCATTGATGTCCATGGGTGTTGGAATGCATGTTAACCTCTGAAGCTTGTTGCCAGAGGACATTGCGAAGGCCAAAAGCATAAATGGTTTCAAAAGAAGATTGGATAAATTTTCAAGCTCAGTGAGGCTACTCTGGAGTAAGTGGTTGGTGGATTATGGCCCATGTCTATTATTCAGTGAAACCAGATGTCCCAGGAAATGAATTATACGATATGTACAGCACAATGGGGTTCCGAATGGCCAAGGAATTGCAAATGTTTTCCTGCAGTGCTTCCAGCTACTATGTCTTGAGCTGTCTAGCGCAATCGTTCCATCCCCCACTTGCATGGGCGAGGGGAGAAATAAGTGCTCATTGACATGGTGTTAGAGTGAAATGAGTAAACAGCTGCCATATTATAACCATCAGTTGGAGTGTAAGGAACAGAGCAATGATTACATTCTCAAACAGTCAATAATTAGAGAGCAAGAATCCTTGAACTATTTGGCTCTTGCACAGCATGAGTGTACTTGTGTCTCCCATAAGCATGCTCAAAACCTAATTGCAGGGCCATCCCCCCATGTCCTCTGAGCATTTGAATAGCAGAAGCAAATGAAAGGGAAGGGGTTTTACATGCTGTATTGCAGTGGAGACTGACATCATGGTCCTCAAAGCACTTTGCTTCTACAAACCTCAATTAAATGAGGCTCACTGTGCGAGCTGCGCTTGTGACTCGAGAAGTTTAACACCTGGCTAATGAAGTCAGGTGAGACTGATCCTCTGTCTCTTGTCAGAACATCTTCTAGAAAAGCAAGCATCCATATTCTTATATTTGGATTTGTTTATGAGAGTCCTTGCAGCCTAATGGATAAAGTGATGGAGTTGGATGACCAGGGGTCTTATCCCGTGAGCCATGAATTTGAGGGGCCTTGGGAAATCACTGTTTATCAGGACCCAGGCCTCAAACCAGGAATCCTAGGGTTTACTGGTCAGCAGTGGCTGACTCCCTAGTGCCACTGCTGTTCCTCAGCTTGGGTCCTGGTTGTGTTTGTAGGTCCTTCCTGTGCTTGTCAGGCAACCCCCCCTCCCCTCCCCTCCCCAGGTTTGCTCCATGCCTGTTGGGGATTGGCTTGGGGTCAGGGTGCTCACCACTCTAATGGCCACTGGGGGGCACTTCCAGGAGTCTTCTCAAGGCCTCTGTCAGGAGCCAAGCCATGGCCAGTAGCCAAGGAGTCTCTCCCAATTATCAGCAGTCTCAGAGGTAATCCAGAGGCATGGTCAGAGTCTGGTCTGGTTGAGGTCCAGGGGGTGGGGAGGTGTCCGATGTTATCGTTTTACTGTTGGAGCTGGGGGGAATCAGCAGAGTCAAAGAAAAGGTTGATATCAAAGAATCAGTCAGGGCTTGGGGCAAGGCAATGGGAAACCACCAAGTCTGGAGCAGAGGTCAGTGAAGCCTTCTGGTTTCTCAGACACCTTCCATTCCTGTCATCTGCTGGCCCATACCTATTTGACTTTGGATGTGATCTGGCACCTACGCTCTCGACCTGCTTTGCAGCAGCCCCTGACACTATTGGCCTCAGTTCCCAGTCTGTAATAGACTGTTTCTGAGTTTTACCAGGTGACCCTGCCATAGTTCTATAGTTGATCTCTCAAATCCTGGCATTGAGGGTCTAATAGTATTACTCCTTCATCCCTGCCCACTGCCACTGCTGTATAAAATGAGGCAGATGGTTCCTAGCTTTCTCTGCAAACAGATACTTCATTCAATGTACTGTGTGTTTTTGCTCCTGAGCTGTCTATGCTCCCTGTGCTGAAAGTAATATGAGCACCTTGTCTTTTTCCCCCAGTTCTATTTTTAGCCTCAAGCTGTCAGTAGCTTTCATTAACAAGCAGTTTCTGCATTGAAAATGGAGCCTTTTATGTGTCATTATAAGAGAGGGAGAGAAGGAAAAGGGAGGGAAGGTCAATAGGACCAATAACAATAGAATGTTTACAAGCAGGTTAAGTGAATCACTGTAATTTTTCCCTGCAATGATCAAACAGACATTGCAGTCCATTAAACTGAATAAGTTCTCAGGAGGGTGAGGAGATATTTCAAAGATCAGACCATCCTTGCCAAGTGGTATTAAAAGAATGTTTTAAAATAGGGCCTTGCTTCTAAAGGGTGTTTTATAAATGTCATAGGTGACATATTTATTAAAAACGCAGCTGGATCTTCCACAGAGACTCTTAAATGCCTTTAGCTCCAACTAATGGTATCGATTTATACCAGCGATGATATAACAAACTTATCCATCCAAAAATACCCCTCTCCCAAACTAAAGGAAAGAGACCTAACAATCTCGCCTGCTGCAAAATACCAACTGCAAGTCGGATGATTTCCTATGAGGCTAAAACTCCAGTTGAGGGACTATTTGAAGATAAAAATAAGAAGAAAGTATTGAATGTCTATATTCTATCCCTCTCCTCAAGCTGACAGTCAGAAAGGTTTCTATTGTTTATTGCTATTCCTTGTTTACTGTAGCAAGCCTGGTTTGCTACTAGCTTTTGGGAGAAGTCAATGTCCAGGAAAACCTGCATTTTAAAGACAGAGGCAAAGAAGCAGGTGGAGGGGAGACATTTCCTTCAGTGTTCATAGTTATGCAGATGGTTACCACATGCATTTATTTAATGTGTCTTAGCTAACACATGTTAAAATCTTCACAGAGATAGGCTAGGATGTAAAACATGTTACTAGCCCCAGATAATCCTGAATCCTACTGTGCATGTATATGCGTATGCCTAGCTAATGTGTTTAATCTTTTGTAAGCCTTTTTAATGTGTTTGTTTGTTTATTTGTATTGTTATGCTGCCTTTCCCAAAGGCATGGAAAACCCCCCAACATTTTACCCCCAACCCTCCCACAACTCCCCACCACACCCATTCCAAACTATCTTGCAATTCCCCACACCCAACTGCCCATCACAACCCTACTCCCAAACCACCCAACAAACCCACCCCTAGCCACCCTTATCCCCACCTGCTAAATGCTTTTATAAACAGAAAAGTATTACACCACCATCTGAAGATGCTCAGGCCCAGGCTCAAACTCCAGGGGAAGGGAGTACCATAACATTTGGAAAGCAACTGAAAATGTCTGCTCCCGCCTGACTGAAGCAGTCACGATGGGGCTTGGAAGGACAGGGGGTCTTTCAGATATGTGAAGCCCAGACCAGTTAGGGCTTTAAAGGTCAAAACCGGCACCTGGAATTGTGCCTGGAAATCTATAGGGAGCCAGTGCAGACGTCGGAGCATGTTGGAGCATTGGTGTAATGTGCTCCAGGTGCCCTGTTCCCCAAAGGAGATGAGCCGTCTTGTTCCACACCAGCTGCAGCTTCCAAAACAGTCATCAAGGGTAGCTCCATGTAGAGTGCATTGAAGTCATCTAGCCTTGAGGTGATGAAAGCATGGTGGCCAGATCTGAATCAGAAAGAAAAGGTCACAGCCTCCTTACAAGATGGAGTTGGTGAAAAGAGCTCCTGGCCACCACTGCAACCTGAGTTGGTGAAAAGAGCTCATGGCCACCACTGCAATCCAGGTGCAGCAGGGGGTTCAGAAGCACTCCAAGGCTGCAAACCTGATTGACCAGAGAGGACTGGGCTCCATCAGTGATGGGAGTCCTGATCCCCTCCAGGCCACCAGGCCAGCCAACCATCATCACCTCAGTCTTGTCTGGATTCAGCTTCAACCAGCTCACCCTCATTCAGTCCGTAACAGCAGCCAGGCATTGGGTAAGCACCAAGACTGCAGGACCTGAGTTGGATGAAAAGAGAGGTAGAGCTGGGTGTCATCACCCAAACCTCTGAATGACCTCACCCAACGGCCACATATGCACATTGAACAAGAGGGGAGACAGCATAGAACCCTGTGGGACTCCCGAGAGGATGAGGAACCATCACCCATCACCACTTTCTGGGACCTCCCTGACAGGAATGAGTGAATGCACTTTAGTGGTTCCGTGCACCCCTGCTAGGTCATTGCAAACAGATACTTCATTCCGATACTCTGCAAGCAGATAATTCATTGATGAGAATGAACAGATCCACTTTAGCAGTCCCATGCCCCCCACCAGGTGTTAATATTCATTGCTCATGGCTAACTGTATCAAAGGCCACTGAGAGATTTAACAAGATCAACAGGGTAGAATTCTCCTTGTCAATTTCCAGGCACAGATCATTGACCACCGCCATAAGCTCAGTCTCCGTGCCATACCCAGGCCAAAAGACTGACTGAAACAGGTCCAGGAATCTGCTGGTGTCGAGATGAGCCTGGAGTTGTCGAGCAATCACCTATTCAGTAACCTTTCCTAAAAAGGGAAGGTTAGGGACACGCTGAAAGCTAGCTGGGGAATCAGTGTCCAAAGATGTTTCTTAAGCAGGGGCTTGAAAACTGCAATTTTAAGGGTTTATGACATCCTACCCTCCCAAAGGGAGGCACTGACAAGTTGACAACCCCAGTCAGCAACAGCCTGAGTGTCTCCTGGCTGACTTTCACTAGCTAGGACAGGCAAGGATCTAGCTCAAAACTGGTTGCCCTAATTGCTCCAAGCACCTCCCCACATCGGTGGGTGATACCAGTAGAAATTGATCCAAATAAGCAGGACAGAACTGGGCTTTCTTAAACCCCAATGCTCATTCTGCCATGAAAATGGCAGCACCCAAATCGTGGTTAATAGGAGTGATTTTGTCCGCAAAGTAATTAATAAAAACTCAGTGGCAGTAGATTTCTCAATTTCTGGGCAGATGCAGACTGGATTAACCAGTCCTCTCACCACCTGGAACAGCTCCTCTAGACGAGATTTTGCAGACGCTATAATAGCGGAGAAGAAATCTTTCTTCGCCACCATTACAGTTGCAGCTGAGTCCTTCAAAAATGATCTATGCCACAGTCGGTTGGTTTCAGCACAAGTCAAGCATCATCTGCGCTCCCGCTTCACCCTCATAGCGTCTGCAAAGTCGTGTCCAGCAGAGTTGTTCCGGGTGGTGCGGGGGCTGGTCAGTCCGGCCTCCCTCCGCCTGGATGGGGACTTGTCCCAGGCCTGCTGTGAGGAGTTTGCCATCTACTTTGCAGACAAGATCGCTTGGATCCAGAGCAACTTCGACACTGGATTAGAGACAGTAGGAATAGAGCATGAGGTGATGGAGGTGCCATCTGGTCCATCTTTCTGGGATGAGTTTCAGGAAGTGACACCAGCCGATGCTGTGGAGATCCTGGGGTCAGTGAGGGCCACTAGTTGTGAATTAGATCCTTGCCCGTCCTAGTTGGTGAAAGCCTCCAGGGAGATACTGGGTTCGGTACTGGCGGGGATTATCAACGCATCCCTTTGGCAGGGGAGTTTGCCTCCCGGTCTCAAGGAGGCGGTGGTGTGCCCCCTGTTGAAGAAGCCATCTTTGGATGTGGACGCACTCGCCAGTTACCGACCTGTCTCTAACCTTCCCTTTTTAGGGAAGGTTATTGAATGGGCAGTGGCCCTGCAGCTCCAGGCTCACCTGGACAGCATCAGTTTTCTCGACCCCTTTCAATCAGGGTTTCGGCCTGGCCATGGTATGGAGACGGCGTTGGTGACCTTGGTAGATGATCTCCGCCGGGAGATGGATGCAGGACGTTCAACATTACCGGTCCTGCTAGATCTCTCGGCCGCATTTGATCCAGTGGACCATGGGCTGCTGTTGAGACGGTTGCGTGACCTGGGGGGTCTGGATGGGACCACCCTTGGTTGGCTCAAGTCATTCCTCTTGGGGAGGACCCAGCGGGTTGTCTTGGGAGCAGAAACATCTAGCCCCCGAGCCCTGGACTGTGGCATTCCGCAAGGTTCAATCTTGTCTCCTTTATTATTTAATGTATATATGCAGCCCTTGGGGGAGATCGTTAGAGGGTTTGGTGTGCGTTGCCACCAATACACTGATGATACCCAGCTTTACCTCTCTTTTTCAGCTGACCCAGGCTCTGCCGTCTCCGTGCTATCTCAGTTTTTGGAGGTCATGATGAGTTGGTTATGGCAGAGCAGACTTAAGCTCAATTCCGATAAGACGGAGGTGATGGTGGTGGGCTGGGTGGGGGAGGTGGTGCCCCCTCTTGTGGAGGGTGTGCGCCCCTCCGTGGCTCAGCAGGTTGAGAATCTGGGGGCATTATTGGACGCGGGTCTCCGTTTAGATCAGCAGGTGGATGTGGTGGTGAAGGCGGTTTTCCGCCAGCTGTATCTGGTGCGGAGGCTGCACCCGTATATCTCCAGACCTGACCTGGCCACTTTGATCCATGCCTTCATCACCTCGAGGCTGGACTACTGTAGTGTGCTCTACATGGGGCTTCCCTTGACGCCGGCCCAGAGATTGCAGCTAGTGCAGAATGCGGCAGCCTGTCTCCTAACAGGGACGGGCCGACGAGAGCACATAACACCGGTGCTCTGTGCGCTGCACTGGCTGCCTGTAATGTGCCGAACCAGGTTCAAGGTCTTGATGTTGATCTATACGGCCCTATACAGTCTTGGACCTGGATACTTCAGGGACCGCCTCACCCTCCGTGACTCAGAACGGACTCTCCGGTCCTGGGTGCAACCATGTCAATTGCAATGATATCATTCCACAAAGCTATCATTCCCTTCAGTTTCATCGCTCAGATTTGCATAGGGTGCATCTTCCTCTTGAACCAGCCAGTGTAAGATCCCCCAGGGTTGTCAGAAACAGAGCCAAAATGATTTATCACCATGAACACTGTTTGAATTGAAAATTGTCCTTTCACTGTTTTCCCAAAGACGTGTAAACTTACTGGGTTTTTTATATGTGTGTGTGTGTGTGTGAGTGATGATTCATTCAAGTTCTCATTTGGGGATGGCTTTCACTTTCAGTACTTTTGTTCACATTTTCATTAACTGGAAATGTTGCATGTGATGAGAAGTGTCATAAAGTATGGAAAGTGTCAGAAATTCACCAGTGGAAATACTGAAAACAGCAAATGGACAAAATTTGTCCCGAATGCAAAAAATCTTGTGAAAATTCAGAAAGGTTCCTGAAATATTGAGAATTTCCTTGAATTCAGGAAGGGTCAATTTGTTTAATCACTTTCACCTCATTGCCACTTAACAATCGCCTCTTGGGCAATTGCTCCCAGGTGTCCTGCTGGAATCCTCTCCTTCTGTAACTCTCCCTACCCACCCAATTTACCATTCCATCGGTTCTGGCAGCATGACTGTAATGGGAGGTGACTATTGGATATCTGTAGCATGCAGCAGCATAGAATGTCTGTTAATCCAGCTACCTCTGTAGCTCAACACATACGGATTTAACACCCGTTGAAATGTTTGTTACATTGGTTATCAGCCCAATACACTTATCAGGGTGTTTTCTCTGATGTTTGGGGTTGCTTGTTTCCTTTCTCTTACATATGTTCATAAACTGCTTCTCACTTTTCCAAGAAGCTTTGCTGTTCCATAGAAAATGTTACATCTTTGGCTGGTGTTTAAGTATATTAGCTCCATAGAAAATGTATACATATGACTTTTTTTTTTTTTTTAAAAGAAAGAAAACCAAACAGTAACTAAATTCAGTGTGACACAAATGACATCTGCATTGCAGCATAAACATAAATTTCAGTGCCGTACAGAGTAAATTATACATGTTTTGTTACAGCGATTCAGAAAATACATTTTCCAACAAGATTGCCTTTTAATTGCCACTGTGATACAGTTTCTAAATATGCTTCCACTTGACAATTTTATACCTGGAATCTGATATTCTGAAGTTTTCCCTCTCCTTTTCGGTAAAGTATGTATTTTCTGTTCACTTTCATTCTAATTTTCTTCTGTCACTCTAACCTCTAATTCAGTCTATTGTTTCCATTCTGTCTATGTCAAGACACAGGTGCCTAATGGTACTTGTGTATTCCCAGCCCCTCCTGCTTTCATCCTTTCTCTTAGGTTTTTGCATTTGGAGTACATTGTTTTGCTGATTATTCATCCCCCAATTTATTGTTTAATGATGGAACTCAAATTATTTCACATTAGAGATGCTTTCAGCTTATTCACACTCAGAATGAGAAATATGACCTTGTTCTACAGCTTATTAAATCAGTGTTTTCACACTCAAAAAAATATTTACTGTTTTAATATTTAAAGTCTTAGCATTTTACCAGCCCAGTGGAAAAAAAGGTGATACTATTATGGACTACCAACAGCAAATTCTCTTGTCTAATCCAGAAACTTTTTCTTGTCTCTCTCTTGTTAAAAAATAAATAAAATAAAAGCTAATGCTAATTCATAAGGTAAAATAGGTTCCTCTTTTAGGTATAAAGCTGTAGGAAGGGCCTGCCTGATGCAAGGGGGGGTGGGGTGGGGTCAGGCAAAGACCAGAAAATAAGAGGTAGGTCTGGTGGGACTGCCTAGTGGGTATGGAAGATCTAGTGCTATAGAACATCATCTTGGGAGGCTAGGGCTAAGGCCCCACAAGTCACTAGGGCAGTAGCAGGCATTACAGCTAGCTTGGAGAGGTTAGGGTGCTAGGTGGGAGGTGTCTAGTAGAGCAGCTAAGTGCCCAGTGCATATACTCAGGGAACTTGTGAGGGTGATACCCCAGCTGCTCAGGAGGACACTAAAAAAGCAAAACCCTTTGAGCTGAATGAGAGACAGCCAAAGGTTAACAACTATGTGAATTTTGTGGACAAGATCATCCCTCCGAAAGGAGTATGATGAATAGACAGTGAGATTACCATGGTGCCCATGTAGGCCCATGGCAGGCTTGGACTACTGATTATCAGGAGCTAATTCCCTGGTAACATTTATACCAGTGGTGGGGACATCCTCAGGCAGCGAGTGACTAAAAAGACCACCTTCCCCAGGAGACAACAAAGCATGTAAACAGATGGATGGCAGCTCCGGGGATGCCCCTGTCACCCATGGGTTGGCTGGTCCATGAAAAACCGCCCCCACGATGTTCAAAACGGAACAGGCTGTGACTTCTCTGGAGCATCCCTGCCAACGGTGGTGCTCCAGAACATCGTGGAGCACACAGCGTGGAGCAGGCCAGTCAAATCCAGGGCAACAGCTGACCATGGAGTTACTGCCCGTCTGTTGAGCAGACCCATGCTGCAGCTCCACGCCCATCTATCTGTTACCCTGGGGAGTACCATGGAGTTGCAGGTGCCAACTTACAGCATCAGGTGAATGCCCGTAACTCTATGGTAGTGGTGGTGGGGTAATGATGTGTGGGTGGCCTGTGGCCCAGGGACTCTGCCTGTCTATCTAAAGTGGACCCAAGTGGAGCTGGGAATGGGCGGACTTGGGGTAGGACCCTGGAGCAGCTTTACTTCCCTGTCCATCTAAAAACACTCGAAGAAACAACCAAAGTTTTGGGAAGTCATGGCAGCCGCCAGCGATAATGTGAGCGGCACCTGTCCTGAGCGAACTTACAGTTGACTGGGCTGGGCCAACCTGTCACAGGACTCTTCTTGATTTATAATATTATGATTCACTCCTCCCATGGTGGGCAGAGGCAATGGGTAAGACAATTACTTTTTTTTTTAAAGATTGTAAGTCCTGAGAGGATAGGTACATTAATGGGTATTAGTCAAATTGGTGTGAGATGTAGGCCCTTTTTACACAGACACTCTAACACCGATAAAATGGGTGTTACATTTTATTATACATGGTACAGGGCAATAGGGATGGGCGAACAGATCGCGGTTCGGGTTCATCCGTTCGGTTCAGCTGTGTTCGGTTTGTCCGTTTGGTTCGTCCGTTCAGTTAGTTCACTGGGTTCGTCCATTCGGTTTGGTCGTTGGGTTCGACCGTTTGGTTTGGGTTCAGCTGTTCGGGAAATGTTTTTATATGGGCGCTTTTTTTTGTTTTTTATATGTTTTTTTGTTTTTTTATCTGATTTTATATGGTTTTTTGGTTTTTTATTTGGTTTTTTTGTTTTTATATGGGGTTTTTTAATTTAATTTTTTAATCTAATATTATATCTATCTTTAGGGGTGGGAAGTTCGGTACATCCGGTATCCGATACTGCCGGTATTTTGGTGTACCGGCAGTATCGGATTACTCCAGTATTTGGGGGTACCGGTACCGGATCCCTGTGCCGGATTTTTTTACATTGTGGCCATTGAAATGAATGGCCGCAATGTAAAAAAAGAAACAACCCCACCCCAAACACTTTCCCTCCCCAGTCCAGGCTGCGCAGGTGGAAGGGGGGATAACCCCCACCCACCCTGCCCAGCCTGGATTTTTTTTTAAAAAAATTTCCCCGAAGTCCCTGCTAGTGTGGGCTCTGGGCTGCTGCCGGCGACCCAGAACCTGCACCAGCAGGTAGGTACTGTGGTACTAGGGTGATCCCTGGGGTGGGGGGTGGTTTAACACACCCCACACCCCAGGGATCACCCTTCCTCCCCGCCCAGGGATCGCCTACCTTTGGCACTCTGGGCGGCGGTGGCGGTCCGGGGGCTTCAGTGCTGACTGTGGCTGCCAGCTTCATCACTTTCTAGGCCTTCCGGGGAACTTCTGAGTAAACCAACCCCCACCCCAGGGATCACACTAGTACCTGCTGGTGCGGGCTCTGGGTCACCCACACTCATAGGGACTCAGGGTAATAAATTCAGGCTGGGCAGGGTGGGTGGGGGGTGCTCCCCTTCCACCCACACAGCCTGGGAGAGGGAGGGGGGAGGTATTTTTTTCCCCCATTGATTTCAATGGGGACAGTTCCCCATTGAAATCAATGCAATAAATCCAGCACCGGTAATCCGGTTTTAATCCGGTAATCCGGTTTTTTGTAAACCGGTAACCAGTAAAACCGGTAACCGGTATTTGACCTGATGTCCCACTCCTACTATCTACACTAAATCTAACTGCTATTAACTATTCTAAATGCTATGAACTANACTAACGCTATCTCTATCACTAAGCTAACTCCTACATTATCTATCTATCTATCTATCTATCTATCTATCTATCTATCTATCTATCTATCTATCGGATGGGGGGAATCACAAACAACACGAGGGGTACAAAACTGAAATGAAACATAAATCAATCTAATAATCCTACTCTAAATGAAAAAAACAGGGGAAGGGAAGAGAATCTGGGATGGAATATATGGGAGAGGGAAAGGATTCAATGGAGGGGGGAGGGAGGAAGGAAGATTGAACACAGGGAGGGGTAAAAACAAAAAATAACCACTAAATCTATCTAAATTAAGCTAAATAAATGAATGAGAATATGGGGGTAGATGGGTTGGATGGGTGAAATGGGAGGAGGATTGCAATGGATTGGGGAGCAGGGAAATGCTGGGATACGGAGCCTTCTGAAACACCTGCTGTTCAGGAACAGTGACGAGCTCAGAAGGTGTTGGGAAAGGGGGAGGCAGATAATTTTGTTTCTTGCAAGCCTTTCCACCCCTGGTGCCTGGAAGTCTGCTCCTCAGCTGACTACCCCTCCCTGTCACGTTTGACCTTCCAGTGACCCTTTTTTCCCACCTGAACGCGATCCGAACTGTTCAGTCATTTCAACATTCGGAATCGAGTTCGTTTCGGTCAGTTCCTGTTCAGATCTGGGTTCAGGTTTGGTCATCCGAACAGGCCGAGTTTGGGCCGAACTCTGAACTTCCGAACCGCGTTCGCCCATCCCTACAGGGCAACACTGCAGCCCTGCAACATGGGCCCTTTTCACATGAGATGCCCCCACCCAGTGTAAACACCACTTGCGGTGGGTGGGGTGCATTTCGCTGGGTGGAGATGTCTGTGTAAACAACACTTGCAGTGGGTGTAGGTGCATGCATGCTCCTGCGCAACACCCATCTCCACCCACCGACAGAGCAACGGACTCCACTGCTGATTGCTCTGTGGGTGGGTGGTGGGTGGAGATGGGTGTTGCGCGGGACCATGCACCCACCTACACCCACCGACGGTGGTGTTTACACAGACGCCCTCCACCCAGAGAAATGCACCCCACCCACCGCAAGTGGTGTTTACACAGACATCTCCACCCATCTCCACCCAGTTAAACTGGGTGGAGGCAACTTGTATGAAAAGGGCCCTTGTTGCAGGGCTGCAGTGTTGCCCTGTACCATGTATAATAAAATGTAACACCCATTTTATCAGTGTTAGAGTGTCTGTGTAAAAAATAGTAGGGAATGGATCACTCCATTTTGACTTGCTATGTACTTTTCTGAAGTGACCAAAAATGGCCGCTGCTGGAGACAGAAGATGCTGGGTTCAATGGACTATTGGTCTGATGCAGCATGACCCTTCTTGTATAGATGTTAAAATGCCACAAAATTCTCAAGTGCTCAGATCTGGCATGTGGTTTTGAGCTCATATATAATGGAGTAATGTGTGTGTGTGTGCTTTTTGCCTACTGTAAAAATAAACCAGGATTGAAAACCAACTTGGTACCTTTCTGTGTTCAATGGTTTTATTGCTACTGCTCACTAGCAAACTTAATAGTTCATTCCAAGATATCAATAATATTTTTGCTTTTTAAAAAATCAAAATCAATCAGAATTAAAAATCACTATTAGAAAACAAAACAAACTTGTACCATTCTACATTAACATACTGGATGGTGTGCTCAGATCTTTAAAAATCATTACCTTCTGAGTTCAGTACTCCAGATATGATTACTTGTTTGGAACGTCAGACATGGGGAAGACAATTTGGTGCAGTATTACAGCCCTAGCAGCTAATGTGTAGGTGTTACACTAAGTCATCTGGACAGATGGTACACCCATATAGATCCATGAAGCTTGGATTGTTACTTAATTGAGGGGGTTATAACTGTGTGCTCAGGGGGATAATGAAAATATTTTTGTCTTGATCATATAAATGGTGGATACACCACTCTGGATTGCTCATGCTGAAACAGAGAGAGAAAAATCGGCAATAGAACTTCATGATATAAAATCCTCATGCTACCCTCGTGAGTCATTTCTTCTTTTATGGATAGGTTCTTCTTGGACTCTTCGATTTCTTGAGCTGTTTGTGACACTGGTGGAAAGTGTTGCCGAAAATTATTTTTTGCTATTTATCACTGTAATTTCCTAGAAGCAAACTGTTTAGGGATGTGTGAACAGGACGGAGTTTGGATGTTCGGCCATTGTGAGTAAAAACCTAGTTCGGGTTCGTGGGTTCAGTCCAGCGGAGTTTGGACAGTTTGGACGTTCGGCAGAGTTTGGCACCGCTAGGAGGCTTGGGGCACTCCAGGGACTCCCAGGGGGGCCTGTGGCAACATGGCAGGTCGTCGGAGACCCAGCATCAGCAGCAGATACTGGGAAGGCTTGGTGCTTGGCACCCCAGGTTGCCTGGGCAAGCAGGCTTGGCGCTTGGCCCCTGGGGGTGCCTGCGGCACTACGGCTGGCTGTCTGAGACCCAGCGGCAGTAGTAGAGGCTGGGAAGGCTTGGGGCTTGGTGGCTGGCCTGACACCACTACTTGGCCGGGCATTGCAGGCTGCCAGACATGGGTGGAGCAACAACAGACATTGGATTTCCCGGTAGCAGAACCCATGGTATAGCAGAGGCAGCTGTGGTAGCAGCAGCAGACAGGCAGCATGGCATGAACAGCGGAAGGCAGGCTGAGGCAGGGTTCGAGCTTGGCAACCAGGGTGGGCAGACAAGCAGCGTGGTATGAGAGGCAGTAGGGAAGGCAGGCTGGGACCTTGGTAGGGCACTCAGGCTGGTGAAGACTGTGCAGCGCATGAGAGAGAGAGCCAGTCAGATAGACGGGCCTAGATCGTCTAGCCAGAGGCCGGCTGACAGGCTTACAGATTCCCAATGCCACCAGACATCATGAGGTCAGTCAGCTAGGCTGGCCAAGGCTGTCTAGTATGAGAGAGAGAGGGGCAGGCAGGACGGGTGCCGGGCTTTGGGAGCAAGGGACAGCACCTCAGCAGCAGCAGCTCAGATTGAGGAGCCCTGTCCCAAGACTGCCCCTAGCATGGGATGGCGTGTGCCACTGCACCATCAATCCATGTCCAGGGGCAGCTCAGAGAATCCCAGCAGCGGAAGGTTCTCCTTTATAAGAAGCAACTTCTCCACCAACTTGGCCCCCAGTCTCAGGCGGTGCAGCGAGCAATTGTCCCCCGCCACAGAGAACACCCATTTTCTGGGGACACTCGGTGGGCAGGACAACAGACCCTTTGCCACTTTGGACAGGGCCGGCCACACGTCCCTCTGAAAGCTGTGTCACCACCATGTTCTGCCCCTCCCATCAACGCTGTCAGTGATGCAGCAGCAGCAGCCAGTTGAAGCCCAGAAGCGTGAGTGCACCATGGAGGAGCTGGGGTGGGGACAGCTGCCAAGTTCATCAGCAGCTGCAGGACGTGGAGGATAGCGTGGCTTTCAACTGTGAAAGCTACGCGCATGTTGGGGGAAATGATTGCGCTCGATGGGCAGCCCTTCTCTGTGGTCAGGGACATGGGGTTTAGGCGCTTGATTGGTTTCCTGGCCCCCCAGTTTAAGCTGCCCTCATGCACCACCCTGAGTCAGTAGGTGGTGCCAGCCTTGTACCGGACTTTAAAGGAGCAGGTGAGAGAGAAGCTGGCAGGGGCTGGGGGTACCACCATCCACTTTACCACTGACCTATGGTGAGCAGAAATGTGCTGCACGCCTATCTGGCAGTGATGGCAGGACCCGGAGGCAGCGTTTGGGACTGGCAAGAGGGGTTCCAAAGCAGGATATAGGTGGGCCCTGCTTCAGGTGGAAGTCATCAACGCCACGGCTCCCACACCACTTGGAACATTGAGGCAGCCCTGACAGCCATGGTGAGGGAGTGGGTCACGCCAGGTGCACCGTTCACCAAGCAGTGCATGGTGACGAACAACGTGGCCAACATATTGAGGGCAGTCCATGAGAGGGCTTCACCAGCATCCCTTGTGCCACACACACCCTTCACCTGGTGGTCAGGGACTCTGGGCTTGGGGAAGAAGGGGATTGGGGCAGGCTCCCTAATCGAACAGGGGAGGAAGCTGACCAGTTTTTTTAACCGGAGCATGAAGGGCAGCGACCTCCTCTGGGCGGAGCAGGCTGAGCAAGACTCTCCAGTGCACTGGCGCACCAGACTGTACAGTGCACCAGCTGGTGTCCACCCAGTGGAATTCCACATTCCTGATGCTTGAGCGGCTTCTTGATCAGAAAGCCATCTTGCATGAGGTTCAATTGGTGATGAACAGCGGGGCACCTCCAGGGTATGATGGGGTGGAATGGGAGATCCTGGCTCACATGGTCCTTGTTGTGAGACCATTCCTGGCCATGACAGAGACCATCAGCTCCTCCATGGCCACCATAAGCCAGGTAATCCCTCTGGTCCAGAGTCTCCTCAGGAGGCTGGATGAGATTCTCCAGGGGTAGGATTGTGGCCCTCAGGGCAGGAAGCTGGCAGATGAGGCAGTTGCTCTGATGTGGCAGCTGAAGGCAGGGCCATTGCTTCTGGATGACTTGGATGGACAGCCCTCCCTGCCTGGAATGTAGGCCCCAGAACCCTGAGGGTGGATCCTGGGGCTGGAGTGGCTGTTTCTTGATCCAGTGGAATGATGGCTCCCCTTGACTGTAATGTAGGCCCCAGAACTCTGATGGTGGGTTCTGGGACAGGAGTGGCAGCTTCTGGATGACGTGGAAGGACATCTCCCAGTGAGCAGAATGACGGCCCCAGAACCCTGATGGTGGGTCCTGGGACAGGAGTGGCAGCTTCTGGATGAAGTGGAATGACAGCCTGTAATGTAGGCCCCAGAAACCTGATGGTGGGACCTGGGGCTGGTGTGACTGACTGCTTCTTGATGCAGTGGAATGACGGCTCCCTGTGAGCGGAATGATGTCCCCAGAACCCTGACGGTGGGTCCTGGGACTAGAGTGGCAGTTTCTAGATGAAGTGGAATGATGACTCCCCATGAGCAGAATGATGACCCCAGAACCCTAACAGTGAGTCCTGGGACAGAAGTGGTAGCTTCTGGATGAAGTGGAATGATGGCTCCCCATGAGCGGAATGACGGCCCCAGAACCCTGATGGTGGGTCCTGGGGCTGGAGTGGCAGCTTCTGGATGATGTGGAAGGATGGCTCCCTGTGAGTGGAATGATGGCCCCAGAACTCTGATGGTGGGTCCTGGGACTAGAGTGGCAGCTTCTGGATGCAGTGGAATGATGGCTCCCCGTGAGCAGAGTGATGGCCCCAGAACCCTGATGGTGGGTCCTGGGACATGAGTGGCAGCTTCTGGATGACATGGAAGGACAGCTCCCTGTCAGGGGAATGACAGCCCTAGAACCCTGACAGTGGGTCCTGGGACAGAAGTGGCAGCTTCTGGATGAAGTGGAATGACAGGTCTCCCTGTCTGTAACGTAGGTTCCAGAACCCTGATGGTGGGAGCTGGGGCTGGAGTGACTAGCTGCTTCTTGATGTGGTGGAATGATGGCTCTCTGTGAGTGGAATGATGGACCCAGAACCCTGATGGTGGGTCCTGGGGCTGGAGTTGCTGGCTGTTTCTTGATGCGGTGCAATTATGGCTCCCTGTGAGTGGAATGATGGCCCCAGAACCCTGATGGTGGGTCCTGGCACTGGAGTGGCAGCTTCTGGATGATGTGGAAGGACAACTCCCCATGAATGGAATGATGGCCCCAGAACCCTGATGGTGGGTCTTGGGGATGGAGTGGCAGCTTCTGGATGAAGTGGAATGACAGCTGCCCATGAGCAGAATGACAGCCCCAGAACCCTGATGATGGGTCCTGGGACTGGAGTGGCTGGCACGCCTACTTGGCCAGGTGTTGCAGGCTGGCATCCTACTCGACTGAGCTCAATATTCTCTATTGCAATTTGGGCAAGCCTTGCCTGGTGGTGAATCTCGTGGACAACTAGCCTCAGCCCCTGGCGCACTCATCTGAGCTATGCCTGTCTAAAAGATTGAGGAGCAAATGGCTGACATGAAATACCACCAGCAGCAGCAGACATTGGATTTCCCAGGTACAGTAACTGAGGCTGACACCCCTGCTCAGCCGGGCATTGCAGGCTGGCTGGCCTTGATGTGGGACACTTGTGAACAAGTGGAACTACAGCCCTCCCTGCCTGGAATGTAGGCCCCAGAACTGTGATGGTGGGTCCTGGGGCTGGAGTGGCCATCACCCCTGCTTGGTCAGGCATTGCAGGCTGGCTGGCATCGGTGGAGCAGTGGCAGAGGCCCTGCCAGGGCTCAGTGCCTGACACCCCTGCTTGGCTGGGCAATGCAGGCTTGCATCCTACTCTCAGGATCTGAACAAACTATTCGACCAATTGGTCAAGACTTGCCCAGTGGTAAATCACGTGGCCACCCAGCAGCAGACATTGGATTGCCGGGGTACAGTACCTGTGGCACAGCAGAGGCAGCAGCAGTGGACATTGGGTTGCCGGGGCACAGAACCTGTGGCACAGACAGCAGAGGTGGCACTGGCAGCAGCAGCAGACATTGGATTACCTGGGCACAGAACCCGTGGCACAGACAGCACAGGTGGCATTGGCAGCAGCAGCAGTGGACACTGNGGAGCATGAAGGGCAGCGACCTCCTCTGGGCGGAGCAGGCTGAGCAAGACTCTCCAGTGCACTGGCGCACCAGACTGTACAGTGCACCAGCTGGTGTCCACCCAGTGGAATTCCACATTCCTGATGCTTGAGCGGCTTCTTGATCAGAAAGCCATCTTGCATGAGGTTCAATTGGTGATGAACAGCGGGGCACCTCCAGGGTATGATGGGGTGGAATGGGAGATCCTGGCTCACATGGTCCTTGTTGTGAGACCATTCCTGGCCATGACAGAGACCATCAGCTCCTCCATGGCCACCATAAGCCAGGTAATCCCTCTGGTCCAGAGTCTCCTCAGGAGGCTGGATGAGATTCTCCAGGGGTAGGATTGTGGCCCTCAGGGCAGGAAGCTGGCAGATGAGGCAGTTGCTCTGATGTGGCAGCTGAAGGCAGGGCCATTGCTTCTGGATGACTTGGATGGACAGCCCTCCCTGCCTGGAATGTAGGCCCCAGAACCCTGAGGGTGGATCCTGGGGCTGGAGTGGCTGTTTCTTGATCCAGTGGAATGATGGCTCCCCTTGACTGTAATGTAGGCCCCAGAACTCTGATGGTGGGTTCTGGGACAGGAGTGGCAGCTTCTGGATGACGTGGAAGGACATCTCCCAGTGAGCAGAATGACGGCCCCAGAACCCTGATGGTGGGTCCTGGGACAGGAGTGGCAGCTTCTGGATGAAGTGGAATGACAGCCTGTAATGTAGGCCCCAGAAACCTGATGGTGGGACCTGGGGCTGGTGTGACTGACTGCTTCTTGATGCAGTGGAATGACGGCTCCCTGTGAGCGGAATGATGTCCCCAGAACCCTGACGGTGGGTCCTGGGACTAGAGTGGCAGTTTCTAGATGAAGTGGAATGATGACTCCCCATGAGCAGAATGATGACCCCAGAACCCTAACAGTGAGTCCTGGGACAGAAGTGGTAGCTTCTGGATGAAGTGGAATGATGGCTCCCCATGAGCGGAATGACGGCCCCAGAACCCTGATGGTGGGTCCTGGGGCTGGAGTGGCAGCTTCTGGATGATGTGGAAGGATGGCTCCCTGTGAGTGGAATGATGGCCCCAGAACTCTGATGGTGGGTCCTGGGACTAGAGTGGCAGCTTCTGGATGCAGTGGAATGATGGCTCCCCGTGAGCAGAGTGATGGCCCCAGAACCCTGATGGTGGGTCCTGGGACATGAGTGGCAGCTTCTGGATGACATGGAAGGACAGCTCCCTGTCAGGGGAATGACAGCCCTAGAACCCTGACAGTGGGTCCTGGGACAGAAGTGGCAGCTTCTGGATGAAGTGGAATGACAGGTCTCCCTGTCTGTAACGTAGGTTCCAGAACCCTGATGGTGGGAGCTGGGGCTGGAGTGACTAGCTGCTTCTTGATGTGGTGGAATGATGGCTCTCTGTGAGTGGAATGATGGACCCAGAACCCTGATGGTGGGTCCTGGGGCTGGAGTTGCTGGCTGTTTCTTGATGCGGTGCAATTATGGCTCCCTGTGAGTGGAATGATGGCCCCAGAACCCTGATGGTGGGTCCTGGCACTGGAGTGGCAGCTTCTGGATGATGTGGAAGGACAACTCCCCATGAATGGAATGATGGCCCCAGAACCCTGATGGTGGGTCTTGGGGATGGAGTGGCAGCTTCTGGATGAAGTGGAATGACAGCTGCCCATGAGCAGAATGACAGCCCCAGAACCCTGATGATGGGTCCTGGGACTGGAGTGGCTGGCACGCCTACTTGGCCAGGTGTTGCAGGCTGGCATCCTACTCGACTGAGCTCAATATTCTCTATTGCAATTTGGGCAAGCCTTGCCTGGTGGTGAATCTCGTGGACAACTAGCCTCAGCCCCTGGCGCACTCATCTGAGCTATGCCTGTCTAAAAGATTGAGGAGCAAATGGCTGACATGAAATACCACCAGCAGCAGCAGACATTGGATTTCCCAGGTACAGTAACTGAGGCTGACACCCCTGCTCAGCCGGGCATTGCAGGCTGGCTGGCCTTGATGTGGGACACTTGTGAACAAGTGGAACTACAGCCCTCCCTGCCTGGAATGTAGGCCCCAGAACTGTGATGGTGGGTCCTGGGGCTGGAGTGGCCATCACCCCTGCTTGGTCAGGCATTGCAGGCTGGCTGGCATCGGTGGAGCAGTGGCAGAGGCCCTGCCAGGGCTCAGTGCCTGACACCCCTGCTTGGCTGGGCAATGCAGGCTTGCATCCTACTCTCAGGATCTGAACAAACTATTCGACCAATTGGTCAAGACTTGCCCAGTGGTAAATCACGTGGCCACCCAGCAGCAGACATTGGATTGCCGGGGTACAGTACCTGTGGCACAGCAGAGGCAGCAGCAGTGGACATTGGGTTGCCGGGGCACAGAACCTGTGGCACAGACAGCAGAGGTGGCACTGGCAGCAGCAGCAGACATTGGATTACCTGGGCACAGAACCCGTGGCACAGACAGCACAGGTGGCATTGGCAGCAGCAGCAGTGGACACTGGATTGCCCGGGCACAGAACCTGTGGCACAGGCAGCAGAGGTGGCATTGGCAGCAGCAGCAGACATTGCATTGCCCAGTAGCAGAATCCTCAGCACAGAAAGCAGAGGCGGCATTGGCAGCAGCAGTGGACATTGGGTTGCTGGGGCCCAGAACTCATGGCACAGACAGCAGAGGCAGCATTGGCAGCAGCAGCAGACATTGGATTGACTGGGCACAGAACC
>QEPC01004274.1:453626-491798 GCA_003113815.1 Sphenodon punctatus | reverse complement strand
CGGGACCGGATTTACCGGGTCGAATCCGATAATGCCGGTACGCCCGGTACCGGCATTATCGGATACCGGATTTACCGGTTTTCCCGCCCCTAGTTACTAGTAATCATCCAAAATGTTCACAGACTTTTTGGTTGTTTTATTATTTATTCCAATATCTTCCCAGGTATTGAAGTCAGGTTGACTGGTGTATAATTTCCCAGGTCTTACTACCTCCCCTCTCCCACCTCTGCCGTTTAAAAAAAAAAAAAAAGGCAAACCCCCCCCCCAACAAAACACTGTTTGCTCTTCTTTTCTAGATCTCTAGGACCTTGCTTGTTCTTCATGAGTTTGCAAAGATGATAGCTGCTGGTTCCATGGCAGATGAATACAGATTTTCTGAGAGCCCTGTCAGTGCCATAATACGTCTAGTAGCAGCACTCTCCGCAAACTGCTTATTGACAGTGCTTACCCCATTGAAGTGGATGGGATTTACAGTGGCAATCAGGTCTAATGCTGACACTAAGCATTGTGTTGTAGGTCTTTCTAATGTAAGCTACTTGCAGCTGTAACTATAAAAAGGGTATTGTCTCTCCATAATTAAATTATACCTAATTGCATTTTATATGTATAATAATTTTATTATAAAAGACATTCTAACAATTGTTTTTCCCTTTAAAGATGAGTACAGTTAACCGATTGATGTATCAAAGTAATAACAAAAAAATCTTTATCCCAACAGTCCCTTGAATTGATTAATAAAATCTATATGAATATTTTATCAAGATAGTTACTGTCTGAAGGAGTGTTCATTAGTTTCTTTTGTAAAAAAGAATCCTATTTAAGACATCTTTCATCTTTTTAGTGATTTATTCTCTTTGATTAGAGGTCACAATAGAAATACTTTTGTTTTAAAGTGCAATTAATTTAATCTGTAAAAGGGTATAATTGTGAGGAGGTTGCATTAATATTGGGGTGCATTGGCATGTGTGTGTGTGTGCGCGCTAGAGAAGATAATGGTGGATTTGACCCAATGCAATATAACTCAAAGGGACGATGATATTTGTATTGCCAGAATGATTTCTTTTCATTTTTTAGAATTCTACAGTTAAAAAATCAATTGGATTTGCGTATCCCAAAAGTTCAGGAATTGATATCCTAAATTACGATATTAGGAGCATAGCAATCCTACATACCTCTGCTTATTATTACATGATCAAACATATTCCACAGAGGGAGAGTTATATATCCCCTGTGAAAACATGGATTTTTCATTATGGGCATCTTTTTTTTTTTTTTTTTTTTTTCAGTGGTACAAAATTATTCCCTCTTCTAAACATATGATTCATGATACCCTGAAGACTGCTTGGAGAAGTAGGTAATTATTAGCTACCCCACTGCCTAGGGAAATAGCTTGGAGATCTTTCAGAAGCCTCATGCAAATGGTTTGGGATGTTATACAACACTAGTTTTGGTTAGGCTGTAATTTATCTAATTTAATTGTTGGGAAGAGTAAATCTTTGAGAAGGAACAAAGGAAACTTGACAAAGAGAAGACAGGGCAGGAAAGGTGCTGGCGTATAGACTGCAGCAATTAGATACTGATGGATTTATAGCTGTCATTCTCAAAGTAAGTAGAGAAGTTCACCCTGGAGTCATCAGTAATGACTTTATGTTTTCTAAGGCTCCATATCAATCAGAATTAAAGCCTTAAACCACAAGGTGAAATAATTACTTGCCTGAATTAAGCTCACTTGTCAAATAAGACTGTATTGTGTCTTAGGTGTTGGTATGCTTTGCTGACAGACTTCATTTCTTTAAAGGAACTTAAGGTTCCAGTGCTTGTCTTCATGCTGTATTGTCAGGATCCCAACCCAAAAGCAGGGGCAAAGCAAGGCAAGTGGCTGGGTTCAGACCAGGGTCAGTATCTGTCTTTTCAGGCTTCATGGCCAATGGGGCAGTCCACAGCTTTGGTTAATAGTCAAGTGGTTTCTTCCTACATGTGTCTGGTTCAGAGGAACTGGGTGCAACAGGTTTGCCCCAACTCGGTTCTGTGCCTTGGTTTCCTCCCAAACCAGCCACCAGAACTAGAGTTCCTTAAGCAACTGCTTTTATTGTCCAGTTCCCTTCGTCTTCCTGTCCACCCAGGCCTTCCTTCTGGCTGTGGACTTAAGTTCACGAATCAAAGAAGTGCATATATAGAAATCTTAACAAACGCGCTCTATCAGATTGTGTGTCCCTTGCTCCAGGGGAGGAGCTAGATGGGAATGGTCCCTGGTGATGGAGAAGGAATGGGCCTCTTGCTGAGGCACTCCACTCAAGTGTGCATATGCATTCTACATGCACATGGACCCCAGATTCATGAGCCCTGGTACTACTGCACCTATTACAGCTATCCCTCTGCTTTGCTCCAGGGATTACTTCTGAGGCATACCACCCCAGCCTAGAGGCAGCTCTTTCTGACTTCCCCTGGGGCTGGTAAGTCTCCCTCAGCTAGGCTGTCCTGATGATCCTCTCTTACAACTGAACTGAAGCTTTTTGTTTTGTTTTTTTAAAAATTCTCTCCAGGGGTCAGCTGATTTTCCCAGGCACAGCTGACCATCATCTCCTTCCATTCACTACAACTGGGGAGGTTTAGCTGGAGCAGGGGGAACTGAGCCTGTTAACCTTTGCAGGACCAGCTTGCTCTGCTACACTGGATTAGAGTTCAAAGCTGGGTCGGTACTAGGTGATCAGTCCAGGAATGGAAGACAAAAGCTGGGGAGAGGATAGGAAAAGTAAGGACTCAGATTTGGACAGGAGAGTCGGCTGAGGTGGAGCAGGGTAATGCTAGACCAGGAAGCCCTAGCAGGTGAAAAGCAGAGTCTCTATCTGTTCAGAACTAAGGGCCTCTGACCCAGGAAGTAAATATTAGGGACGACTAGCTAGTTGGGATGCTAGTTGGGATGCAGGTATGTCAGGATGCTGGGCAAGACAGGTCCAAAAGGGAAAATTAGTTTATACTAGGCTTGCCACTTTCTGTATTTGACCTGGGAAGGGGTGAGGCCAGGCTAAAAAGTGGGAGGGGGGGGAGGGTCTCTGTTGCCCCTTCTGACATGATCACACCCTTTTGGAGTGTCATGGCATCAAGATGTTCTGAAGAAAGCAGAACCATGTTAGAAACCATGTCTTTGGTGCTGTCTAGGATCATGGGATTATACTGAAGTCTCAAAATGAGTCCACACAGGCAAAAATGTTGCAAAACCCTACCTGAAAGAACAAATTGTACGACTCCTCAGCAGTGTTCTTATAAAAGGTCGGATTCTCACTTGGTGTAAATTGGTCTGGCTAAATTCATGTCAATTGACTATTCATGGAAAACATGAAGGGATGCTTTGGGTTTCTTTAACTACTTTCCCCGCTCTGCAACTTTTGAGCAATATTTGAATTCACTGATCAGGACATTTTCTCATGCAAACTTTGGCTAGTGTCAGTGTGCTGTGTGTGTCCTCCATGTTCCGCTTCTAATGAACAACTGTAAATAGATAAACCAAAACAGAAATATCCTATTATGGGTGACTGTCTTCTCTAACAAAAATTATTTCCCTTAAACCTGTCATGCAAAATGACAACATGAGCTGTGCCCAGTGGCATTAGATTACTGGATGTCACATCACATCATGCATTTGATAACCTGGCATAGCTTGATACAATGTGACACTTACATTAGGATTGAATACGGTTTAAAGAAACAGTACAAGCAGACGCAAATTGACTACCCAGCCTTCAAAATGGTGAATATATGATATCCTGAATTTACCGGTTACCAAGCTATTTTTATTTGAGGTCAGCTTAGATGAACTCAGGAGTCTATTCTGACCTGTGGAATGTTTGAATTTTACAGTTACTAACATAAGACTTGTTCTATCTGAATTAGTTCTCTTTGGATCGGGGGACCCACACACTCTGGTTTGCACATACAAGATAGATTCAAATAAATGGAATCTTAATCATAGTTTTAGATTTATTTAGTTATTCACACACTTATAAACCCAGTCTGTAATGATCCAGCAGCAATTACCTAGCTAGACAATATTCCTCCCTTCCCACAGAGTCCAGGTCTTACGTTTCTTGCTAGTTCAAGCGGCGATTGCTCTCTGTGTTGGAGTCCGGAGGTAGGTGGTGGCCGGGTCTGGTCAAATTTTAGGACCCTCTATGGAGAAGTCCCAGAAAGGGTCACAGCCCATGAGAACCAAAGTAGGTTTCAAGCACTGTGACAAAGTTCTGGTCTCTACTTCAGTCTTTTATAGTGTCTTGAGTGGGGAAAAGATGTTCTTTAGAGTACATATTCCAGGGTGCTTGATTGTGCAATATGCTTGTCGGTATTCATCTTCATCTAGTCATCTTCCAAGGTCTTCGACCTTTATACCTTTGCGGTCTGGCTATTGTCCGCCTTTCCCATCCATCTGGAGCCTGGGTGCTAATGGTCACGTTGGCAGTTTGTTTGTTAGTTGAGGCGGGTACTTGATACCAGGACATCTTCCTCCTTCACTTCAAGCAGGGAGCAGATATGCTGATGTGTACGCCTTTGTTGTTTACTGCAGCTAACCATCTGGGTGTATACCAGGTCTTCATCTTAAGTCTTTGTTTAACCACTGAAAGTCTGTTTACAGTTGAAAGGCTGGATACCAACCCTGTCTGTTCTGGTGCAAAAGGGTGATGTTGCAAGATCAATTGACGGATCCTGGGAAGGCCCTGTGGGTTTTTCTGTCATGATTTCTAGCTAATATAAAGAGTGCTGCTGAGTAGACTAAATACTAGGGGTGGGAATTTTGATTCCCCCGGTATCCGATACTGTTGGTATTTTGCTGTACCGGCAGTATCGGATTAATCTGGTAATTGGGGTACCGGTACCTGTTCCCCATGCCAGATTTTTTTACACTGCGGCCATTGAAATGAATGGCCGCAATGTAAAAGAAACAAAAAAAACCTTTCCCTCCCACATCCGGGCTGCACGGGTGGAAGGGGGGACACCCCCCACCCACCCTGCCCAGCCTGGATTTAATTTTTTTTTTAAAGGTACAGCGCAAGCCCGGCTTCAGCCCTGACAGTGGCTTCAGAACTTCACTAGGCCTTCCGGGGAACTTCTGGGTTTCCCTGAAAGACCTAGTGAAGCGCTGAAGCCAGCCACTGCTGAAGCTGCCGGGCCCGCTGTGCAGCAGCCGCCACCACCGCCCGGAGCGCAAGTAAGGTAGGTGATTCCTGGGGGGGGTAGGATGATCCCTGGGGTAGGGAATGTGTTAAACCACCCCCCACCCCAGGGATTGCCCTAGTACCTGCTGGTGCGGGCTCTGGGTTGCCGCCGCCAGCACGGCAGCGGCCCCGAGCCCGCACTAGCAGGGACTTCGGGTAAAAAGATTTTTTTTTAAATCCAGGCTGGGNTCAGAACTTCACTAGGCCTTCCGGGGAACTTCTGGGTTTCCCTGGAAGGCCTAGTGAAGCGCTGAAGCCAGCCAGTGCTGAAGCTGCCGGGCCCGCTGTGCTGCAGCTGCCACCGCCACCTGGAGCTCAAGTAAGGTAGGCAATCCCTGGGTGGGGGGGAGGGCGATCCCTGGGGTGGGGTATGTGTGAAACCACCCCCCACCCCAGGGATTGCCCTACTACCTGCTGGTGCGGGCTCTGGGTCGCCGCCTCCATCACGGCAGTGGCCCAGAGCCCGCACTAGCAGGGACTTCAGGTAAAAAAAATGTTTTAAAAAATCCAAGCTTGGCAGGGTGGGTGGGGGGTGTCCCCCCTTCCACCCACACAGCCTGGGAGGGGGCGGTATTGTTTTTTTTCCCCCATTGATTTCAATGGGGACAGTTCCCCATTGAAACCAATGGAAAAATACCAGTACCGGTATACCGGTTTTAATCCGGTAAACCGGTTTTTTGGAAACTGGTAAAACTGGTATCCGTTTTTTTGCCTCAAGTCCCATCCCTACTGAGTACTTTTACATAGAATGATCTTTTCTCAAGGTACAGATACATTTTTAGTAGTACATATATATTTAAACTGAATCAAAATAAGGAGTTTTATAACTTTCATATTGCTTGATTATGAAACTATTAAGACATACTCATTCATTTTAATTCATAACATACTGTGGGTGATTTCAGACGTTACGCAGTTAAATTCACCACTGTGAATCCCACCCCGGTGTGAATGGCTTCACTGCAGGCCATGGTGAGACACGCGGCCCCAACAGACATGACAGGGGCAGCACCACTGTCTGGGGCCAACCAGAGAGAACATGGGCCCGGGGAACCCAACAGATGTGATGCAGTGGCGAGAGTCATGGTGGGAGCCCCACAAAGCACCGGGGTCACACAGACACAAACATGGCCGCCTGAGGGCAAACGAAGCCACAGACGGCAGAGGGCCCTGCCCATGGAAGGGAAACATGAAGGGAGGGGGTGGAGGGAGCTGCAGCACTCGCAGACAGTGGCCCCACGCAAGGCATGCACACTTCAAAACTAGAAGCGTACACACACACAACAAAGCGGAGCGGAGCATGGGGGAAGAGGGAGGCACACACCAGGGGGGGACAGGGAACCCCCCGTCCGGTCGGACACATGGGAGGAGGGTGGCACAGGCAGCCCACCAGGAGGGGGAGGGGGCAGAGCCCAGAGGGCAAGGGGAAGGGGGACCCAGCAGTCGAAGGAGACAGGAGGCAGCACAAGGCACAATGAAGAACAACAGGCGTTTATTGAAGACACAAGCGGTACCGGCCAGGCACAGAGGCATACAGAGCGGGAGCACGTGGAGACAGGGCGCGGGAGACAGGGCAGCAGCAAGGGGGGCACGAGACCCAGTCCAGGAGGGGGGGGAACCTGCACAATGGCCCACCATGGAGCCAGGGTCTGATGGAGAAGCACACCCAGTGCACGTGGGGAGGCACTGGACAAGGGCACGGAAAGCCCCCCCCCCCGCATGGGGGAGGAAGAGCATGGGGCCCCCCCAGACATACTCTCCAAGGCAGCCAGGGGGCCGGTTGAAGGTCGGGCCATGGTCGAGGGCCACCAAGGCAGGGGAGCAGCCCCAGCCCCACGGAACAGGGACCCCCAGGCCGGCCAGGTGCAGGAGAGTGGGGCGCAGGGGTGGGGGAGGCAGTTCACAGACACAGAGGACTGTCAGTGACACATCCACCAGAGGCCACACGGAGGGTTCCGGGGTGGCGGCCGCAGGTCCAAGGCGAGAGGGTGACAGGCAGGCAGGCGGAGGCAGGTCACAGGGGGTCCAGCCATCCCAAGGAGGCAGCAGGCATTGACGTGAGCACCCAGGCCACAGGCGGAAGGAAGGTGCAGCCATGACGCACGCATCCTCACCATCTCCCCGCTGTTTGCCCGCATGTACAGGGGGGACTTTGCAGACATGCGAATGACCTGGATAGAGGGGGGTGATGATGCCCCCATGCATCACTGGTGATCCGGCATATCCCCTGAAGCGATGGCTGATGAAGGCATTCCCAGTGCCCGTCACCCCAGCTCAGCAGCGGTACAACACCCACCTCAACACAGCTCACACCATGGTCGAGAGGTCCTTCGGTGCCCTCAAGCAGCATTGGTGATGTCTAGCCGGCTGGCTGGAGTATACGGTGGAGATCTCCTCCCTTGTCATTGGAGCCTGCTGCGTCCTACACAATCTATGCGAGTCCGATGGGGTTGCTCTGGATAACGCCCCCCCTCACGCCGCCTGCCTGGCCCGGTACTGCTGTATGCTGACATGCCCAACCCCCGCAAGTACCGCTATGCCAAGCGCATCAGGGCAGCACTGGCCCATCACGTTGAGTGCCTGGCCCATCCCTGAGGCCCCTGTTGCCTGGACCCTCCCAACCAGACCTGCACCATGATCGCAGCAAACCAATGCTACTGTAGCCCCGTACCTGCATGAAATAAAGCACTCGGACAGATTTAAGTGTGCCACCGAAGATTTATTGTGCTCCCCCAGTCCCGCCCAATACCCCGTTACACCCAGGTGCCCTTGTGCCCATCCCCCCTCCCATCTCCCTCAGTGGTGCTGGGTGCCCCCTCCCTTCCCCATTCCCTTTGCTGCCCTGCCCCTCCCCCTTCCCATGGTGCCCCTTGGCCAGCCCCTCCCCCGGGCAACTGGGATGACCAAGGCTATTGACCCCCCCTTGTCCGAGGTGAAGGAGACGGTGCTGTCAGTCACCTGGTCCGGGAGGCCTGCCCCTACCCCCTGTCCAACGCCCCTGAGGGGCCCCTGCCCCTACCCCCCTGTGCTGCCTGCTGCCATATCAGGGTCTGGCAGACTGGCTGCTGGCATCTCAGATGTGGGGGAACGGATCCCCAGATCCGTGGTCCCTGATGCTGTTGGGGTGGCGGGGGTGGTGGAACTGGCAGGGCCTGTGGTGTGGCCGATGGGGGTGGAGGGGGCACGTGTCTGGGTGCTGGCACGGCATCCGGTGGGGCTGCTGCCATGATGAAGGCACTCCGGGCCCCTACCTGCAGGAGGAGGGATGTGCCCTGCTTGAGCGAGCGGTCCAGCTTCCGTCCGTGCTCCATGGCCCGGCGGTCCTGCCGGTCCAAGTGGGCCTGGAGTGCCGCCAGTTGTCGGTTCATGTCCCGCCTCAGCAGCCACTGGTCCTTCCTAGTCTCCGACACCAGCGCCCGGTCCCTCCCCTCCACCTGTTTCAGTGCCCTCGTTGTCCCCTCCTCCAGCCGGTTTACTGCCGCCAGCATCTCCTCCGTCTGGCATGTGCTGGTGGCCACTAGTTCCTGCGCAAGGTTCTCCCTGCACCTGCATGCCCGAGCTTGGTGCTCCCGTATCCTCTGGGCTGGCGGAACTGGCGGCCCCTGGCCATGGCCCTCCCGTGCTTGGTGTGGCTCTGTGGAGCGATATAGGGATCAGTTCATCATGTGGGGTGCCGTTCCCCAGCCCCCTCTCCCGTCTCCATGCTCTGCATGCTCCTTCCCCCTGGCATGGGCACCACCCACCTCTTGTGCTGCTCCCTCTGCCCATGTCCTATCCCTACCTTTGGGGCTGTGGGGGATGGATGGCTCCCATCCCCTTCCACTGCCTTGGCCCCCCCCCTCCCATTGGGGTCCGTGCATGTGCCCTGCCCTTACCTGCTCCCTCGGTGTCCGTTCCCTCTGAGGCTGGGCGGTCGCTGGGGCTGGTCTCTGGGTCAGCAGCCCATGAGGGTCAGGGTGACAGTCTCCTCCTCCACCTCCACCTCCTCGGAGTCCGCTGGGGCATGGGTGCCCTCGTCGGAGGTAGGGCTGGGGGTGTGTTGACTGCATGTGCCTGAGGTTCCTGGCATCTCCTCCATGGTGTCCGTGCCCTGTGCTGGGGCTTGCTCGAGAATCCCCGGCTGCAAGGGGGGGCTTCTCCTCTGCGGGCCACTCCTCCCGGGCATCCCCTCCTACCAGGCACCGGGCCACTATGGAGCCCTTGCGGTGCAGCACCCAGCTCAGTGCGTCCATGTATGGGGAGGCACATGTCACCCGCCCAGAGCGCCGGTTTTGTCCACAATGTCCTTGAACCCCATTTTCAGTTCTTTTATTTTTGTCCGGCACTGTGTGGGTATTCTGTCATATCCAACCTCCCCCATCTCCGTGGCTATCTGGGCGAACACCTGTTCATTCCTGGTGTTGACTGCCAGCTCGCCCTGCATCTTGGGTGTCGCTGAGATGGCAATGAGGTCGTGGGTCTCCTGGAGCACCCACTGACCCCCCCCTTTGGTACCGCTGCCTGGGTGCCGGCCCCTCTGCTGCCTCTTTCTCCTCCATGGCAGCTGCTTCCTGGCCCTGGCTCCCTCCAGCCTCGGCGTCCTCCAGGGTGCGTGCCCTCTTGCTGGTCTATTTGGGGGAACGATGGGGGCTGTTGGGTAGGCTCCTGGCAGCTGTGGTTCCTCCCTCCCATGCCCGTCCTCTCTCCAGCTCCGACCCACCCACTCCCAGCTGCACCCCCTAACTTCTTCCGGGGTGGCCCCATGTGCTGCTGGATGTCCCCCGCTGGGCCGGGTTCCCCCTCCTGATGCTGCTGCTACTGCTGCACCACCTCCTCCTCACCCTCTTGCTCCATCCTCCACTCGGTTTCCTCCACCCTCCTCTTCATCGCCTGCTCCACCACGTTTCCCTACTGCTTCCTGCCCTTTAAATATCCCTCTGTGTTCCACTTTTTGTCAGTTGCCTAGCAGTGACGCTGCATGCCGTCACCATGGCCTGTGGTCATTTCCTTCCACCGCGGCCGGGGTTTTCCCTTCAGACATTACTTTTCATTCACCCCTGCCTTGGTGAGCATTCACCGCACTTCTCGAACTCCTCCCGTCCTGACCTCATGAAGCGTGGTTAGGTTCACCCCAGCCCGTGTTTGACTGTGGTGAACATCTGGATGTGGGGCAACAGACGTGCATGGCTCTTTCACCATCGCCCGCGTTTGACTGACTGTGGTGAATGCCGGAAACGTAACGTCTGAAATCACCCTGTGTCATGTACGTTTGGTGATGGTATCATAGATAAATGCCTGGTTGCAGAGAGAGGCTGACTTAGGATTTTAGTGACCCTGGATGGATGGCATTGGTTTCCTTGATCCCACTCAGTCTGTTGCCCGGGTTACAGTACGGAGACAGAGCTTGTGTCCTTGGTTGGCGATCTTGTAGGACTGGACAAGGGTCATATGACCCTTTTGATCCTATTAGATCTTTCTGCAGCTTTCAATACTGTTAACCATGAGTTGTTGGTGACATGCCTGTGGGACCTGTCGGGAGTGGACGGAACTGTTTTGCAATGGTTCTGTTCCTACCTTACAGAGAGATGTGGTGCTTGGGGACTGTACATCAACTCTTGATGGCTTCCTGTGTGGGGTCCCGCAGTGGTCTATTTTGTCCCCTCTCTTATTTTACGTGTATAAATTTAACGGGGTATAATTTTTAAAAAATAAATAAATAAAAATGAATAAATAAATAAATAAATATATGAAACTGCTTGTGCACAGCTGAGGGTTTCGCTGCCATCAGTATGCATACAACACTCAGCTGTATTTATCATTTTCATCCAACCCAGGCCCTACTGTCGGCTGGCACTTCTGTCACTGGTGACAGCCCACAATGGAAACGATACTGAAAACCAAATCTTTGTTATCGCTCCAAATTGATACCGATATCGATAATGGCACCGATAATGAAGTTTCATTAACGATAACAAAAATGACTGTTTTTAATAACAAAAAACGAAAACAAAAAATGACGTGATCTATTGTACCACTTGTATTTGGTGCACGCTGGTGCACACCCCTATAGGATGGAGAAGGGAAGGGAGAGGGGGATATATAGAGAAAGACAGGGATATGCTCTTGAAAGTGAGAAGCAGCAGGTGCACATGCTTAGCTTAGTTCTGAGTGGGTGGGGAGGGAAGGATAGGACAGAGCAATCCTAAGGAGCTAACTCCTGTGAGGAGTTAAGGAAAGCTAAAAGAGGTAGGTTTTTCTCCTGTACCTTTTACTATAGGAAGTGGCCTTTTGACAACATGGGGCTCTCTTCCAATAAAATGTCCATTTTCAATGGTAATTTTGGTATTTTCATTTTTTATTTTTTTTTAAAGAAGAAAAAACTCCAAACAAACCTAAAAGCTCCAGTTTGGGGGTTGTTTTGAAACCAATTATTTTGTTGTTCGAGTTTCAGTTGGTGCAAAATTCAGGGGGTTGTTTTTGGTGGGACACTTTCCCCTACTATTTTCCCCCAGGGAAAGGAAGAAAAAATGTCAGTGCAAACAAAAACATTTGCTTTTTTCATAAGAAAACAATATTTCCACGAAGCTCTTGAAAAGACTCTGATATTGGGAGAAAATTTTTAAATGTTGTATCCTATGCACTAAAACATCATTCAATGGTAATGGGACTTGGGTGGCTTTTGAAAATGTAATCTACTGCGCCACTTTCATTTCTAGCACGTACTGAAGAAACGTAGGGCACAATCCACAGTATTGTAGCTTCAGTGGGACTTCTCTGGAATAAGTGGATTGAGGATTGTGGCCGTGGGGTTATGCCAATGAAGCACTCTGAGGGCTGAAGCCATTATAAGGAAGATGTAACCATCTGGTGAAGAACCTTTATTATATAATTTCTCCATAAACTTAACACGTTATTTTTATGTTATTTCTTGCCTAGGTTGCTCTGTCCTTTCAGAATTTCTTATCAACGTGTGTCGTTTCTGAAAGATGGGTCAGACTATCCGAATACCACTGCTACTACTTTTGTGTGTGTTGATATATATCTTAATAATTTTTATTCACTAGCCGGTTTCTTTATTTTTGTTTAAAATCTGATGGTGCTGTAATATGAAGTCTTGCCTATCCATAACACAGCAATACTTCTGGGTTATCCATCCTGAGAGAGTGACTGACTGCTTTCGGGGGGCGGGACGGGGGGATATGTGGCAGCGAAGGCCAATTTTGAACACATTAAATATAAGGAGAGTCATGGACTATGCAATCGGGGAAGAAGGAAAGGTAGGTCAAATATTGGCTCTGTCCTCCTTGAGAATGTCTTAAGAACATAGGACCTGTCATATTAGAATGATAGAATATGCCAGAGCTGGAAGGGACTTTGAGGTTTGTCTGCTCCAATCTCCCACTTTTGATGCAGAATGACTATAGCTACGCCATCCCTGATGGATGGCTCGCCAGACTCTTTTTGAAACCCTCTAGTGATGGAGAGCCTATAACCTCCCTAGTCAGCTTGTTCCAATGCTGAACAGCTCTTACTGTTAGGATTTTTTTCCCTGATATCTAATAGAAATCTACCTTCCTGTAATCCAAACTCAGTATTTGTAGTCCTGCCCTCTGTAGCAATGCAGAACTGTTCCTTTCCATCTTCTGTATAGCAGCCCTTTAGATGTTTCAAGATTGCTATCATGTCGCCTCTTTATCTTCTTTTTACTAAGCTAAACATTTGAAATTAATTTCCTGTCAGTGCATCCTTCAACCATTCTTCATTGGTCTTGCTTTCCAGACCCTTTATCACCTTTGTTGCTCTCCTCCGAACCCACTAATTTGTCAATATTACTAGGCTAGGCCAATGGCTGAACCTCCTCAATGTCCTCTGTACAACAGTGGCCAGCATGGGATGCGCCATCAGAAGTGTCCAGGGAATAAGTAGAATGCTCCATCCCCTGCCATGCACTCCCAACTTTTTGCTGCATCTCTTGACCACAATAGTAGCCATTAGTAGACCTAGCCTACAGTTATACCATTGGCTTTTCAGTCAGATTTCCATGGCAATGAGTTCCACAGATTATTGGGCATTATGTTAAAAGGCACTTCATTTGATCCTTTCCACAATAACTATTAGTCCAAAAGCTCATGTAAATATTACAAATTCAACAATAATAGTGTATTACTGCTTCCTGTTATTCCAATATAATGTTTTATTTTGACCTAAACTGTTTAAAGCAACCATACTATACTGTTCCAAACTTGTTCTTACCTGACTTGTCGGAATGACATCCGGTGAAAACAGACATGACGCTAACCACCCTTTAACCACCCTTGGTGGTTATTTATGCATGTTGCAGGGCTGTATTGGTGCCCTATGCAGCCCTGAAACATGCATTAATTACCACCAAGGGTGGTTAAAGGGTGGTTAGCGTCATGTCTGTTTTCATCCATTGTCATCATAATCAGTCCACTTTCTGCGGCCAAACGACCACTGTTGTCAGTTCTATTCGAGTTTTAGTTCCTGGAGATCTAAAGAATTAAAGGTCCTGTGGAGATCTGTGCAGATGGTAAAAATGACATTCTTTATTTAGAACATTCCAATAAAACCTGGAAAAAGGTGCTTTACAAAAACATTCTAAAAGCGGGAAGTGAGCCAGAAGCCTCACAATGTTTAAAATTCCAACAATCATCCTCAGAACAACGTAAAAACTCATAGAACGTTCTAAATGTATCATTTAAAAACAGCCCTAGAACTCTATACCCTCAGAGACTGTAGATTTGAAGAGCCTACATTATTTGTTGGGAAATGTCCTCTTTGATTTGGAACAAATGTACTGTGGACACAGGATTATTGCCATCTTCTTTCATCTGGTGTAGGCCCCTATAGCTTGAGGACAGTGGTACTAATTACATCCTGAAACCTTTCCAGGTGCAATAGTTAGACCTACTGGCTGCAATCCTAAATGCACATACACTGGCATAACCTCATTGTTTAGAGTTGTAGCCATTACTTTCTTGAACTGGCATTTGTGAAGGTCCCAGGTGCAGTGGCTCAAAATAAAACTTTGCCAAAGGACCTTAAAGGGGCCATGTCTCTAACTTAGTAAAACCATTTCTGTCTTTTTCATTGTTCATAGGCATTGAAACTAATCATTTAAAAATTCAATACAAATAATAAAACCAGTTATTGCATTTAAGAAGAAAAGGCTACCTGCCTTATATTTATATGGAATAAAAAAGGAAAGTCAAGCTTGCTGTATTTACAAAATACCCAAACAAGTTAACAGAACTGAGACTGCATTCACACCTGATGGCGGCGCGGCATGGCATCAAAACACCTGCACGGCAAAGATGCGGCAGGGGAAGGAGGCCGATGTCGGAAGTACCACCCACGCGAACAAGGTTCTGGTAAACAGATGTACATTTAATTGTTGTGTCAGACAAATCATGATGCGTCTTGACTGTATTATCACGGCAGGACCCCCATTTCCTTCTCTATCATGGTCCTGTGTACACATTTTAATGAATATCTAGATTTATTTTTTCCTCAAAGTAAACATTGACCTCTCTTTAATCTCTCGTAAGCTCTCTTAATATTTACCCCTCCATTCAATAAATCTTGAAACTTCAACAAAGCTTAATATCCTTTTAATAGTGACTCTGCCCTTTCCCCCTCTTTCAGTAAAGTTTGCACAGAGCTTTGGGCATTTTGAAAAAGAATAGCTTGCTGCATAAGTAGTTTGAGAACCCCTTCCAATCCACTTGCTAATATCCTTCTTGTATCCTGTGTCCTCCTGGTTCAGAGTAAGTAAAGTCATGAACTGAAGGAAACAATTGAAGAGATTGAGATAATGTGAAGGCTGTGTGCTTACCAACACCAGTAATAACAGGACTTGGACCACTTTCAGACATGCCCCCCCCCCCTCCCTGGCACATATTCTGGCTGCAGGGGGAAATGCACAGCCATAATATGTGGGGGGGGAGGGGATGTCTGAAAGTGGCCTTAGATTCAGGTGACCTGTTCCAAGACCACATAAAATAAGATTCAGGAATGACAACACTTTTTGTGATCCTTATGAACCAGTAGGGGTGCAAACCAAGTCCCCATGTTGTTTTTCGTTTTCATTATTAAAATGTATTGTTTTCATTTTTGTTAATAACAAAAGGCAATCACAGGGTGCCATTCAACTGCCTGGGACCTGCTTGTGGTGCTCATTGGCCAGCGATTACATCCATGAGATTTAATGTGGACAAGTGCAAAGTGATGCATGTAGGAAAAAATAATCCAAATTATGTGTGCACAATGTTGGGTACTAAGCTAGGAGTTACCACTCAGGAAAAGGATCTGGGGGTGGTTGTGGACAATACAATGAAATCCACAGCGCAGTGCACAGCAGCAATAAAAAAAGCAAACAGAATGTTAGGAATTATTTGGAAGGGGNGTCGCCCCATCTCAAAAAAGACATAGCTGAACTAGAAAAGGTACAGAGAAGGGCAACAAAAATGATCAAGGGCATGGAAGGGCTCCCGTATGAGGAGAGGCTTGGTAGGTTGGGGCTCTTCAGCTTGGAGAAGAGATGACTGAGAGGAAATATGATAGAGGTCTATAAAATCATGAGTGGTGTGGAACTAACAAACAAGGAACAGTTATTTACCTTCTCAGCTAGTACTAGAACTAGGGGACACTCCATGAAACTCATGGGTGGCAAGTTTAAAACAAATAAAAGAAAAGATAGGTCCATTAGCAGCTATTAGTCAGATAGGATCAGCGAACATGATGGGAGCTGGGGGAAAACAACAGGGAATGGATTCCCCATTGTGACCTGTTGGGTGCTTCTCCCAAGCCACTGTGATTGGCCACTGTCGGAGACAGGATACTGGGCTAGATGGACCATTGGTCTGACCCAGTATGGCACTTCTTATGTCCTTCCCTTCCATCACAGGCCCAGTTCAAGAGTTCAACACTGCTTCTGGCTCCGAGATGTCTACTCCCTCCTCCGCTCTCCACATTTCCCTCCAAAAAACACTTGCCAGGCTGCTAGACAATAATGAAATTAATAACAACTTTCATTATTGTTATTGATTTAGTTATTATTTGTTGTTGTTTTTGTTATTGAAATAACAGTAATGAAAATGACATGCACACTCCTATGAACTAGTAAGACAAACTATACTTGTTCTCAGCTTCTAACAAGTGGACTCCCCTGAAGTTATGTTAGCTGATTTTGCCACCGAACTATAACCCATTATGAACCTAAAAGCTTGGTAGCTCTCAAAGGGACCCTTTCAAAGGTACTTGGAGGGTAAGAAAGGCAGATACATTCAACAAATTAGAGAGCTGCAGAAGTTGGGAAGGCAAAAATGTTGGCCCAGGAAAAGAGTCTGTATTTCTGTGCCTTACTGCCTTTGTATGAAGTTCCTTTATTTACCTGCAGTACATTTTATGAAGCAGTAGGTGTGTGGCACAATAGACAATATAGATCATTGGTGAAGGGAAGTAGGGGCTGGTATCTATATTTCATTCAACCTGCAGTGGACTGTGTAATACAGCGGTGGTTCTGACTTCTACTTGCCTGAGGAAGGACCCTCTGAGGTCTGAAAGCTTGCACATTTCCACCAACAATAGTTGATCCAATAAAAGGTATTATCTGAACTAGTATTTTGTCTCCATGCAGGGGTGAGTAAGAGCTTCCCTCCCAGGAGCCATTTCAAAAATGAGTACAAGTTCCAACCGCCTTATAAACGTTGAAGGCAGGGTTGCTTAATGAGTGTGTTCAGGAAGAGGAGTGTCCAGATCATGGATCTGTCCCTTATCCTTATGTGCATGCCGTCATTTATATTCCCTTATCCTGATCTCAGTCTTTCAGTGCTTGAGGAAAGGAACTGGATCTAGGGGACAAGTTCAGGAACTGGACAGGGATCAAGTAAAAACTAACTGGGTTACATTTGGCCCCCAGCTCTGAGATTCCCCATCTCTGATGGAATGAGTTGGATCCTTCAATTACTCAGCTACAGGAGGGCACGCAAATGCATGTGGCATCATTACCATGGTCATAAGCAACCTGTTATACTCTGTAATACTCTACAGCAATTTAGTCATTGTTTAATTGAAACACATGCAAATAATTAACAAACTTTTGCTTATAAATGCAATATTAGACTAACGTATGACCAAAATGCAAAGAAGATGCCTAGGCTCTTTTCTCATCCTCCATCCATAATGTGTAGATGTGTTCAGCTACAAGGTCACAACTAAGAAGGGTGAGTACTAGGACAAAATATTTTGAGACTGAGTAAATTAGGGGATGAGAGTGAGAAATGGCAAAACTTGGGAAAAGAGACTCCAAAATAGAGACGTGCTTCTGCACCAGATAAAGACTACAAGACAAAATGGAGTGCTGGATTAGAGATATTTATTATTTATTTATTTTAGAAATTTTTACCCTGCTCATCCTGCCACAGGCAGCTCTGGGCAACTTACAATCAACAATAAAAACATTTAAAATTCTCAAAACAAGGGGGAATTAAAACATTCCTAACCAGTAACCACCAGATAACAGTAATCAGAAAACAACAGAATGAAGTTATGCACACAGAGGTTCAGAAACTGAGACACTAAAGATGCAATTCACAAAATACTTCATCTGGAGTATTTATTTATTTAAATATATTATTTTGCCCTGTCCCAGGGGTTCAGGACAGGGTACAGCACACAATATCCCCAAACCTCCCCAAGCCATATCCCTGGTTGATGAATGCTTGGCCAAATTAAGTCTTACATTGATTCTGAAAGATGAGCAGACTCAGGCCCAGATGACCCTCCAAGGAGAGGGAATTCCATAATTGTGGGGCAGCCACTGAAAACGTCTCTTTGTGTGCCCTTGCAGGGTAAACTTGATGGGCAGATGCTATATGCAACAGCATGCTCCTAGCAGACCTCACTGAGGGCTACTCCAGTATCCAGATTAAGTGGTTTGTGGATCATAATCCAAGGTTTAGGAGAACAGAGAAACAGAGTCCTGGAGAAAGCCAAGCTAAGCTTGGATCCCAGCCCTGGAGACAATCACTGAGTTGACAGAAATATGAGACTGAGAGATCTGAATTCTTCTAAGATTCACCATGCTGCAAGAGGAAATGTGTGATCTCAAGGTGAGGGAAGCAACACTATTTCTGTTGCAGGCCTAAGGGCATGTTATCTTTGCCCTGAGCACTATTTTACATGTAGGGGTGGACTTAATTTTAGTTCCCCAAGGCAACTCAGGCTGCTCCAGAGCTTTGATGCGCACACGCATGCTGCCATCTAAGGCAGGGAGAGAGACCATGGCAGCACCCAGCACAGAAGCAGAGTCTTTTTCTCCACGCTTGGCACCACTGCAGAGCACAATTGCAGGGGACTCAGTGGGGGAACAGAGCTTCTCCAGGTGAGGATGGATGGGAGGGTCCCGGGTCCCGTCCCCCCGCTGTGGGTGGCACAGATGAAGCAGTGCGGTTGCAGCAGTGGGGTGAGAGGGTGCCATGACCAGGCAGGCGTGGGCTGAGAACAGAAATTTCCTACCCTCCAAGATTTGCTGCCCTAGGTAAGTGCCTATGTTGCCTGCCCTGAAGTCCAGCCCTGTTTACATGGTTCTAAATGTGAGAATCCATACAGCTTGTCAGGAAATGTCCTTTTGATGAATCTGTACGTTATTGAGGATATAAAATATTCTTTACCATTAGGGAAATGGGTCTGGTGTTGAGATGTAATATCTTAAAATGATGATCAATTATGGCTCTGGAAGTGAGTTTCTTGAAGGCCATTTTTACACAAGTCAGGCATGTTGCTCATCAAGGTAGGAGCACCCCATTACCAGAATGGATTGCTCAACTTTTGGTTCGGTTGGTGCTGGAAACAGGCCAGCATTTTCTGAAGACTTATCTGTAACGTCTTGAGCCTGGATATACTCCCGCTGCTCTTTTAATGTGAGTAAGGAAAAGGGTAGAGCTGAAATGAATACTTTATTTAATGTATTTATTTATTTATTCAAATTTTATGCTGCCCTTCCCACAAGGCTCGGGGTGACTTACAGTCCATAAAAAATAAAAATATTAAAATTCCATAAAAACCACTCTGCCCACAAACTCCCATCTCTGCCCCACGCCAAAACCCTACCCAGGAACCCAACCAACCCCATTTATCCCTGCCTGCCAAATGCTCTTTCAAATAAAAAGTTTTTACACCGCCGCTGGAAGACGCTCAGACTCAAGTGAACCACCTGGGGAAGGGAGTTCCACAAAATGAATACAGCAACTGAGAATGTCTTCCCACACACCCACGCCTCACAAACAAGGGTAAGAGATGGAACCCGCAGAAGGGCACCCCTGACCAACTGTAGGGGCTTTTTAGGGACGTGGAAGGACGAGCGATCTTTCAGATATGTGGGGCCCAGACTGTTTAGGGATTTAAAGGTCAAAACCAGCACCTTGAATTGTGCCCGGAAAGCTATAGGCACCAGTGCAGACTTCGGAGCACTGGTGTAATGTGATCCCGGTGCCTCCGAAAGGAGCCGAGCCACCGCATTCTGCACCAGCTGCAGCTTCTGAACAGTCATCAAGGGCAGCCCCAGGTAGAGCTCATTGCAGTAATCTAGCCTCCAGGTGATGAAAGCATGGACAACAGTAGCCAGATCTGAGTCTGAAAGAAAAGGCTGCAGTCTCCCCACCAGATGGAGTTGCTGAAAAGCACTCCTAGTCACTGTTGCCGCACGACAATCCAGGCATTGGGAGGGATCCAAAAGCACTCTGAGTTTGCAAACCTGAGTGACCAGAGGGGGCCAGACCCCATCAGTGACAGGTGTTCCCATTCCCTCCAAGTCACAAGACCTACCAACCATTATCACTCCAGTCTTCTCAGGATTTAGCTTTAATCAGCTCACCTTCATCTAGTCCCCGACAGCAGCCAGGCATCGAGTAAGCACCGAGACTGCAGGACCTGGGTCAGATGAAAAAGAGAGGTAGAGAGGGATGAGCGTTGTCAGCATATTGATGACACCTCACCCCAAACCTGTTAATGACCACGCCCAGCAACCAAAGATATACATTGAACAAGAGGGGAAACGGAATAGAACCCTGCTAAAGAGAAGGCTCTGGGGAGACGGGCTGTGATAACTGTGGTGAATAATACTTCAAGCTGAGCCCATGGAGTGGATACAAGCTGCTATTCATTTCTGCATTGTTTGGATATTCATTTGGGTTTCTGGGTGGGATTTTTGGGGTTATTTTGGTTTGGATATTTGGCTGAATAACTGAATATCTGAACCGAGATGGTCAAAGTAAACCCAGAAAAATCAGTATGTCTGTAATGAAATATCCAATTGAGCAGATATGTGAATATCTATTTCAGTTGTGAATATTATTCTGTGGACTATCAAAAAATATGATGAAGATTCATGAATACAAAAACACCTCTTCATTTCAGCTGTAGAAATGGAAGTTGCTGGCATTACCGCCCCTGCTGAGTTGGTCTGTTCAGTCAGTTGCTTTCCTTTCCTGCATCCATAAACTCCCCTATCTGTGCTTTCACAGTGTCTCTCTCCTGCCAAGTCCCGTTGGAGACGCAAAGACTAAGATTAATTAATGTCCTGCAGATAATGTGCCAATCTGAGCATCCTTTGTGATTACTCGACATCCAGCAGCTGATCAATCAGTGTTTGAGCATATCACTAGTACATGAGCTCATAACTCATTAGTATGCCCATTTGCAAGAAGCCTTTCATGCTGCAGATTCTTGTGAGTGGTATGCTCGGACTCACTGAGGCTGACTCAACACGCAGCCCTCTTAGCAATCTGGAAAGGTATAAAGGATCCTAACTTCTGAGTCTACTGACTTGGGAGAGCAGTGTGGATCTAGTGTAATTCAGACAGTATTATACCTAGCTTTTCTCCCTGCCCCTCTTCGCTAAGGCACGCTAATAAATGCAAAGAACAATTCAGGTTTGCTTTGCCATCTGGAATTTGTTTCCTTTTTTGGCAGCTCCCCCCCTCCCCCCCTCACTTGTATACTAACTAGGGATGGGAATTTCGGTTTCAGATAAAACCGAAAGTACTTGAAAATGGCCATTTCGGATTAATCCAAAATTTTGGTTCTTTTTCGGTTTAAGTACCATTGGATCTTTTGTATTGATTTTGTACCAGATTTTTAACACTGCTGTTTGTCCCCCATTGAAAAAATGCAATGTTAAAAATCCGGTACGAAAATCAATGCAAATGATCCGATAGTACCGAAACTGAAAAAGAACCGAAATTCATGAGAACCGAAACTGAAATTTCCCCGAAAGTCCCATCCCTACTAATCACGGTGTTTGTAGCCTTGGGAGAGTGACACACTTTGGGGGGGAGGGGGCACCCTAATTAAATCAAATTCTAAATATATTTTATTCTTTTTCTATAATTTGTGAAGTGGAAAAGCGTATCCTGTATTTAAAGTTGCTATCCCTGAGCACTGTAACAACAATCAGTGCATTGTGAGTGCAGGAATTCTGTTCTCAGTGGGTATTTTCAGATGTGACAGGGCCTGTATTGGCCTCGTCACGGAATCACCCATTGATCCCCTGCCGGGATCAAACCGGCATGTCCAACAGACGTGCCGGTTGATCCTGGCGGATAATAGGGGAGGGGGAGGGGCCACACGGCTCAACGTGCAGCCACACAGCCCCGCCCCCCTATGCTCCCTAGACTGCCCGCCCTCTTGGGAGACGGGCGGGTGCCGCGGCCAATGCAGCCGCAGTGCCCGCCCGCCCCCCCAGGGCATTGACCACGGCCCGGAATCCTGCCGCTGATTCCGGGCCGTGGTCGGGGGACAGACGAGATGATCTGTGTTCTGTACAGCACCAGGCCACACGACTGGCGCTATATAAATGTTTATAATAATAATATAATAATCCCCCTGATCATGGGGGGGGGGAATCACATTGAACACGCAAACGGAGATGGTCCGGGCAGGACCTCCGTTTGCGTGGTCAATGTGATTCTGCCCCCGTGATTCACAGGGGTGAACATCTGGCGGGGAGCTTCCGTTTCCCCCAACAGACGTTACGAGACCATGACCATGTGGGAATTCCCCGTGGTTGAGCGTGATCTTGTAACGTCTGAAAATACCCAGTGTCAGAGCCTGTATGGCAAAAATGGGCAGGAATCTTTATCAAGAGAGCAACTATTTCATGATGCAATTATGATGTGGCATCCAGTCTCCTGGGGGCTGGCTTAGGCCTGTTGTGGCCCAAACCAGCTGCCTCAGATGCTTGCGCTGGCTTCCGGTGGCCTATGCGCATGGGCCTCCCAGAAGCAAACTGGAAATTCAGTTAAATGGCTTCCAGTTTGTGTCTGGGGGCCTGTGTGTATGCATGCAGGGTTACTGTCTTGGGCCACCACAGGCCTAGACCATGGGGAGGCCAGATACCACTGCTCACAGTGCCCCACTCCTACTTGTTCCTCTCTCCCACTCCCTGAATATTCACCAGGATAACACAGGGATGGATCTGAGGTATCCGAGTCATTTCTGGGAGGCTTGGATATTTCAATTCTGTCAGACAGTGCTATCCACATGAACAGCGATTACAGTCCATACACCCAATGGTTTAATTTGAACACTTCTTAAGAGCTTTGTCATTGTAGTGCTGGTCACCTTGCAGACATGAATGAATTCATTCTTGCAAATTCACTGTGAGGGGGTGACAAGCGTACCATCATATATTGCCAGACTCCATTGAAACTGCTTGATCCATATTAAAAACCTACCACAGCATCAATATTATAGAACCATTTGGCGTCAGGTGTTCAATATCACCTACCTTAAGCTCCAGGCAGTCTGTACTGTAAGTTGTGGGTAGTAAGAATTTGACATCCTGGGTGTTGCTTTAGTTTCATCTCAAATGTCACATCTTATTAAAAATCCTTCTCAGTGGGATTATTGGACTACAATTATGCATCTTAAAAAATAACACGGTAGTCAACTCTCCAGGCGACCAGAACAAATCATTGCAGGATAATATATTATGTGGAAGAGTCAAAGGCAAAGTTTTAGTGAGGCTTTGGTCTTATTAGGATAAAAGAGCAGTAAGGGAGTAGGGGTGGATGAGTGTTTGGTATCTACCTGCCTACATGAGGTTTTGAGACTAATTCCATCCCCCTGTGACTGAGGTAGTCCTGTTAAATTTGTTACAGGATGACTGGTGTAATTGTTTTTTCTGAGGTTATCAGCATGTTCATTCAAAAAGCTAATATGTGCATTATTGCTTTGCTGAGTTTTAAACCTTTTTCTTATTATAGACATCGATCTTGATTAAAATCCATTCTCCCAATGTTTGGTTCCATTGCCATGAAATGATTCCTTCCTTTCTCTCTGACTGCTACCAGAGGTAACATCTCTTCATTCAGGTTAATTGTAAGAATGTGATACTAAATGTTAGAGCTGAAACAAATACCAGTGAAAGCAAATAAATCTGTTAAATTCATGCTGTTCAAACTAAATCTGACTATGTAGATGATAACCATTATTTGTTCCTGGCTTTCCAGATATCCATTTCAGTTTGGTTATTTCAATCTTTACAGTCTTTTGGTTACATCATTTCAGAAATACTAGAGCTACTGCATGTGCACAGTATCTGACAAGAACTTCATGAACGCTCTTTTGGAGGGAGAATAAACAACGTTCTCTCAACCTTCAGATCCCTCCTGAAATCCTACCTCTTCCAGCAGGCTTCCCCTAGCTCCTCATCCCCCAGAGACTGCTCTCTGGTGCTGCATCTACTACCTTTTATTTGGGACCCCTTTCTCCTCTCTAACTAAGGCCACTTTCAGACATGTTCCCCATCCCCGGTGCATATTTGGGCTGCGGGGGGGAATGCTCAGGCCAAATATGTGCGGGGATCAGCCGGTCCAAAAGGCCCTGCTTTTGCCGAGCAGGAAATCGAGCTCTGTATCCTGTGCAGTTTTGCTGGCAAAGCCGTGTAGAGGGGCCTTTCGGACCGGCCAATCCCCGCGCATATTCGGGTTGCGCATTCCCCTCCCACAGCCCAAATATGTGCGGGGGGTGGGTGGGGGTGAGGCATGTCTTAAAGTGGCCTAAGTTAAGCACATGCACCTGGGACTGCTTAATTTTGTGAGTAAATTCCTGCCTCTCCTTATGTTTCCTTCTCCCTTGCTTCCCTCTTTGTCTCTCCTAAATCCTAGGTTCTCAAAGTTTGTGGCAGGGCCCCCTGGGGGTTTGGGGGAAGGGAGTGTGAGACAGACTCCAGTTGACACACTCCTAGCCCCACACCCTATTGAGGCTAGAAGGGAAAACAGGACCTGAAAGCAGGACATAGAAGCTTGAGGCGAACATACCAAGGAGAATGGCTGAGGAACAAGACCAGAGCAAGAAGGGCACACAAAGACAACGACCAGAGGCTAGACCCACATGGCCAGAGCGGGAGAGAAGAGAGGGAGGCCACAGGGCTAGGATTCAAATCATGACTAGAATATAGAGGTAGCATCAATAGGAACAAACACAGAATGGGGCAGAAGAAGGGAGAGTATGACAGAAGACACGGGCATTGGGAACGGGACATTACGAGAGTTACTCCACCTGGCCTCCTGTGACAACCAGCATGCCTTACATACTGGCTGGTAGCCAATCAGGAAGCTGGGAGGCAAGACTAGACTGGAGACAGACACAGTGGAGAACACCTGAGTCAAACATAGAGTGCTTTCCGATGTGCATGAGTTCACATTAATGCACCCCATTTGCCTCCATGAGAATCTGTGAGAGGTAAATGATGTGCAGCTTACGTTATGTGTGAAAACAAAAGCCACGCAGCTTTGGCGCCAATCATTCAGAGGATGCAGAGCTCAATTTTTCACGTCATTTACCTCTTGCAGCTTCCCACGGAAGTAAATGGTGAGCATTCACACACATCAGAAAGCACCCATAATCACAGAAAGAACTGGAGGAAACAAGGGGGAGAGCGGAGCTGCAGTCAGACCTGGGTGGTTGTGCCAGTGGCTGGAGTAGCACTCCAATCCCTAGAGTCAGGGGTTCAAGACCCAGGGGGCTCACACAGGGACCTGTGTCCAATTAATGATGGGTCAGTGCCAAAAAAGTAGATATGTGAATACTACCCTTTTGGGATGCTGATATTCAAAGGGCTATCTGAAAACACAAATGCTATTTTTGAATACCACCCCCCTTCTATTTACTTCAGCTCTACTAAACACAAATACTGTAACTATTGCATGAGGAGAGGGGAATGCTACCAATAAGAAATTGTTTAAATTTTAACATTTTCCACATCAACTATTGGAATAGTTGGAGGTATAGTTGGAGGTGCTTTAGTATCATGATATGATGGAGAACTTAAGGGATGATGTTTTAGAAAAGAAGTAATCTGACATTTTGCAATTAAGGATTTTTTAACTTTTCAACCTTCAAAACAATTGGCTTGGGACAGAGGAATAGCTAAGCTGAAACAAATGCTAGGATGCATGTAGATGAAATTAAAATACATTGGCCCATTCTTAGGGCTCTTAGACATGACTGCAATCAAGTTATATAAATAAGAATGATGTACAATAAATGATAAAACAATATACAAAAAGTGACAAAACCAACATGACTGTTCCTGCAATCTGGGTTGTTTGGACTTGTGTTTTTAGACAAGTGCCTCCCCATCCATTACCTACCAATCATCTACCCATGTTGTAGGGCTACATAAGGCACCAATGTGGCCCTGCAACATGAATAATGGGTGGGTAATGGGTAGAGAGGCACTTGTCTAAAAACACCCTCTGCTCACTGATCCCCGGGTTTATGTCCATTCCAACTACCCCGCATTTAAATAGGCATTAAAGGACATGTTTTAAAGTATGTATGTATTCTATGGAGAGAGAAAATATATAATTTGTCAGATTTGACCCATTGGTATTTGTTTATGTGAAGTGAATTTGGAGGATGGATTTTTAATTGTTTGTTTGTGAAATTCATTTGCTTCAGTTACTTTATCTACTTCCTGTCTTCAGCAGTACTATTTGGTGGATTTCTTTTTTTAAAAAATTGGTGTGTATTTGAATTTGATTGGTCCGTCTGCATGATGTAATGCAAAAGTAAGTCACAAAAAGTTACAATAGTGAATAATAAAGTGACTGAGTAAAATAAATGAATAACTGAAGTTATGAATTTCACAACAAAACTATGCAAAAATGGATATTCAGTTTTTGGAAATGGATGTCTGAATTGTATTTGTAAATTTAAAATTGCACATTAATTTCAGCTCTAATTCAGGGTGAGATTGTGGCATCCTTGAATGGAGTATTGCCTTACTCCACAAGACTTTCCACTGACTTTAGTGGAGCTGCTCATGACGTCAGGCAAAGTGGGGAACATATTTTCTTTCCTGCATGAAGATGGGGGACCTTTTTCCTTCCTCGTACAAGCTCCACAGGTCACATAGGAGGTAAAAGTTATGGGCCTAGGAGTTTTGAGCTGAGCCAACTATTGCTCTGAGAAAAGACCCATTCCTGCCTTTCACTAAAGAGTGAAAGTACAACTCAGGAATGAGCCCGAGCGTGAAAACAGACATGACGCTAACCACACTTTAACCACCTTTGGTGGTCATTTATGCATGTTTCGGGGCTGCATAGGGCACCAATACAGCCCTGCAACATGCATAAATAACCACCAAGGGTGGTTAAAGGGTGTTTAGCGTCATATCTGTTTTCACCCCTAGTCAGCTAAAGCTATAAAATGTTGCAAAAGACCAGATGGCCTAACTATCATAAAGTGGCCCCACTATTCACTGACACCTTCCTCCTTGCAGCCCAGGACGAGATAAGGAAAAGGAAGATAAGGAAAAGCAACATTGTTGTGTGAAGTCATGTTTGACCAAGGACCATTTGCTGATCATCTGTAAAAATATGATCTTTCTGTCAAAGGGAAGTAAAATTACAAACAATGCATATTTTAATGTAACAATTTGGAAATACCAAACATCTCTTTGTTGTTCACAATCTATAACTTGCATGAGGGGGGCTAGCCCCTTAGGACGTCCTTCCTGTCTGTAAGCTGTTTTGGTCTCCTGGGCCTGTCATTTTGTGTGTGGCTGACCTCCCAACAGAATAAAGTGATTCATTAGCATCACTCCCTGGGTTTGGAGATTCAGGTTTGTTTCCCAGAGGACAAGACTACTGGCTTTGGCACTCAGATTCAACAAGTAGAAGGGGTGTTCAAAGAAAGAGGGGAAGAAAGGGAGGGTCCAGATCATGGATCCATTCTTTACCTTTGAGTACATGCTAATCTCTGCTTCCTTCTGCTGAACTCACCCTCTCAGTGCTTGAGGGTAGAGAGCAGGAACTAGAAAGGAGCCAAATAAAAACACAGCACAGTGGGTCAGAAGTCCCCCACCCCTGACACAAGGTATAATTTAGTCCGCGTAAAGGGATCACATCCTTGCCCTTTGACTGCATCTTCTTCAGGGCAAGGATTTTTCTTGCAGTGTGTCTGCACAGTGTCTGTCCCAGTAGGGTCTGAATTTTAGGAGGTGCCTTGCCTTGGGCAATAAATGGCAACAATACTGGGAAGGGCGTTTCTGTTCTTTAGGGCATCTTTTTTAAGTTTGTACCACAGCACTGAGCAAGATGCTCATAATATTAATATTGGGATTATGCTTTCATATCTCAGCGCTGCTCCCTACTAACCTCAGATTAATAAAAGAACAAGAATCTCTATTTAATTTAATGAAGACTAAACTATTTTTGTTCTACTGGCTAAATAATAAAGGAAAATTGAATTTCTAGGGTAGGTTTCAATAAAGAGCCTGACACACTGGTAACAATGAATGCAATTAAAAATGTGCACTGCTTTGAAAGACTTCTGTTTCCCCTGAGAATCCATTTCTTTAATGCAGTCTTCCATGAGAAATGTTGGAAGCTTTCTACACAGTCCACATAAGGCCACTCACTGTACAACGTTTTCTTGAGACTCTCTAATCTATTTTAATGACTTGCTTGGCCGGTGTAGCCTCATCAGCCAGGTATTAGACTTGGGACCAAGGTTCAGATCCCATCTTTGCCATGAAATCACTGGATGGCCTTGGGCAAGTCATTATCTTTCAGCCTCAGTTCCCCATCGGAGGGTAAAGTGGTAATACTAATACCTGCCTCCGAGTTGTTGTGAACGTGAACTACATAAGGATTGTAAAGCACTGTGGATCTTACGCCACTTAATAATAACTTTTTCTGACTGAAGCTAATAGATAATAAGCTTACTGGTGCTTACACTTCAGGTGCCAATAATTACAGTATCATGTATTTTAATAAATGTTTTGGTTTGCTGATGCAGCTATTTCTAGAAAAAACAAACCTTGAGGCATTTGATTTTAAAAGCATGATTTCATTTTAGTGTGTATACTATTTATACATCCTCAACCAACACCTCACCCCCACTCCTCACCTTTTGTTTGATTGTTTCTTGTGGTTCTTCAATCTATCCACTTTGAAGGCCACTGTGGAGGTTTCCAAAATCCCCCACAGCTACAATGTTGAAGGAAAATAACAACTGACTTTTAATTTAAAAAAAACAAAACAACGTTTCCAGTTTGTTCTGTTCTTTAGGACAGGGTTACCAATTTACCTTCAATCATGCATATCCTCCCTGTACCTCTTCCTCTGAATTCAACTGTCAATATTTTCCTCCTCTCAAGCGCCCTCATCCCAAGCAGGAATCCATAGTTGTCCCTGATAGCGCCTGATAGTCTCTGTGTATCTGAAAACTTTTCCAGGCCTTGACGATAATTACTTTGATGAATTGCTAATTAAAAAGGAAGTACAAATACAAATAGTCATTGCATTAGCAAAAGGAACTTATTTTTCTTCTTTGTATCTTTCATGGTCTTGTTTATTGTTTGGAACAATAGATCTATCTATCTATCTATCAATCTCTGGCCTGTGGTGCTTCCTCCTTTGCTCTCATTACATGTGGCCCACCTTCCTTGATTGCATAGCCCACAATCTCCCCAGGGGGCTGCATTGAAGGAAGCCCTAGAGGAAGGAAGGAAGCCCTAGAGGAAAGCACCACCGTTTCCTAGTAGTGCCCCCATGCTCCAGAAGAAAAAATTTATCAGGGCCAGCTGAAGTGGAGTGAGGCATAGTGCGCCTTGAGTGTCGTGTAAGTGAACATTGTTCTTCAGTACTGCTGCTCTGTATCTCATAAATCCTCCTGCTGAAATGTCCTCCTCTATTTCAGCCTTCCAGGCAAACAATGCCACCCCACCCACTCTCCGGGATGAGGGGAGGGGGGCACAAAGGGGCCACCACTCATAAGGAAGCAGCCCCACCTCTCTTGGACAATTCTAGCACTCTGCCCATGTACTGTGCTGCTGGTGGGTCTCTGTTAGCATTGCTAGTCAGCCTACCTGGAATCAGGCTTGTGTTACTGCACTAGTATTTCCCACCTGCCTGGCTATCTCTCTTGTTTGGGCCTACAACACCTGGGCCAGCTCAATTTTTGACAACCCAACACCAACACTGCCGCTGCCCAAACCAAACCTTCCTCTGCCTTACCATTCTGGTAAGCAGAGTGTGACCTGGGGTTTTGTTTGGTTACAGTGAGTAAAATTCATTGGGAGAAGAAGTGATGAACCCTGCATCATTTTCATATGCACCTAATTTGCACACATGCCATGTGAGCATGATAGGAGGTATCTGGGGAACAGATAGAGTGGTTTGCAGCCCCTAGACACTAGGGATTCAGTTCCCCAGAAGAACAACAATCCCCCCTGACAATAACAGTCATAGACAGATATAGACAGACATGCGGGGGCTGGGCTCAAGGAAGTCGCCATACCCTACAACTTTATTGGATGGACACTGACCATAAAGGAAAAGAATCAAGCTGGAAGGTTTGTACGTTCTAGTGCTGGGCTAGTACTCTTCTCAGGGGCCTCACTGTAATGCTGGTAGATAAGCTGTGAACCTCCTGAGAATTGTTGCTTGGCACTAGTTCACATCTAGAAAGCTTCTCTGATTCAGTCCTTTACTGAAATCACTTGGTTGGATCAGAAGATGTTTGTCAGGGCTCCAGAAAAAGACATTGGAGAGCTGCAGCTGGTGTGGGATGACTGGATCTGGTAAATTTCTCTGAAATCATTTGGCTGGATCAGGAGATGGCTCCCAGGGCATTCCAGAGAAGGTTATTAGAGAGCTGTGTTCCATGTGGGATTCCATGAGACAAGTCATGGCTGAAGACTCAGTGGGCATACCATGAGGCTTTGTGAAAGGATACCAGCAATGGTAGTGGCACCAACCCTCGGGAACAGTCACCTAGACCCATGTGGAGATCAAGGATAGAAGAGATGCACCCGAGCTCTGCACAAACTGAATATCCCAACAAACTGTGAGTGGGGTGTAGGGATTTGGGACCATGAGACTGAGACTGTGGAACCAGACTCTTGCTTTGTGGGTGGGACTTGCGTGTGTGTGGTATTTGGCCAGTGCTTGACACCTGTTTATTTGAATAATACCTTGTTTACTTATGCTCTTCAATAAAGCTCCTTTGTCTGCATCCTAACCCGTGTGTTTGCAAGTGGGGAAGGTAACTGCCTGCTAGATTACTCAGTGGAAAGTTAGTATCCCAGGTTTCTGGGTGGGGGCTCAAGTCAGTGTTTGAGGTGTGCCAAAGACCCCTAGAAAGGTAACCCGGCCCTTCTTGCCACCACCGTCATTGGTACAATGAGTTACAAGGGGAAGGGACTTTTTACCCTGGCTGGTTTGGGGGATGGGGGTAGGGGGTGAAGGGTTGAGGGAATAGGGCTTTGGTCAGGGCAGGGGAGCCGGACTCCTGGGTTGTTTGGGGGGGGGAGGGGAGGGAGTGGATGGTTAAGAGAAAGAGACTTTGGCCAGGGATCTAGGACTCCTGGGTGCAACAGAAGTGTTATGTGTATGTATTAAGCTTTAAAATATTTAATTTATTTCTTTATTTTTAATGTGACCCCCAGGCCATTTTCAAATTGCCAGTGGGGCTCCCAGAGCAAGAAAAGGTTCCCCATTCCTGATACAAAGACTAAATGGTCCAGGTTACTGGTGGTGGTCACAATTTAAGAGTTGAATTAGGGTAGCCTTGTGAGCATGTTTTGTAGAAAACAAAATTTGAAGTATAATGTGATGTGGAAATTAGTCAGTGGTGGACATTGATATTGGATAACTCTCTTACTGGTAATTTCCATTGTTTTTGGTCTAATTTTAATTTTACAGTTGCAAATTTGAACTATTCCTCACATTTGTAGAGTTCACAAGGGGAAACCTATATCCACATTGCCAGTTGCAATTAGCTTAGGTGGTGGTGAGTGTTATGTTATTATTTTAGTATACTACCAGCAATGTGTCTGCACTGAACAATCCTTAATTAGAGAGAGGTCTCTCTCCCAGAGAGTTTTTAATCTAGGAGGTTAAACAACATTTAGATAAGTGTATCAAAATTGTTGATGGTACAGTCAAGGGACAGCAATGGAAACAAACCATGCTTGATTTGTGACTCAAACTAGTTGAAGTTCTACTTTAAATTCATTAATTTAAACAGTTGTAACTGAAGGTCTTGAAGATTGCAAATCCAGATTTGAGCATTCCTTAATAGAAACAAATACCCCAATTTGATTTGCAAATTCAAAAATCTGTGTTCATTTAAGATCTGTTTTCAAATACGTTTGATATAGGTCTTGATCTTAGTTTTCTCTACTTGTTGGCAGCTGATAGAAAGATGTCCTCTCCTCTCTCAGGCCTTGCATGTCGAACAAGTATGCGTGGAGGTGGCGGGCAAGGTAAGGAACTTGGGCATGTTTACCAACCATGCTCTTTCTATGAAAACTCACGTATTGGGTGTGGTTAGAAGATGCCCCTTCTCAGCTGTGCCATTCGCATAAATTACACCAGTGTTTAGGCTGACCTTGCCACAGCAACCCGTGTCCTTCAGGCAATGAGGCTTGATTTTTGCAATTTCCTCTTCTATGGGTCTCCAGGAGTGCTTCTTCATTGCATGCAGCCTCCTCAGAGTATGGCAACACTGTTGACTGGTTTGGGCATCAGTGACCATATTATGCTGCTCTGTATTCTCTGCATTGACTGTCTATTAAATTCAAGGTGGATTGAATTTAAGATTGTGCTGCTGGTTTTCAAGGTCTTGAATGGCATAGGCCCTGGCTATATTTGAGATCTGCTCCTGAATCCTCATCCTGCTGTCTGTGTGCGCTCAGATACCACCTGATGTTTGGGGATCCGGCCATGACATGCCTTAAGTCACCTGGTGACTGGATAATTGCTGTGGTGGTTCCCTCAATGCGGAACTCCCTCCTTCCAGATATTCTTTTAGTTCCTCCCGCCTTACCTTACAAAGCACTTGAAGATTTTCTTTTCTTTAATTCTCTGGGTGCTTTTAGAGGATCCACTGCTGGTTCCCTTTGGCATATCCTTTCCTTCCTATTTGCCTTCCCCCTTTTAAGTGTTTTAAATAGATTATAGGCTGTTTTATCATATCTCTGATTGTATTTTGGTGTATTTTATTAAATCCCCCAAGTGTCATTTGGTGGTGGGGTGCAATACATAAAAAAAATTATTATTATTACTGTTGGACAGTCCCTGAGGTGATATTGATGGAGCCACCAGAAAAGAATGTACATGATGACATCTGCTGCTCTACAAATGTTCTTGTGGTGGGTGGAAGGGGGATCCCTGATTCAGCTCAGGGGGGGGAAGAGCAAGATCTGCCTATCGGTGATGCCTGTATAACAGGGATGGGGAACCTGAGGCCAAGAGACCAAATGCGGCCCATGGTTAGTTTTTATTTGGTCCCTTCCCAGTTCCTGGATCTGACCCCCAGATCCAGTTCCTACCTTCGAGCACTGGAAGACTGAGTTCAGGGTAAGGGAGCAGAGATGAGAGCAAGCGCTACACACACGGATAGGGGAACAGATCCGTAGCACAGATCCATGATCTGGACCCTCCTCTTTTTGAGCACGCCCATAAAGCACCTCTGCCCCCAACTTCTATGTGGCTTGTAGACCTTGTGTTGACTTTCAAAGTGGTCCCTGGGAGGGAAAGGTTTTCCCACCCCTGCCATATAGACTAGGATGGAAACTTCAACCAGCATCACCATTCAAGTTGCTGCTGACAGGGCAGTCTGGGCCCAATTTGTTGTCAGGACTGCTTACTTCTGTGAGAACGGTGCTTTGCCTTGGCTATAAAGCCCCAGATGGTATCTGGGCTGGTACAGCCTGTGTGGTTTGGATCCTGGCTATCTCGATTTTATGGGGGAGGAATGGTACCTGGCTTTGGGGACTGGGGCCTAGCCATCATGCTGCTGCCTCAGGGAACACTTGGACCTGGTTCCCAGCCTTGCTGGCTAGTCTGCTATCTCTTGGGGGGGATTTCTGAGGCCTGGCTATCACTTTGGCTGTCTGGGGACTGGGACGGAGAGGGAAGAGGCTGGCCTGACCACCATAGCCACAGCCAGTTCTACTGAGTATCAGAGTTGTGCTTTGGGGTTTGAATAAAACACAAATAAACACACACACACACAAATCTCTTTTTAGCTTCTATATTTGAAATACAAAAAATGCCCTGCAGTTGTTGGGTATATGTTAGAGTGCTTTATGCCTCTCCGTTTCTTGATGATTGCTGATCTAGCAGTCTGAGCATCTTTGAGGTTTCCTGGTATGTTGTGCTGGTCAGTGGGGACTTTGTGTTCCACAGCTGTGATCTGTAGGAGTGGTTTGTGTTTTGATTTAAGTTTACTTTTGACCTTTGAATGCTTTGTGGTTTGGGGTCATGGCCTGCTTCCACGGGCAGCTGGAGGTGGAACTGTGCCTGGACAATTGAATGGGATGGGGCAAGGGCATGTGATTCCCTTGCCTGCCTAGCGCTCTGGAGCTTCTTGAGTCCAGGGTCCTTTTGCTACTTTTTGCAGGGTTACCACCTGTGCACATGTTCAGGGTTGCACCCTCTTTTGTATGCCTACAGGCTACACGCAATGCGTGAAAAGAGACATCCACATAACTCTGCTTTAACTTTGCTTTAACATTTCTTATGCATGTTGCAGGGCTGTATTGGCGCCCTATGCATCCCTGTAACAGGCATAAGATATGTTAAAGCAGTGTTAAGGTGGTTTTAAAGCAGAGGTAAGGTGCATGTCTGTTTTTCACCTACAGAGGCTGCTTCCTCCCCCATTGCACGCACGTGCTTGTTTGCTTCCTTCCCAACCAGCTTTAGCAAGTCCTGACATTTTGATACATAAAACACAAAAACAGGCACTGAAATTTTGCTCCTCCCCGTCTTGCGCATCAATATTGTGTACGAGGTGCCAGAGGCCAACTCTGCTATTATTGTCTGGGTTGCCTGTGAGTGAGGAGAGAGGCAACAACAAAGAACAGATAAGTTTAAAGAATCTAACAAGCAGAGCCCTACTTAGGTCAGTAATTTGGTCCTAAGGCCTTGGCTGGGCTCTTCTGAGTAAATTTTTATTCAGTTGAAACTCCAGTTGCCTTCCATGGGAGCTCTTTCTGAACCACAGCAGAGTGGAAACTAATTATGGTTTTTCAAGACTTCCCAACTCTAGCTTTTGGTTGGGACAACATCTCAGTCATGCAGGGCTGGCCTTAGCCCAATTCCTCAATGGCCCCCTCTGTGGGAGCCTAGAGATGGTTGCATTTGGGGCCTTGCTGGAGGAATGGGGACCCTGCCGTGATGAAAATGGGGTCACTGCAAGCGAGGGCTCTGTAAATAGTGGGGCCCAGGGTGGTTACCCTGTAGTCATGATGTACATTGCTTGTAGATATTATAAATAACATTAAAGGCAAACACTTAATTCAAAATAAGGGTTTAAATCAGAAGTAGACAAACTGCCCATTTGTAGACGAGCCGTAATTTCCACAGACTTCAAAGTCCACGTTCAGAAACCTCGCATGGGGGGAGTTTGGGTGGGCCTTCCCCCAACTGAAGTCACTGGGCCACCATTAGAAACAAAGGCGCTGGCTGGCTTGTACTGTCTTTACAAAGCTGGATTTGTCAAACCTTGATATCGAGGTTTGACAAATCCATGTTCCAAAAGAATGCACGAGCTGGCCGGTGCTGCTGTTTCTAATGGCGGCCCAGCAACTTCTGGTGGGGGAAGGCACATTGAAACTCCCCCCACATGAGGTTTCTGAATATGGGTTTTGGAGTCCTCAGAAATTAAAGGCACGTTTAAAATCACCCTGTGGCTCAGAGCCACATGTGGTGCTCTTTGTTCCCATTGTGGTAAATGGATATGGCTCTTGGGATTAGGAAACTTTTCTCACCTCTGGTTTAAATTGATTTAAATACAGCAAGATTGGGAGGGGTTGGGGGGCATTTTTAGTGGGTTTTAAATTTTGTATATAAAAATATGGCTAATGAGCTCATTGTAATATTAATTTGCCTCCAGAGCACGCACATATTTTTTCTGATTCCTGGGCTGACAGATAAACATATATATGAATACACACTCTGTGCAAAGCAGGTGAGGTTAACACATAATGAGAATTTTAATTTGTTTTATTTCCTGACTTCTGGGGAATTAACTCTTTGTGTGATAGAGGTCACTTGAAAGTTTTCTGCTCATTCTTAGTCTTCTCCTTTTTTCTTTTTTTTAAAAAACTCATTACGTTAGGCTTTCCCAGAATCTTCTTTCTTGTGCTTATTGAGACATTAGAGCTTTCTGTTGTGACAGTGTTGCTTAGAACATGGGGAGAAGGGTACACACAGAATGCTAAAACTTATTAAGAAAGGAATAGAAAGTTTGAAGATACTCTAGCAATCCATGGTGTGCCTGCTTCTTGTGCACTAGTGATAAGTACTTTTCATAGTGGGCTGGGTTTAAAAAAAAAAAGGATTTTGCGGGCCAAATTTGAATAAATTTGTATACAGTTAATACGTAAATTTGCGAGTGTTGGGAGGGAACTGGTGGAGGCAGGACCAGGCATGAAGAGGCAGGGGAAAAAGTGGGCTGGGCAGGAAGGAGATTAGTGGAGGTAGACCTGGAGAAATGGGGCAGGTTTGGGACAAACAAGGGCAGCTGAGTGGGTGTCTTGGAAAGACATACACAAACTCTCAATGCTCCTTCTTTCTCTTTACCTGTCCCACACATAGACAATGGGGGTGTGCAATTCATTTTCATTTTGTTTAGTTACTAAAATGAATGAAGCCACAATAATTGTATGTATTTATTTATTTATTTATTTATTATACTTAATATCCCGCACAACCACCTGCCTCAGGCAGCTCGTGGCGGCTTACAAAAGGTAAAAACATATAAATAGAAATATATAAATAAACATAAACATATAAATATAAAATTCATAAAACAATACAACAATTACTAACTGGACATAAAATCCAACCCCTCTACCCCCAACCACTTTCTCACTACCCGTCTCCCCCACCAAAAGCCTGGCGGAACAGCCAGGTCTTATACTGTCAATGGAAGGAGGGAAGATCTGGGGACAGACAAACCTTGACCGGGAGAGAGTTCCACAGCCTGGGAGTGGCTACTGAGAGGGCTCTCTCCATGGTTGCCACCTGCAAAACCCAGGGGACCTCAAAGAATGCGCTGCTGGCAGACCGCAGAGGCCAATCCAGGACCTGGGGAGTGAGGCAATCCCACAGGTAGGTGGAGCCCAGACTGTGTAGAGCTTTATAGGTCAACACCAACATCTTGAATCAGGCCTGGAAGACTCTGGGAAACCAGTGCAGCAAATGGAGCACCAGTGTTATGTTTTTGGTGACTCATCCCTGTAAGGAGACGGGCCACTGTGTTCTGCGCCAGCTGCAGTCTCTGAACTGTCACCAAGGGAAGCCCCATGTAGAGTGTGTTGCAGTAGTCTAATCTTGAGGTGATGAAGGCATGGATGATGGTGACCAGGTCAGAGTCTGAAATGTATGGCTGAAACTGACGTATCAGATGTAGTTGACAAAAGGCGTTCCTTGCCACTGCTGACACCTGAGTATCCAGGTGAAGCCAGGAGTCAAGGTGCACCCCCAGACTCCGAATCAATGATGGGAGTTATCAGTTCCCCTGTCTCACCCACCAGGATCACCTCCATCTTGTACGGATTCCGTTTCAGATGACTCGCCCTCATCCGGTCCTCCACAACTGCCAGTCACCAGGTAAGCATCGAGACTGCCAGGCCTGGGTCAGTTGAAAAAAGAGAGAGAAAGTTGGGTGTCACTAGGAAATGAAATGAATGAATTACGAAGCAAACGAAAATGAATGAATTTTTAAAAATGAAAGGGGAAACAAAACTGCTCCTCTGCCTGCCTCTTGCTGCTGCTATGTGAATATGTCTCTCTCACACACATATGTGCTGCCCCGCTGGGGGTGATCTCTGCAAGTTGACGCCCTGCTATACTTTAGGGTGCTTGCCTATGCCAAAGCCAGTGCCTGCTGCTCCTCTGCCCTTCTGCTGCTTTTAGTTGAAGCTTTCTCATAGCGTCTCCTCCCCTCTGCCCCCACCCTCGGGTTATTCTCTACAAGTTGAAGCCCAACATACTTCAGACAGCAAGTCTCCTTTGCCAGTCCCTGTTGCTTCTCAGTGCCTGCCTGCTTGCTGCCTGCCAGTCTGTTTGATAGTCTACATCCTGGCAACATTCTGTGCCACTTGAATCCTTGTCAGACTTGGGGCACCACTGCCTCCTCCTATGCTAGTGTCTGTCGCCTGCTGCCTGCTAGTGTCTGCACCATTCTCTGTCTGCCTGCTGTGTCTCTGTGGTGCCTGCTACCACAGGTGCCTGCTAGTGTCTGCACCATTCTCTGTCCGCCTGTTGTCACGGGGTTCCCCCGTGTGGCCCTGGGGGAACCCCCCCTGCTACAGAGTGGTGGAGAATGAGGGCATAACGCCTCCCGCTGGTGAATTGAGGTACTGCACCCAACTTAGTTGTGTGGCATTTGGAGCTGGCCGTGTGTGAGCTCCCTGAAGGTAGGTGAGCCCGGGGCC
>QEPC01004274.1:392882-446089 GCA_003113815.1 Sphenodon punctatus | reverse complement strand
TTAGCCGCCCCGAGCTGCATTGCAGGAGGGGGTGGGATATAAATCTATAAAATAAATAAATATAAATAAATAAATAAAGGACTATAAGGAAAGACCCTCTGGACTGTGCAGATTGTGTCCTAGGAGGGTACCCCCTGCCTAGAAGGAGGGGGTTCTGCCTTGGTTTGAGGCGGACACCATGTAGCAAGGGGGAGAGCTAATTCCCCTGAAAGACACCTCAGCGTCCTGGGGGAAACACACCCCGCCCCGCTACACATGGGTTCCTGCTCCCTTCTTCTTCCTAAGCACAGGAAACTAAAAAAGAACATCTCCTCTCTTTTCCAAGACCTGTGACCCAGATTCTTTGACTTCAGAAGACCTTGTGACTTTCTCAGTCATGGGCAGCTGGAGCTTGACAGAATGCATGAATGATGAATAGAACTTTATTTGTATTAACCATTGGTTATAACAAAATCAAATAAATTGAATAAAAACAACAATAAACCATATTCCCAAAAATTCATAATTACAAATGATCCCCAAAATATGAAAAATTCTCAACATGAATTGGATTATGACCTAAGGTTATAACAAAGTTGAATGATTGAACTAAAACCAAAGAATCAATAATCAATATACACAGTAATACATTATTTCAAATGACCCAGAAAAATATAAAAAATGATTCCCAGCCTGAATTATAACATCCCACTGGTTATCAGTGATATAATAAATTACTAATAAATCCATAACTAATAAAATTGAATTTACAAAATTTCCATATGCACCAGCTAGTTAAAAAAGAAAACCAAAAGCAAAATACAATAAAAGTAGTTGAAATTGAAAGACATACAGCATAATTAAGTAACCTAATATATTATAAAACATACAAATTTAAGGAACACTACTTATCCATCAGTTTTTGACTAAGAGAAATTGCACCTAGGCTGAAGCTTGACAGAGCTGGGCAGGGGCTGTGAGGCCAGCAAAGTCGACGCCATGGTGGCAGGGGCTGTCCTGAGCGGGGCTGTTGGGGCAGCTGCGATGTTGCAGCTTGGGAGAGCCAGGCAGGAACTGCGAGGCCAGCAAAGCCATAGTGGAGGCAGCGTGGCAGGATTGGGGCCAGAAGTTAAGTGGTGCCCGGTAGCAGGAGGAGAGGGGCCTGGGTGCAAGTAGCTGCAAGGGGAAGAGGACAAGGATGGAAAGAGAGATGACCATGGCAGCAGGAACCAAGGAGGAGCCACCTAGAGGGGTACCTTTCACACCACCCTGTCCACTGCAGTGTGCTGATTGAAGATCCCCCTTTATCCTGCCACCACTTATCCAAGCCTGCTACAGCCCCTGTTTGAATGGCCTCACTCCTCCTGCCACTGCCTCTCCCAGCCTGATTTTAGCTGTGCTGCACCCGCCGCAGATAAAAGTTGCAGCTGAATCACCGGCAAGCGTGGGAACCATGACTTCCTCAAATTTTCCCATGACTTCTTCATGATTTGGGGGGGATATTTCTGGTGGCAAAAACTTAGCCTTAATTATGGCTCATTTCTGGAGTTGAAAGAAAAGTGTGGAAGAAAGTTGTGGCTTATCGCTTGGCCAGTCAGGTATGAGTTTAGTCTTGCTCACTTTCTTCTCTTCCTCCTCCTCCAGCCTGGAAGGAGTGGGAGTGGGTGGGGTTCAGCTTAGATCTCAAGCTCAGGATGAGCTGCAAGAATGTGACAAGACGTCAAGGACCACAACAGCAGACCGTGCAGGCCAGACTTGGCCCCCTGACTGCCTGCTGAGGACACTGTGTGCGTTGTGCAGTTGCCTCATCTCAAAATGGATTAGCAGAACTGGAAAAGGTACAGGGAATGGCAACAAAGATGACCATGGCTATGGAATGGCTTCTGTATAGAGCAGCAGGAGGTATTTTTAGGACATCCCCAGCGGGACCTGATGGGGTACCCAGGTACCCGGTGCCCCAAAAGTGGCTTCCCTGGGCTGACTCACCTTACCGGAGAAGCAGGGAGCAGCCGGGACTCTGGACCAGAGGAGCAGCAGCCCAGTCAGTGAGGTGAGGAAGCCCAGGGCCTAGGGAGTCAGGTAGCCAGGTTTGAGTACCAGTTGGTGCCTGAACACAACCAGAGTGAGTCGGCAATCACAAATTTGACAGGATGCCTGACTGGCCAGGTACCTGGTTGCAGCTCTACTTCCATACAAGAAGAGAGTAAAACTATGCTTTCCTTAGCTTTGAAAGGAGATGACAAAGAGAGGTTCCCAAATTCATGAATGTGGAGATAAAGTAAATAGGGTGAACAATGGCTCCCTTTTATATCATATTAGAAGTAGGAGACACCAATTAAGCTTACTGGTCTAAAAAAAAAAGAAGGAAGTGTTTTTCACATAACTAACCAGTAGACCTCATTGCTGAGAGATGTTTTGAAGGCCAATAGTAAAACTGGTTTCAAAAAGTGAGAAGCTCATGGAGGAGAGGCCCAGTGGTGGCTATTGGCCAAGATGGTTGTGGGATGCGATCTCTGACAATCAGAAGTTAGGAGTGAAAGCAGAATATCAATCACTCCATATATGTCCTGTTTGTATACATTTCCTCTGATAGTAGTCAGCACTGGATGCTTCTTAGATAGGATACCAGGTCAGATATGCTATTGTTCTGACCAAGTACGACAGTTAAGCTTGTTCTTCTGGTCAGGTCAGGGGTGTAGCTAGGTCGGAATGGGCCCTGGTGTGGGAGATGGCCTCCTTGCAGTGACAGAGGCCTCACCTACACCAGGGAGTGTTGGCCCTCTAGGTCAGGGGCGACTGGTGGGTTTGGAGGCTGGAGGAGCAGTGGGCAGCTTAAACCTGCCACCACCGGCGAAGTCACCGATGGGCCGATGTAAAAAGGGATGGAGTCTAGCCTAGGGGCAGCGCCAGGGCAACCGGGGAATAGAGAACCCTCTTACTGGCTCTTGCTTTTTAAACATTTGGCCCCTTTGGAGGATGCATTGCCTGAAAACCAGACCTCTCCAGACCAGCATGCCTAGTAGATACAGCCACAAAATGCCCGTCCAGGCACACAGGCTCTTGATTTTTAAACATTTGGCCCCTTTGGAGGCTGCATTGTCTCGAAACCAGGCCTCTCCAGACCAGTATGCCTAGTAGATACACCCACAAAATGCTTGTCCAGGCACACAGGCCCCTCCAGTCCACCCCCAGCCAGACTCCCTGTGTGTCCCCTCCTCCCCTGTGTCTCTCAGTGCACCCACTCCCCCCACTTAGGGTTGCCATAGATGCAAATTTTTAGAAGCCACTTATGAGATATACAGGTTGCAGGGCTGCATTGGTTCCAATACAACCCTGCAACCTGAATATCTCATAATAAGTGCCCTCTAAAAATTTGCATCTATGGCAATGGCAACCCTACCCATACTCCATTGCCCAGCCAGACTCTGCCAGTCCCCCCTCCCCTCCCCTCCCCCATGTCTCCCAGTGCACCCAACTCCATATCATCCCCCCTCCCCATGTCTCCCAGTGCACCCCCTCCCCATTATCCATCCAGACTCCACGAGTCCCCCTCCCCCACCCCCATGTCTCCCAGTGCACCCCCATTTCCCCTACCCAATTACCCAGCCAGACTCCCCGACTCCTCCCTCCCCCCATGTCTCCCAGTGAACCCCCTCCCCCATGTCTCCCAGTGCAACCCCCTCTCCCAGATCCCCCCCCAAGCAATTTACTCACCACCAATTAGTAAGGCAGCAGGAACCTGGATCGTCCAAGGCAGCTCAGCAGCGTGCATGAAGAAACTCATGCTCACTGACTGAGCATGGATCCCAGAGTGGTCCCTCCTGCCTGCTCCCCTATGAGGGGAGCAGGCAGGAGGAGGCACTTTGCAAGAAGAGACCCTCCTCCCCACCACAAATCTCGCCTGGGTGCCTACGCGACTGCCCAGGTACTAGCTAAAAAGTGAGCCAGTAGGACCTATGCGCTCAGTGAGCTCCTCGCCTCCTGGTGGCTAGAATGGGAAACTAGTTTCCCTATTCTATGCGCTTGGACTGTTTCCTGAAATCGCCCAAGTGCGTTCCACAGTGGTTTGTCCCTTATGGGACTCCTTACCCAGTGCTGCTTCTCCTCTCTCGCAGCGGGGCATCCTCCTCACTAAATATAAGCAGTGGCTGCCCAAAGAAGCTGAGAGAGGCAGTGCTGGACCTGGGCACCAGGTAAGTTTATTTCCTAGCTATGCCCTGCTCCTGTGCCACCCTGCAGAGCAACAGGAGGGCACAGGAGCAGGGCAGGAGGGCACAGGAGGAGCATTGCCCCTGACGCCCTCGGCTGCCCACTGCGCCTGCTCTAGGTTCATGGGTCCCAGTGCTGCTGTGCCACCGACTCCTATTGTAGCTGCACTCTTGTGGATGGTGGTTAAAGCTTCTGCCTGAAGAAAGCAAAGGAAAACCCCATAGTACTCAAACATGAACACAAAAATATTTCAAATGACTTTTTCATATTCTCAAATATTTGGAGCCCTATAATGCATTCCACAAATGGATAAGCTGCTGAAAACAATGTCCTGTTTTTCAGGGCACAAGAAGTGCTTATTGTATGAACTGCTTCTCCTAGGTGCCTCAGGTAGAAACACCAGCTCTCAGGGCACCAAAATCAATGCTGTTCTGGGGCACTGTGCTTGCTCAGCTGCATCCCCCTCTGCTAATTAGCTTCCTTGCCACTGGAGGGATTGAAGTCAGGGTTCTCTGATAAAAATTGGCAAAGAAAGAGGTCAGGATATTTAGTGTCTCCTTCCCCTGCCCCTCTCAAGTAGCATATTGACCTCAGAAACCTTTAATCTGTTTCCCTCTGCTCAATGGAAGGAGCCCAGGACAGCAGAAACAACTTGGAGAGGATGTTTGCCCTCATTTTTATTTTTCATTCTTGCCATGTCAGTATATTCTGTGTGACTTTGCTTTGAATGAATAGTCCACCTTAACCTCTTCAAATGGGGCACCCACTTCGGCAAGCTAAGTAGTTTCACAGATAGGCCTGGTATTCAGCTGCTATGGGCTGCAAACAAACCAGACTGGAGTCTAGACCTATTTTCCTCAGGAATGGCTCATTTCTAACACTTTCTCAAAGAGTGAAAATATAGGGTGCGTTCCCAGACCTAACGATAAATCTCTGGCAATCCATCACATGTTGAAATATTCTGATCTGGAAGCTGCTCCTGCAGACATTCCTGCTTTTGAAAGTTCCAGCAGCTACTGGGTAGTCTCCACCCTGGTCCTCCCACCAACTGGAGTCCAGAAAACATGGTGTTTCTGTGGGTGATTGGATTACCAGAAATCAGAAGTGAGGTGGTGTGTTTAACTGAACATAACAGTGGATACATGCAAGCACCAGCTACGGGCTGCCCACCCATGTGATTTCTGGAAACATGATGCATGGTAACCATGTAGGCAAGATCCATGTTTTGTGCAACCAGACATAATTCCCAATGTGTGTTAGGGATGGGAATTTTGGTTTATTATTATTATTATTATTATTATTATATTATAACTTTATATACTGACAGCAATGTACCTGGCACTTTACAATAGCGATGTGTGAACAGGATGGAGTTAGGATGTTCGGCCTAAAAACTTAGTTCGAGTTCATGGCTTTGGTCCGGTGGAGCTCAGCCCCCCATAATTTTTGGTGAAGGTTCATGCTGCCGGGAGGCTTGGGGCATTCCAGGGATCCCCAGGGGGGCCCATGGTGGCATGGCATACCGTCAGAGACCCAGAAGCAGCAGAAACCGGGAAGGCTTGGCACCCCGGGTTGCCCAGACGGGCAGGCTCAGCGCTTGGCCCCTGGGGGTGCCCGAGCTGCCAGAACTGGCAGTAGGAGAGTCAGCAGCAGAAGTTGGGAAGGCTTGGGACTTTGTGGCTGGCACCCATAGGGGGCAGAGCATTGTAGGCTGGCCAGGGCCTGGTGGCCGGCACCCCTACTTGGCCAGGCATTGCAGGCTGGCATTGGTGGATCAGCAGTAGAGGCCTGGCCAGGGCTTGGTGGCTGGCACCCCTGCTTGACTGTGCATTGCAGGCATTGGTGGGGCAGTTTCAGACAACCAAGTGGAATGAAAGCCCTCCCTGCCTGGAACATAGGCCCCAGAACCCTGATGGTAGGTTCTGGGGCTAGAGTGGCTGGCTGCTTCTTGATGCAGTGGAATGACCGCTCCCTGTGAGTGGAATGACGGCCCCAGAACCCTGACAATGGGCCTTGGGACTAGAGTGGAAGCTTCTAGATGATGTGGATGGACAGTCCCCATGCCTGAAATTTAGGCCTCAGAACCCTGATGGTGGGTCCTGGGGCTAGAGTGACTGGCTGCTTCTTGATGCGGTGGAATGACAGCTCCCCATGAGCAGAATGATGGCCCCAGAACCCTGACTGTGGGTTCTGGGACTAGAGTGGCAGCTTCTAGATGAAGTGGTATGATGGCTCCCCGTGAGCGGAATGACGGCTGCAGAACACTGATGGTTGGTCCTAGGACAGGAGTGGCTGGCACCCCTACTTGGATGGGCGTTGCAGGTTGCCAGCCAGGCATCAGTGGAGCAGAGCCCCGGTCAGGACTTGGTGGCTGGCACCCCTGCTTGTGCAGGTATTGCAGCCTGGCTGCTAGCAGCAGAGGCCCAGACAAGGCTTGATGGCTGTCACTCCTACTTGGCTGGGGGTTGCAGGCTGGCATCCTACTCAACTGAACTCAAGAAGCTCTATTGCAAATTGGGCAAGCCTTCTCCGGTGGTGAATCTTGTGGACATCCAGCCCCCACCAGCCGGTGCACTCATCTGAGCTATGCCCATCTACAAGAGGGAGGAGCAAATGGCTGACATGCAGCAGCAGCAGCAGCAGCTGCAGACGATGACATTGGATTGCCTGGGCAGAGTAACTACGGCTGGCACCCCTGATCAGCTGGGCATTGCAGGCTGGATGGAATCGATGTGGGACATTTTCAGACAAGTGGAATGACAGCCCTCCCTGCCTGGAATGTAGGCCACAGAACCCTGACAGTGGGTTCTGGTGCTGGAGTGGCCAGAACCCCTACTTGGCCAGGCATTGCAGGCTGGAAGTGGTGGAGCAGCGGCAGAGGCCCGGTCAGGGCTTGGTGACTGGCATCCCTGTTTGGCCGGACATTGCAGACTGTCTGGCATCTGTGGAACAGTGGCAGAGGCCCAGCCAGGGCTCAGTGGCTGGTACCCCTAGTTGGCTGAGCGTTGCAGGCTTGCATCCCACTCTCTGGATCTCAACGAGCTATTCTGCCAGTTGGTCAAGCCTTGCCTGGTGGTGAATCACGTGGTCACCCAGTAGTAGACATTGGATTGCCAGGGCACAGTACCTGTGGCACAGCAGAGGCAGCAGAAGTGGACATTGGGTTGCCAGGGCACAGAACCTGTGGCACAGACAGCAGAGGCAGCATTGGCAGCAGCAGAAGACATTGGATTTCTTGGTAGCAGAACCCATGGCAGACAGCAGAGGCGGCATTGGCAGAAGAAGCAGACATTGGTTTGCCCGGTAGCAGAACCCATGGCACAGACCATAGAGGCAGCATTGGCAGCAGCAGTGGAAATTAGATTGCAGGGGCACAGAACCCATGGCACAGACAGCAGAGGCAGCATTGGCAGCAGGAGAAGACGTTGAATTGACCATGCACAGAACCCATGGAACAGCAGAGGATTTGCCTGTGGACAGCACCCATGGAGCCAGGATGGTAGGATTTTCCAGGGAACAGCTCGCATACAGCAGCAGACGGCAGCAGCAGGATTGTGTGGGCACATTTGGATTTGTCAGGGCAGAGCACCCATGGAGCAGCAGACAGCAGCAGCGGGATTACCAGGCCAGTGGGGTACATCACCCAGGGTTGCCAGGGCAGGCAGACAGGCACATTGGAATGAGAGGCAGGCAAGCTGGGGCAGGGCTTCAGCTTTGCCCACAAGGTGGGCAGACAGGCACTTTGGCATGATCATGGGAAGGCAGATTGAGGCAGGGTTTGATCTTGGCCACCTGGATGTGCGGGCAGACAGGCAGCGTGGCATGAGCATCTGAAGGCTGGCTGAGGCAGGGTTTGATTTTGGCAACCTGGACGGTTGGGCAGACAGTGTGGCATAAGCATAAGGCAGACTGAGACAGGCTTTGATCTTGGCAACTTGGGTGGGTGGGCAGAAAGGCAGCGTGGCATGAGAGACAGTAGGGAAGGCAGGCTGAGACCTTGGCAGGGCACTCAGGCTGGCGAAGACTGTGCAGCGCATGAGAGAGAGAGCCAGTCAGATAGACAGGCTGAGATCGTCTAGCCAGTGGCCGGCTGGCAGACTTACAGCTTCCCAATGCCACCCTGTGTCATGAGGTCAGTCAGATAGGCCGGCCGAGGCATCTAGTAGGAGAGCGAGAGAGAGAGGAATGGCGGGTGCCTGGCATTGGGAGGGAGGGACAGCACCTCAGCAGCAGCAGCCCAGATTGAGAAGGAGCCCGGTCTCAAGNCCCCCCATGTCTCCCAGTGAACCCCCTCCCCCATGTCTCCCAGTGCAACCCCCTCTCCCAGATCCCCCCCCAAGCAATTTACTCACCACCAATTAGTAAGGCAGCAGGAACCTGGATCGTCCAAGGCAGCTCAGCAGCGTGCATGAAGAAACTCATGCTCACTGACTGAGCATGGATCCCAGAGTGGTCCCTCCTGCCTGCTCCCCTATGAGGGGAGCAGGCAGGAGGAGGCACTTTGCAAGAAGAGACCCTCCTCCCCACCACAAATCTCGCCTGGGTGCCTACGCGACTGCCCAGGTACTAGCTAAAAAGTGAGCCAGTAGGACCTATGCGCTCAGTGAGCTCCTCGCCTCCTGGTGGCTAGAATGGGAAACTAGTTTCCCTATTCTATGCGCTTGGACTGTTTCCTGAAATCGCCCAAGTGCGTTCCACAGTGGTTTGTCCCTTATGGGACCTCCTTACCCCTGTCTCTTATACACATCTAGATGTGTATAAGAGACAGGCCATGCTGCCTGCCCTGCTGTGCACGAGCCCATGCTTGCCAGAATGCCCTGCACATACGAGCTGCTGCTGACAATAGGGGTGCTGCTGCTGCTTAGTCTGCTGCTGGTGCTGCTACTGGGGGCAGGGATATACCCTGTTGGCTGAAAGGGGTGGCTTCTCCCACTCCCACCATCCCCAGGGCTGTCCTGCTGCTGCTGCCGCTCACTCTCAAGAGCCCGCTCTGCCTGCCGGACCCTGTCCACCAAATTACCCTTCCAGTGCCCATAGAGCACTGTCTGGCCTGCCACGCTGCCCTTGATCCTGGGGTCCAGCATGGTTGTCAAAACTTATTCCTCCCGCTGCAGGAGCTCATTGAACGATGAGCCACAGCAGAGACAGTGGCAGCCTTCTGGAGTGCCGGCCTTCCAGTGCCTTGTGTGGCAGTGGAAGAAGCTGGCAGGAAGTGCTGCTGAACCACACCCCTAGTGCCACTGCTGGGAACGTCTGAAGCCTGACTGCCAGCGTCAGCAGTTTGGGGTGTGGTCTGACTGCCACACCCCAAACTACAGCCTGTGTAGTTTGGGGTGTGGTGATGGGCTCGGGCTGCTGTTGATGCCTGTTGCCACTCAGCTGCCACCTCTACCACGTGCAGCTGCCCCTGCCACCTCTACCACGTGCCTGATTGCCTGCCTTATGGGCAGCAGATTGGCCTCTCCTTTTTCCCTTCTCCATTTCTCCCACGCAAAGAATGCACAGGAAGATTTTATATATTTTTATTTTTTTATTCAAATTTGTAATCTAATATTGTATATATCTACACTAACTCTGACTGCTATTAACTATTCTAAATCCTATGGAATTAAATGGAATATTATCTAATATCTACAAAGGCCTAGTCCTACAAACACACTATAAAATATTAAAACTGAATCACTACACATTTAACATTCACTTTCGCTGTACCCTTTAAAACAGAAATAAATAACATGCAAATCACTACACACTATCTCTATCTCTATCACTAAGCTATCTATAGTAACTATCTAATATCTAATCTCTCTCTATATATATACACAGAGATGGGGAGGTGGAAACACAGACAGCTCACAACAAACAACACAGGGAGGGGTACAAAACTGAATTGAAACCTAAATCAATCTAATGCTACTCTAAATAAATCCAAAAACAGGGGAAGGGAATCAGGGATGGAATATATACAGGGAGGAGGGAAGGATTCAATGGAGGGGAGGGAGAAAGAACACAGGGAGGGGTAAACAATAAAATAACACCTAAATCTATCTAATCTAAATAAATGAAACTATGTGGATGTAAATGTGTGGAAATGGGTGAAATAGGAGGAGGATGGGAATGGATTGGGAGGAACACAAACTGCTGGGAGAGGGAGACTTCTGAAAACGCCTGGTGACAGGATCAGTGGCTAGCTCAGAAGGAGTTGGAAGGGGGGATGGCAATGACTCTTGTTACTTGCTGCGCCCGCCTTACCACAAGCCCCATTGGCTCCATGCAGCCTAGCNCCCCCCCCCCCCCGGGCCTGCTAGCCCTGTTCTTTCCCACCTGAATGCGTCCAAACTCACCCAAACGCGGCCGAACTGTTCGGGACTTTGGGCGTTCTGTTCAGCCATCTGAATGGGCCGAGTTAGGGTCAAACACCGAACGTCCAAACCGTGTTCGCATATCCCTGCTTTACAATTGTAAGAAAGAGATATGGTCCCTGCCTCAGTGGGAAACAAGGGGGGAAACAAGGGGGGAAAACAAAGCGGGGGGGGGAACAGAGGAAGAGACAAGGAAACATACATGAACTCATGAGGTCTCAAGTGTACATGCTTGGCTTACTTACAAAGGTTTAGTTACTCACTTAATGTTATACAAGATATGATGATTCAGGGTAAGTCAACAAGGGGGCGAGGGGAACGAAGAGCCAGGTAATGCTTGACCAAAGAGGTGGGTTTCGAGGGAGGGATTTGAATGTGTGGAAATGGGTGAGCATTTTGAGGAGCAGGCAAGGGTGGTGGCAGAGGAGGATTGGAGCTTCCAGATAGGAGTGTAGCGAGAAATGAGTGCTGAGAGGTAGGAGGAAGCAAGGCCATGAAGAGCATTGTAGGTAAAAATCAGGACTTATGCAGAATGTGTTCAGGAAGAGGGAGCCAGTGAAGAGAGGAGAGGACGGACTGTACGTGGTCAAAGCAGCGGGCAAGGTGAATGACCTTGGCAGCAGAGTTATGAACAGAAATCAGAGAAGCAAGGTAAGAGCGAGGAAGGCCAGTGTGAAGGATGTTGCAATAGTCGAGGTGAGAGGTGACCAGGGCATGGACAAGGGTTTTATCAGAGGAAACAGTGAGGAAACAATGGATCTTAGCAATGTTGTGGAGAGAAGTGACAGGATTTGGCAACAGAATTGAACTGAGGTTTAAAGGAGAGGGCGGAGTCAAAGATGAACAATAGGCTATGTGCCTGAGGGAAGGGCTGGATGTTGACCCCATCAACAAAGACAGAGAAGGAAGAGAGAGAGGAAGGATTAGGAGGGAAGACGAGGAGTTTGGTTTTAGCTATGTTAAGTTTGAGTTGACGATGAGACATTTATTTATTTTGAGGTGCTTTTACCCTGCTCTCTCCTGCCCACGTGGCAGCTCGGGGTGACTCACAGCCAAAATACAACAATTTTATGAACTGTGAGCTGCCCCAAGCTGTATGTGGCAGGAGGGGTGGGGTAGTAAAGCTTTAAAAATAAATAAATAAAATAAACAAATAAAAACAATTCAATAAAGTTTTCAGAAGAAATGCATAAAATTCATAAAACTACCAAAGAGCGGAACCAAATCCCCTCACCCTTCCCACCCTACCATCTCCCTTCCCAAAGGCCTGATGGAACAGCCAGTTCTTACACTGTCTCCAGAATGAGGGGAGGTCTGGGGCTAGGTGGGCCTCTGTCAGGAGGAAATTTCAGAGCCTAGGAGTGGCCACTGAGAACACCCTCCCCATCATCACTGCCCAGAATACCCGGGGGACTTTGAGTTGGGCATCCCCGGTCAACCGCAGGGGCCGCACCATGGCCCAGGGCATGAGGCGGTCCTGCAGGTAAGTGGGGCAAAGGGTTTTTAGGGCTTTATAGGTTAACACCAACACCTTGAATCGAGCCCGGAAGACAATAGGCATCCAGTGCATAAAACGGAGCACTGGTGTAATATGTTCGCCATGACCCGTCCCTCTAAGGAGACAGGCTGCCACATTCTGCACCAACTGCAGCTTCCGGACCATCACTAAGGGTAGCCCCATATAGAGTGCGTTGCAATAGTCCAGTCTAGAGGTGATGAAGGCATGGATGATGGTGGCCAGGTCAGCGTCATAGACATGCAGCTGCAGCCATTGCACCAGATGTAACTGGTGAAAGACGCTCCTCACCACAGTCACCACCTGGAGATCCAGGCGGAGCTGTGAATCAAAAAGGACCCCCAGACTGCAAACCTGGGAAGCTAATGGGGAGGCAAACCTCATCAACAACAGGGGCCACTACCTCTTCAGTCCTATCCACCAGCATCATCACCATCTTGTTGGCTTCAGACGGCTTGCCCTCATCCAGTCCCCCACAGCCGTCAAACACCAGGTAAGCACCGAGACTGCCAGGTCTGGGTCTGCAGAAAAAGAGAGGTAAAACTGTGTATCATCGGAGTACCGATGACAGTGTATGCTGAACCCTCTCACGACCTCTCCCAAAGGCTGCATATATACACGTTGAACAAAAGAGGGGACAGATTAGAACCCTCAGGGACGCCACACGTGAGGTTCCTGGGAGATGATGAGCACTCCCCAAGCACCACCCGCTGAGTTATCCCAACCAGGAAAGAGCGGAACCATTCAAGAACTCACCCCAGCCCGGTCCCAGAGATGGGCCACCAACATCTCATGGTCAATGGTATCAAATGCTGCCGACAGATCTAATAGGGAGGATCTACCCTGATCCAATTCATGGTGCAGGTTGTTGACCAAAGCCACAAGCGCAGTCTCCATGCCAAACCCTGGGGGAAAACCAGATTGCGAGGGGTCAAGAAAGCTGACCCGATCCAGATGCCCCTAAAGCTGCTGGGTCACCACCCGTTCAATAACCTTCCCTAAAATGATTAGGTTAGAGACAGGTTGATAGTTCGCCGGGGTATCAACATCCAGAGATGGTTTCTTAATGAGTGGCTGAACCACTGCTGCCTTAAGTGACTCAGCCAGCTGGCCCTCCCCAAGGGAGGCATTGATAACCCCAGCCAGCAATGGCCCAACCGGTTCCTGGCTGGCCTTGACCAGCCAGGACACACAAGAATTGAGTTCACACATCGTGGCCTGATGCAAGCACATCCCCCACCACTGTGTAGGTGTCACCAATTGAAACGGATCTCACAAACACAAACCAGACACTACATTCCTAACATCAGGTTCCAGCACTGTCCCAAGGACAGAGTCAAAGTCATGTTCAGTATGAGTGATTTTATCCACAAAGTACGTCATAAACATGTCACAGTGGGCTGTGGAAAATTCCATGTCCAGGAGGAGGGAAGGCAGATTGATCAGACTCCTCACCACCTGGAAAAACTTCACTGTACGCGACTTTGCAGATGCTATGATGGCAGCAAAGAACCGCTTCTGTGCTGCTCGCACAGCCATAATAGAACACCTCAAAAACAGCATATGTTGCAATCAGTCGTCTTCAGTGCAAGTCTGGTGCCACCACCGCTCCAACAGTCTCCCCTCACACCTCAGCCCCCCGAGGTCCTTCGTAAACCACGGTGACCTCTGGTGCCAAAATGCTGGGAGTGGATGCCTGGGGGCCACTCGATCAATAGTCCCAGCTAACCAGTAATTGCAGAAGGACACCAGGGCATTGATGGAGCGGTCACTGGTGTCCTCTGGTAACTCCCCCAGACCTGCCTGAAACCCAGCCTCTGAGGGCAGACCATCAGCCTCTGAGGGCAGATCATCTGAGTCGGTCCCGAACCCCTCCGGTCAGGTAGGAATGCTGAGAGAGAAGCCCAAAGGAGGTAATGGTCCGACCATGACATGGGTGAACTAGAAACACCCCAACCCTCGGGTATGCCTTCCCTCATGAGTCAGGTCAACTACCACCTGGGACAGGTTCATGGTTGCCATGGGGCCATGAACTCCAGCTCTGCCCCATGCAACCTGGCCTCAGTGTAGACATTAAAATCCCCCAAGACAATAAACCATGGGGATCAAAAGATCAACCCCGAGATGAGGGCGGCTAGAGCAGTCAGGGATGCCACTGGGCAGTGGGCTGCATGGTACACCAGCAGAATCCCAAACCTGTCCTGGGCCAAACACTCCCATTTGTCATAGGCCAAATCAACCATGAGAACGAGGCACTTTATCCCGGGTTCAGTTTGCATGCAAAAACTCCTAACGGGCAGATTCTCTCAAAAAACAATAGGTATGCCTCCCCACCCCCACAATCCCTCTGGCCTAGGCTGATGCTGAACCAAATACACGGCTGGAATGCGGCCAGTCAAAATCGGCCCTGATTCATCATCCAGCCAGGTCTTGGTGATGCAAACAAGGTTGGCGGGCTCATCCAGGATTAAATCCTGGATGACAGATGACTTATTGGCCGTTGACCTCGCATTCAACAGCAACAGTGAAAGACCAGAGGGCCCAGATACCTCAGCCGCCTGACCGCCTGAACCAGGACAGGATGAGAGAGCGACAGGCACCAGCCAATGATCCCTCATCTTATAATGACAATGCCTGCCCCAGGGTCCATAGTTCCCATGGCCCATGATGACTCATATGGTCATGCCTCCCTGAGCAAGGCCCACCCCAGCCCACCTCCCAGTGGCTCCTCCACAAGGGCAGTGATGGAGCAATCCCTCCCCCTTCCCTAGCACCCCCTTCAACTTCCAACCTACTCACATCTCCAGGACCACCCTCCCTGCTCTCCCCAGTTCCCATGGTCCAGGCAGATGTGAATATCTTACCCCTAAATCTCCCACACCCAAACCCAGTACCAAAGACCCAAGTCTCCCCTCCCAGAACTACTCATAAAACCTCCACTAACTCCCACTATCCACCAATATCCCTTGTATTGTTAACTTACCTCATCCCTAAATTACCCCTCCAAAAATAAAATAAGAAAACCAAACCCTATCCTTTAACCACCCCCATCACACACACACCCAGCTAAAAGAAGTCTAATCTTTCCCGGTTGCCTGGTCCTTGCTGAAGGGACTCCCCAAGGGCCCTTTTACTGTCCCCACCTTTTCTGCCACAGGGAGAGGTGATGTCAGTTTCAGCTGGGGCCCAGGGAAGTCCCTTACCCCTGCACCAGCCAGGTGAGGCCCACAACCAGTCCTGTGGGGGGTAGAGAGGGGCGAGCCCCTCTGACTTCTAGCCCCCTGTTAAATAGCACAAAACGATAACTATTAAAAACTGTCAGTTAATAAACTGTTGCTGCTTGGTAATGATTATCAGTTAAGTTCAGTTACTGCAGATCCGTCAGTTACCCATATCCACATGGATAACCGTTTCAGCTGTGCGAATAAGAAGTTTGAATGGCAAGCTCCTGATTGCCAGAAGGAGCTAATATTGCAATGACTCAGCCCACTAGCAGTCTGTCACACCCTTCTAAGACACCCTTGTTTCAAAGTGGACTATTGTTCCATGTGCCTAAGGAAAAGGCGGCACTCAGGGTAACTTGCAGAGTTTCAAAGTAATTGTTTTCATTTTTTCATAATGTTGCGGCAATTAACTTAACCAGTTATGACCGTGAAGGGTGTAATGTGAATTTCCTTTGCTAAAGCTAATCTATCCATTAGGTTGGCAATATTTCTTTTTTATTTTGCTCTCCCCCTTATTTGACTTCTAATGTGGTTATAGCAGAACCTTGTGGAACACCTTTGGCAGTGATTATAATGCTAACTTGAGCTTTATAGCAGAATCTTGCTCCAAGTGGTGTGAAAATATGGGCAGAAGGTGCTGCTGTTAGTTCATCCCTGCAACATTAAGTAATCTGGGTTCACTTTGTCTTCCTCCCTATTTTCTCAGTTCATAGCAGTATCCAGTTTGCTTAAGAAATCCTACCACTGATTTAAGAAAGTAAAAAAGGAAAGTATGGAAATCTGTGCTTGCCGATAAAGTGTTTGCAAGATTTTGCAATCTGTGACCCTTTGTCTCTTGGAAGTGCAAAATAGACAATTATTTGTTTGTGTTTGTTTATTTAATTAATTAAATTTATATCCTACTCAGGGTGGCTAACAACATGTAAAAAAATCCATAAAAGCAAAATACAAAAAACCTCCACAACCCCCAGCCATCCCACAGCCCCGCCCCCCCAGCAACCTCCCCATCCCCTATTCCTGCCCGCCAAATGCCTTTAGAAAAAGAGGTCTTACACCGCCTCTGGAAGATGCTCAGGGTCTGACTTAACTGAACCTCTTGGGGAAGGGAGTTCCACGGCACTGGGGCAGCAGCTGAGAATGCCCCCCTGCGAGCTCTCACTGTATGAACAAAACTAAATGATGGTACCCAGATGACTGCAGAGGCTGCAACTGAGCATGGAAGAGCGGGTGGTCTCTCAGATATGTGGGGCCCCAAGAATGGATCATTTTATAAGGCAAGGGTGAGAAGATCTATCCTCCCACAGTGTTCAACAGGCCGGAATGTCTTGGGGGGGGGGGCATGGCCCACCTACGTACGGGGTGTGGTCTGCCAGCCCAGAAGAGCTCAACATATGTATGGTGGCTGGTGGGCCTTTAGTAGCCTGCAGAGTGCTGACAGCAAGCTGTATTTAAGGGGGGAAGAGTGAGGAGAGGTCCAGCTCCAGGGGCTGGAAGGTGGGCACCCATGGGCCACAGATGGACTGTAGACTGAAGGTTCCCCACTGCTGCTATAAGCAGTGATGTGGGTTTTCCAGAAAATTCTGAATTGGAAAATTTTCCCATGCTAATTTCTTTTTCTAATTTTGCATAATATTTGCATATACTTTTTTTTTTCCCCTCAGAAAATTTTTCTGTGCAACTTTCCCCTATCCCTTAGGTAGATTGTGGTGTGATTTGGCATGTTTGACCTATAGCTTTAGTAAACAACACTAAACAATTCACCATATTAATTTTACATGCTGTAATATCTCAAAGTTTTTCCAGAAGCCTGCCAAGTGCAATATTTGAGTAGGGGGAAAGAAAAAAATATCAATAAACACACTTAATGTGGTTTAACTATTTTATATGGAAACAAATTTAACGTTGGAAATTATTTATATTGATTTGACTTGTAAATATCTTAAAATATAACCCAACAGTGGAACATTTTTAAACAATGAGAAAAAATTAAGGGCGGCGGCAGGCACTAAAAATATTAACATACACTGCTGTTTTTTTAGCATGCCCAAACATATGTTGCCAGTATTGTCCACTGATTTACTTGTCTAACAGTTAACTTTCACTGAGGGCACCCTTCAGTTTCACTGTCACTATCTGTAGAAGTGCTTACACTACCTAATTCCAGTTCAGATTGAGGCAAATCTGATTCATGATCAGAACTGCTTGACTCCCATTCTCTTTCTTGAAAGGTTGGCTCTACCTGCAATTGTTGTGCCTGAAACTGATCTGACAGCAAGAAGAGATTCTGAGTAATAGAAACAAAGTTAGCAGTGCATTCATTTGTTACTCTATTTCTCTTTTTTTGTCTGGATGGACATAATATTCCTGAAGTAGTATTTTCCCAGATGATGTCCCACCACTTCGCTCTAGCAGTTTCTTGCATTAGTACTGTATTCTTTCTGGACACTGGGCATGTTGCCAAATGTCTTTTCATTCTTGTTGCATTATTTGCATATTTCTGGCTACAATATTTACATTTGCCAACTACCTTCCTTCAGTGGATTCACTATAGTGATGCCATACATAACTCTTTTTCAGATTAGGCATTATGACTACCTCTAAGAGATTTTGATTCCTTTCCATCCTCCACACCACAGCTCAATAAAAGAAATGGGACACACTGCTTTGTGTGCTCTTAGTTTCAGTTTCACTTCCAGCCATCTGTTGCAATCACAGCTTTAGTTTTGGTTTCCCTTTCACTATCAGTAATTTTCCACAGCAGCAGAATGCTACCAAAGCCCTGATATGGGCACTGTACACAGCAAGACAGACAAGGGTCTTCCATCTTTGCTGATGATCCTACTGAAAGAGTAGTAATATTGCTCCAGTTGGGAACATAAAAGAAAGAGTAGCAGAGACAAAAGCATGCAGTCAACACTGCTAGAAGCACTTATAGGTCAAGAGACAGTACCTTTCTTCTGTCACATTCATGAATGACCAATCTTTTATCAGGACTGCTTCTGCACACAGCAGATTCTTAACTGTGCTTAGCTGTGCAACTGGTGATTATTATTATTATTATTATTATTATTATTATTATTAGCTAAGCATTTATATAGCACCAGAAACAAAGTAATGGAATAGACACGGTCCCTGCCCTAGGCATTACAATCTGAGGGGGGGGGGGAAGACTATGGAAGGGGAACAAAGGGAGAGACTAGGATTGTAACATTCACGAAGATGCGAGGTCCCAGGTGCAAGTGCTTGGCTTGGTTACATTGAGAATGATGGCTGGCTGGTCCATGTGGTGAGGATATGAGTACACAGACCTTAGGTAACAGATTGTACTGGATGGTAGGTATCATCAGGAATTACGTGAGGGGAGTGAGGAGTCGGGGAGGGCAGAGCGGAAGAGGGTGGGTCTTGAGGAGGAATTTGAAGGTACGAATGGAGGGGGCAAGGTGGATGTGGCCACAGATTTTCTACTTTTCCCCCCCACTAGGAGCAAAGTAAAAAATAGTGAGCTTTGCAAAGTTGTATTACTACTGCCTCTCAGAAGAAGCCAACTGAAACAGGGATTTGGGATATCCCCAGGAGTTCCTCTTCTGAGACAAAGACAAAAAGCAAGGAACACGTTGAAAGAGCAGAAGGAAAAGACAAATAATCAAGTGTGCTCCCTTCCCTCAGGGAAATAAGAAAGATCCTAGTAGAGTAGATTCATCTGACTTGCTCACATAAGAACAGCTGCCCCAGGAGAATCTTGGTCTCCCAGCAATTATTCTAAAGTAGCTCCACACTTTAATGGAAACCCTGGAAGATTTTCTGCGGACAAATTTGGTGCTGGAAAAGTTTCCTGGAAAATTTTCCTCCCCATATCTCTGGCTGTAAGGGCATGGGCCACAAATGGACCGTGGACTGAAGGTTCCCCACTGCCGCTATAAGGGCTATAGAAGGGCCCTGAGTGGCCCAAAGCTAGCATATTCTCACCAACAGACGTTGGTGCAATACCTTGAAAAGATAGGCCTCTTAACCATAATTCTACTCGAAAACAAAACAATTGGCTAAATAAAGATTTAGGCTTCCTAAGCCACTCTAGAAATGTATATGTAATACCCTGTTGTTACAACTATCCATGCTGTTTACCCTTCATAATACTTAAATGTTTTGAAATGGTACCTATTGACCATTTCCCCAGAGCTTTCCTCAAGTGACTGTGGCCCTGCTACTATGCAGGGGCAACTTGTTTTTGGTGCATCCTCCTAAACCCACAACTACCTACCTACCCCAAGGAATTGCTAACATATACATAAATTCCTAGCCTGCATTTGCTCAGTTGGTAGTTCTGCCTGAAGAAGGGCGATGTGAGACCCCGAAATTTACGTATGCATCAACAAAATTTAGTTCAGTAAAAGATATAATCTGAACTATTTTGTTTCCATCCCTTAATCCTTAAATGCAAATTTTCAAAATGATATTTGCTTTTGTTACAGATCTGCCAGATTACTAAAAAGATATTTCTGCCTAACCCCATTTTATTATGGCCTGAGGCACAATGAATAATTGCATGAAAGAATTATTTGTCACTTCTCTGGCGATTTATACTATGCCCTTTGGCGCTCGGATACACATTTTAAAACTTTCCACTGTAAAATACTTAGCACGGATTTTTTCATCAAATACCAGACACTTAACATCCCTAAGTACTGGATGATAATATTCACTGGCTATTCATTTGGATTATATAAATATGTTCAGTGTATTAGTTAACTCTCCAAAGCTGTATTTTTTCCTTATGCATTTAGAGTGTCGAAGAAATCAGGACACACTGTGTAGGGAAGGAATCTATCAGAGAAACTTTATTTATTTATCTAACAGCTGTTAGGAGGGTCCTAGGTCCACAGGGCTTTCCCTATAGAACTAGAGTCCCTCCTTAGCCAAAATCAAAAACACTTTTTATAGACTTTTCAGGTTACAGGCAAAAAGGCATTTCTTATCAGTTAGAAAACCAGTTTGGCGCAGTGTTAGACAAAGAACTGCTATACAGACAGTTTATATTAGAGAGGAACATCTTCAAGGCTAGGAAAAACAAAACAAACAGAAAGTGAAAAACAAGCTTGCAACTATGTGTAAAGGGCAATCTTTATCTATTGCAACTAGCTGTAATGAATACATGGAGCACTGCAAGAACCCAGCTCATCTCTATCATTTCTGTCTCAAGTTTTCAGGCCTCAGCTTATGATCTTCCATCAGAGTGAGATCCTATGCTCGTATCCCTGCTTTCTACTTACTATGGCTCTGGAATGGAAGAAGCAGTGAGATCATAGGAATAAGTTCTTAAAGCATTGGTCCATGGAGAGCTATTGTTATGTGGCCTGGGAGACCAGGGTTCAGGGGTTCAAATTCTGTCTTAGCCATGAACTCACTGGATAGCTATTATTCCCAGTGTAAAATAGGAATAACAACGACCTACCTTTCAGTCATGGGGCTGTTGTGGGGGTGAACTAGATAAGGATTTAAAGCATTCTGAACTCTGAAAGTGCTACAGAAATGATACAAAATGATGATAATTATTAATATGGTGTTCTATAAACATGCAGGCTGCTCACTTGCCCTATAAGGTGATCCCAAAATACTTTTGGTCCCATCAGGTGGTGCAAGAAGCTGCATGTCTCTGGTGTGATGTGGACACAGAACAAATGAGGAGAGCAAGGCAGCCGTGGTTGTCTTCCCCTAAGAGCTGCCATCACCACTGTGCTCTCCTCACTTGCTACCCTTGCCCCCACTCAATTACCTGGGTCCAGGGGAACAGTAGGCAGTGGAAGGAGAAGTGGTGGATCCCTGGAATTGCTCAAGACGCACCGCTGGCGCTGACCATCAGTGTCTCTCTGCTGCTCCTCACTACACCCCTAGATGTTGGTCATTGTGCAGGGCAGGCAAGATGAGAAAAGAGACCATGGCAGCAGTAGGAGCAGCAAAGATGGCATCCGGTCCTGGGGGGAGCAGCAGGAGGAGCGGTGGAGGTGGCAGTGACAGGTTCTGACAGGTCCTAGAGTCTGCTACTACCACTGCTGCGCCCCAGGAACTGCCAGACTGCAGCTTCTAGGAATCCTCCTCCTTCACATAAGTGTAGCCGCTGTGTATTCAGGAATCTACTTGAGGGTTTATGACTGGTTAACCCCAGGCTAAAGGTTGACGGGGAAGCAGATTATAGTTGTTTGATAGGTTTTTATATTCTGTAAGTCGTCCTGATCCTAATTGAGAAGGGATGGGGTAAAAATGGGAATAAATTAATAAATAAAAACTGTCAGCCCATTCTACTTGGTTCATTAGCGAGCCTACAAACAGTTTGTTTCCTTTAATCCTAAGTAAGTGTGTGCGTCTGTGTATGTGTCAGAGTGGAAATGCTTCTCTCCCGTTGTGTTGCAGAAGCAGACCTTTCCACAGTTTGGGGCTGTACCATAGAGAAGGCACTACAAAATCACTTTAGCTTTTTTTTTTCAGTTTCATGCCAAAACTCCTAATAGCATCCAGGGAATTCATCATGGCCCTTCATCAGTCATGTAAGTTTTAGCTGTTCATTATGTACTTTGTGCTTCACCGTGGGCAATTAGCTGCCTGTGCTTGCTCTTATTTGACTAATAAGTGACCACTACATGGATTTTTAATGGTCAGTTATACCAGCACTGGCTCCTTACAGAATGCAAGGACTAAAATTCTTTAGCCTGGAAAGAAGAAATGTAGAAGGAGTTGATTGAAAAGCTTGAAAATTAGAGTGACTAAAGTTTTTTAATTTGTTAATAAAATCTGAAGATAAATTTTCTTTAATGAATCTTCAAATTGCATTGTTGTGACTCTACACAAAACAGACTGCATATAATTTTCTTGGTTCCTTTGCTTGACAAAGTCAAAGTTCTTTCATTGAATTTGATTTGGACTTTGTTCAATGTCAGCTGGGTTAAACAAGCAAGACAAATGAATTAAATGACACCTATTCAAACTAACAGAACAAATGACTATGTTAAACAAGTAAACTAAGCAAACAAAGTTGAATAAAGTGCTTTGTTTCTCATATTACCTGTGACACACCAATACAGAGTTAAGAAACACAGAATAGTTAAATACTAAATTATAGGGGTGTGCAATTCATTTTTGTTATTATGATAATGAAAACAAACAATTTGATTTCCCTTTTTGTTACTGTAATAACAAAAATTAAAAATAATAATAATGAAAATAAAAATGAAAATGAATTTTTGTTTTTGAAATAATGGGAAAACATTGAAAAATGTATTTCTGGTTATAACATTTTTGTTTCTTATTCAGTTCTGTAGAAACTTGGGGAAGTTGTACCCATAATGGAGGGAACAATGTGTACTAAATTATGAAATGATTGGATATGGGGAACTGATTTTACAAGCAATTGAAAGTTGTGATTTTAAGAGAAGCTCCATACACATTCCTGGCTGCAGCTTCTTTATCTTCTGTTCAATTTTCATAAAACCAGGAATATTATGTCCATCCCCAAGATTACCAAGCCTGCCAAATTTCAGAAAGATTGGATAAAGGGTGTTGATGATCTTGAAAATGCATTTCTGACTTTCATATTTTTATATTCCATCCTGTTTACATGCCATTTGGCAGGAATGTATCCCACACCTTCCCTGTCATCTCTGTCAAACCACAGGACAATTTGATAAAGGGCCCCAATTTTATAAGCAATTGAAGTTGTCCCCTTGAAGACCATTATTCAGATAAATAGCAGCACATGCAGTTGTCAGCGCACCTCCAGAAAGAAGACAGGACAAAGCGCTTGGATTGAACATGGCTGCACCCTTTATTAATCCAATTACAACAATTAAATTTAGGTGAGGGGGTAAGATCGCCTATTGTGATTCGGGTCCAGTATCAACTATACACTCAGAACTCGTCTCGATATACCCTCGATAACCTCCTCACAAAAATTAAAGTCTCCCCTTCGCCCAGCGCTGGGAGCGCGGCAAATGGGGACGTAGTCCTTCAGAACTTGAGTAAGGCACCAGGTGCCCCCCAGTGAGGGCCATACTATGCCATACCACCGTACCAGGTCACCCTTACCCCAGAGAATCAGTGCCTTGCCTGCCATACCCTGAAATGCGTTAAGCATGGCTCCCCCATATCTTAAGGAGATGCCTCCTACAAATAACTTATTTTAATTCCCAACCGATACTGGACCCCCGCCAAAGGTGCGACAAATTGAAACGAAATAATAACATCATAACAGCAATACACCACACCCATCTAATGGCCAACCAAATTACCTGATACTGTTAGGAAGGTGAAAAACAAGAAGGCCCTCTGACCAATCCTTCTTGCAACAATTCCTTCCTGACCCATTCTAATGCAACCAGTAGAAACCACAGTATAGGGGAAGGGTGTGTGGGTGAAGCTACCATTCCCCGCTCTTGCCTGGAATGAGCGGGGAACGCTCCGAGTGGACTGGTCACACCATGTGACCCCCGCCTGGCCAATTGGAGGCCTCATTCTTTCGCGCTGCCAGCAAGGGCTGCTAGCAACCCTCGCCGACTGCTTGGTCTGAGCAGTGGCTCCAGCAACGGCTGCAAGCTGCCTCCAACCCCTGCCTTGTCCTGCCCTCCTTTCTCTAGGAGGGTAGGAGCGCGACAATGGCCCCACCACCGAAATGGCGGCGAAGGGCAATTCCAGTCAAAGGCAGGGACCTGGCATGGCAGGGGGAGGGAGGCTGTAGGAGGGAGGATGTGGAGAAACCCAAAAGACTGACCTACACATTCACTGGCCAATTACTGCATGCTTCCAGCTTTACAGGATCAATCGGTAGTGGCTTCGAGGCAGGCACGGAGGGTGGCTCTCGGGCGGACACAGAAAGGACATAACTGGGACTTTGGGGATAGCATCCCAGAAATCAGGAGACATGGTTTACACATCCAGGCTGGCCAATTATCATCACAATCACATCCTGCAACACTGTGACAGAGGACATAAAAGAATCTCTATTGGCTCTTCCCTAAACAGATGCTTCTGACTTCCCAGTAACAAGTGTGGGAGAGATGTTGGGATGGTCACAGAACATAATGAGGATATTTGGTTGACATTTCTGCTGTTCAATTGGCATCACAAACCGATCTTATACCACAGTGACACATAAGAGAATCCACGGCATAGGCTCATTCTCTGCATATGCTGTGCAGGCTTATAAAATTGGGACTCTTTATCACATCTTTCTGATATTTTGCAGAGATGATCCTGAAGTTGTGAGATACAGTCCTGCCAAATTTCATGTACACTGGTTGGACTACAAAGATGTTAGTCAGACATACATTTATAAGTTAATTGCTTATATCACCAGGACCCTTTATCCAATCCTTCTGAAAGTTGGAATATATAGTAAACATGGGGAGGGGTATAAACTTGCCAAGTTTAATCTATGTTAGATGGGAGACAAAGAAAATACAGCCACGAATGTATATGCAAATCTTTGCAAAATAACACAATTCAACTGCTTATAAAATTGGAAATAGATTCCTTTATCCAATCTTTCTGAAATCTGGTATCCTTAATTCGTTCCATTGGAGTTACAACCTTGCAAAGGTTCATCCAAATATAATGAAAAACAAAAAAGATACAGCCAAAATGTGTTTTCTGTTGAAACCCATGAAAATAGAAAATGAAAGCAAAAACAAAAATGAAATGTTTATATTTATGAAAACAAAAATGAATTATTTAAATAACGAAAATGAAAAATTATATGGGTCTGTGGAGCACACCTCTACTAAATTAAAAAGTAGCCAATTAACAAATAGTGACAATTTAATATCAAATTAATTGCAAAATTCACATTTCATATGTGGAATATTCAGTTTGCTTACATTTTCAAGTAAAAGTAATAATCTCATAGGCTAGAGCATGAAAGTTTTGAGTTCTTGTGTCATGTTGACTATATATGCTCTGTAAACAAGTTTAGGAGGAAAACTAGGGCTGAAACGAGAATCATTTTTTTTCTCATGAAAATCTCATGAGAATTGAGAACCGTTCCCGAGATCGTGGGACAATCTTAATAACGGTTCGAAATCTCAGTCGAGAATTTCTCTTTACCGTTACCATTTACCATGTATTGTGTTTTCCCCAGTAATGCGCATGCACAAAATGGCCATTGCTACTTTGTGCTACTTCCTTTCTGGGCTACAAACAGCAAGGCAAACACTTTTTTTACCAGGTGCCTGATGTAACTTCTGGCTAAATTTCTGGAGGATGCTGAATATACCCCTGACCTTCTGACCCAGAAGCCTCCAACAATATTGAAATCATTTTTCCAGACTTTTCACCTTCTCTCTCTATTCTGTTTCCAAGGATGGATCAAAATAATGAGAGAAACTCCAAATTTATGCTTAGTGGCCAACCAAAAACAGATGTCTGTTTAGAAATTGCACACAGGGCAACCCAGGCTCAGCTCCTTTGCTCTTCAGATTCCCTTCTGCTTCCTGCTGGCAGTATCTTCGTTCCCCAAGATACACAAACAGCACAGTTTTCCCAATTTTTCAAGGCAGTCTTGTGCAGTTTAAAGTTTTAAATAATGCCAAAAGACGCCACATAGTTGCTTTTCATGGGACAGTTTAGCACAGGAAAAGATAATAAAGTGTTTGGAACACAAATCCTATGACGAGAGGTTGAAGTATTTGGGTGTGCTCGGTTTGGAGAAGACTAATATTTGAAAGAATGACATAAAGAAGATGGAGAAGAATTGTTCTCTCTTGCTCTGGAGGGCTGCCTAGGGAGGCTGCAAATTCACCATCATTTGAGCTTTTTAAGAAGCGGCTGGATGAGCATGTGTGTGGGATGAGCTAGATATGGCAAATCCTGCACCAAACGGGGCTGGACTCAGTGACCCTCATGGTTGTTTCCAACTCTATGATTCTAATGTTGAATGATTAAAAAAAAGAAAGAAAAGGTACCCTTTAAGTGAACACTGTTGACAAACTCACACGTAACTCTGCTAACTCCGATGTCTGCATTGCCCTGGAAGCTGTATAATCAGCTCTAGATGATTCCTGGATCACTGTTGTGTGTGAATGAGAGTGAACTCATACGTAACTGTGCTAAACTCGGATGTCCATGGGCCCCCAGACGCTGTATAATCAGCCCCGGATCGCTGTTGCATGTGAGTTAGACACTCCAAGTTCCAGCCTTGCTTTAAAGCCGGATCTGATGAATAGATTGGATCTAAACATCAAGTCAAAGTTTAGAGCAGGACTGGAAATTGGAGTGTCCTTAGGCACACGTAACAGCAATCTGGGGATCATCCAGGGCTGCTTATACAACTTTCGGGGTCCTGTGAACATCAGAGTTTACTAGTTTAGCAGCGGTATATGTGAGTTCTCCCTGGGTATTAGACCCTGGCAGAAACTTTGTTTCAGAGCTCCTTGTTTCTGGAGCTGGTCAGGACTTCTCTCTGGAAGAGAGTTGTATTCTCAACCCTGCAATTTATTCCAAAGAAGAATAAAGATTGTGAGATGACTAAGAGGGCAGTTCTCCCCCACTGAAGTCAGTGGGACCTGAGCCATTGACTTCAATGAGGACATAATTTCACTCAACGCCCTGTTACCCCAAACCCTTTGTTTTGCAGATTAAACCAATCTACTCACAAATAGTGGGTGGGGTTGTAGGCTATCACCTCCTCTGCCTTAAGCACTCTCACACTCCTGTTTTGCTCTAGCATCTGGTGAAGCTGCAAATGAGCCTTTGGGGATCTCTTTGCAGTCATAGGCATTTTGGGGACTGCAGAGAATCCCTGTAGTTGATGCCTATGACTTAGGGGACGTTACAGCCCCCTTACCCCCTCCCCCTCCGAATCCACCACTGGGTGTGTGGAACGCTGGTTTAGCTGTTGATGCAGAACTCCTGGAGCTGATATACGATCTTGGAGCTCTCAGCCTATGGCAGCCCCACCTCCTTCATCTTTCCCCTTCTCTCAAAGTTAGCAGCTCTCTGAGTATGTCTATTAGCTACCAAGATGCAATTCTACAGGCTAAAATAATCTGGCTCTTTCTCAAAGCAGAGGGAAATGAAACTCTTGTTATTAAAGAGACAGTGGATGCTTGCACATGTTACCTGGGGAGGGAGGACAGGGGGACTTGCATGAGGGCAATTACGTCTCTCTATAGTCACGGAAATTAGCACATGTAGAAACGTGCTATTCCACTTTTCTCCCGTGAATGTAAGAGCTACATCTGGGGACCCAATCATGCGTGAGTGTTTTCATGGGAGAAAAGTGGAATACCACATTTCTATATGCAATAATTCACATGATGAGACGTGATTGCCCTCACAGAAGCTTTCCCCCCTCCCAGGTAACATGTGCAAGTGTCCAGTGTTTTTTTCTTTGGATTACCACCGACCTGCTGTGGCGCAGTGGACACAGATGTCTTCAAATGACAGCGGTTACGGACTGTCGGCAGCCAGGCTTTCTGGGATCACAGGTTGTGTTAAGCGCATGACACAAATTGTGTTTGCCAAAACAGACAGAACAGGTGAATGTGTGTTCCACGTGAAAATGAGTAGCGTGCATTACATCTGCTGAAACCCTATTTATATGTTGGTAGCACTTAGGGAACAGCTGAGAATAGGACTCCATTACACTATGCATTGTAGAGGCATAGAGTAGTAAATGGTCCCTACTTCAAAGTGCTGGCAGTCTAAACAGGCTTCCTACTGAGGCCAGTGGGAAAGCTACCAGTGGGGGGCAGGACTAAGACTTCAGTTTTTCAGCCCCATTCTTTACCAGAAAAACTCTTGTTGACTTTATTATTCAGTGTCCATTTTTTTCCCCTTTCAAAGATTTCTATTGACAAGTGCACTTGTCATTGTTGTACATCCTTAAGAAGTTTCCTTGTTAAAGGCTGAAAGGTTAACAATCTGAACCCAGATTGTTCCTAGTGAATCAAGCTCAATTTTCTTGAGGTTATTGAAAGCAATCGACTCCAAAGGAGCTAATTAGAACAAAGAATGCAGAATGCTTGTCTGGGCAGCGCTGTATGTTGTAGTCTCAATTATGTTATGCAGTTCCTTCCTGCAATTTTGTGAAACCATTTAGTCCAATCTAGCTCCTTTTTCCTTTTGGAAAAATAAAAGCCTTGAAAATGGAAGTTATTGTGCCACAGCAAGAAGGCTGCTCTGACATCACTGTTAAAAGACGTAATGGGTACCATCAAATTCAGCAGCTCCTTAGGACTCAATTGGTGGTTTGAATTGGACTTGATACAAAATGAAAATACCAGTTAACATATTAGGAATTACTTTATCTTGTAGCTGACTAAGCTGATCAAATGAGCCTATTTTTTTATTTGTCTCTCTAAAGTGAGAATATGTCTCAGAATCATGGATCATTTGAGGGTTTGGGAGGGGAAATTCTTCAGGAACCATTTTTGCCATGTGCTTTTGGTTTCTGGGCAGGGAAACAATTTCTATAGTGACTAGAAGTAAGCCTGAGCTACAAAGTTGGTTTTGGAATTTGAGATTGGACTATTGTAACGCGCTCTACGTGGAGCTACTCATAGTGACGGCTCGGAGACTACAGCTGTGCAGAACGTGACGGCCCTGCGGCCCACCTCTTTCTGGGCTTGAGCCACCGTGAGCACATTACACCAGTGCTCCAGGGTCTGCACTGACTGCCTATAGTCTTCTGGTCCCAATTCAAGGTGTTGGTGTAAAAGCCCTAGAAAGCCCTACATTGTCTTTGCCTGACTTATCAGCAGGATCACCTCACTCCCTGTGTCTTGGAGCGACTGCTGCGGTCTGCTGGGAATGTCCTTCTCAAGGTCCCCCGTGTGGCCCAGGGGGCCACTATGAAGAGGGTGTTCTCGGTGGTCGCACCTAGGCTGTGGAACTCCCTTCTGGTGGAGGCCTGAATGGCCTCAGGCCTCCCTTCCTTCTGGCATATGAGTAAGACCTGGCTGTTCTGCCAGGCATTTGGCAAGGGAGATGGGGTGTAGCGTGGGGGGAGAGGTTATTTGTTCAGTGCTTTCCTTTTAATGTGTGTTAATGTGTTTTTAATTGTGTTTTATGTTTGTTTATTGTTTTGTAAACCACCCTGAGCTGCCTGAAGCAGGAGGGGCGGGGTTGAAATGTAATAAATAAAATTATTTATTTATTTATTTAATCAATTTATATCCCGCCCCTCCTGAACAACTGCTAACAATTTCAAAAATATAAAAATACAAATTATAAAAATATTTTAAAACACTCATAAAATCACACAATTAAACACAGCTAGGGTGACACTAAAACAATTAATACAATAAATAAGGATGGAGGGAGATAAAAAACCCTAACCCACCCTCCCCCTCTCCCCAAAGGCCTGGGCGAACAGCCAGGTCTTGCAATTTCGCCGGAATGTTAAAAGGCTTGGGGACAGATGAGCTTCCTCCAGGAGGGAATTCCAAAGGTGGATTCTATGGGACATTTGGCTATTGCCAATTAATTGGAAGGTTGATGTGTAATGTAGCTGTATAATTTTATTCATTCTATGACACTTCTTTGTTGGCTATGACGAAAGCTATTCAATAAATAAATAAATAAATAAATAAATAAATAAAGTAAAAAAATTAAATGGACTGTGCTGAGATTTGACAGTGCTGAGCAACAGTGGTGCAAATACAAGAATAGTACAAAATCCTGACGTATATTTTAATGTGCTGGAGTGACCATTGCATCATTGTTTATTTTCCCCACTTTCCATGCTACGTTTTCTCTTGTATTATGAACATATTTTAAATCTACTTTAAAAGAGATGCTGAATTTTTAATACAGATGAGATGCCAAGAACTGCATGGTGCGGTGTTTGTTTGTTTTTTTGGTGGGGGGGAGGGAAGAAACCCTTGAGAATGGAAGCTTCTTGTGCCACAGCAAGAAGGCCGCTCTGACATGGCTGGTAAAAGACGTAATAGGTACTATTGAATTCAGCAGCTCCTTAGGACTCAATAGTTGGTTTGAATTGGACTTGATACAAAATGAAAATACCAGTTAACATATTAGGAATGACTTTATCTAGTAGCTGACTAAGCTGAAGAAATGAGCCTATTTTTTAATTTGTCTCTCTAAAATGAGAACATGTCTCAAAATCATGGATCATTTGGGGGCTTGAGAGGGAGAATTCTTCAGGAACCATTTTTGTAATGTCTTGTTTACCCCCCCCAAAAAAACCAGACCACAAAATACAAGGGGACAAATAACTGCAACAGCTTGCTCTATTCTCTTCACACTAGACAGATGAAACTGAGACTCTGTGCATAATTAATCAGTGTGAACTTTCCAAATTTATCTTTGTTACAACACACCTGTGCCGAATAATTTTGTGCTGATTCTATGTTTTTGTTTTTTTTAAAGTGTGGTGTGTTCATTACCCATCAGTGCTTCTCATTCCTCAGCTGTGGGGAGGAGGCCGAGCAGTACAGACTTTCTGGTTTCATGATGGGCTGCTGCCGTATGGAGCAAGCAGGGAGCTTGGCTAAAGCTGGGAAAGCCATCTATTTTCTTTTGCCCACTCAGAAATCCATGGGACTTACCCGTGTAAGTGTTGGTAGGACAAGAGCATTGGGATGTGAAAGGGAGCTATCTCTCTGTAAGCTCCACTGCCTTTTTGTCTTATAATATGCCTTCTTGTTTCTGTGTACCGTAGTTCTACAAAGAAAAGCTGTAGCATTTGTGTTTAAAAGGCCGGTCTCATCTTTTCACTACTAATTAAGGGCAGGTACAATTAAAGGATGGTGTTTTAGTGCTTGATTTGTAAAAAATAAATAAATTGACTTGCTGAGGCCTAGCCCAGAAGCCACGCCTTCTGGCCCAGAACTTCTCAAAGCAGGGAAATGAGTCCTATTCTCCAGCTAACCACCCAACCTCTGAACTAACCTACCTCTCTACAGATGAATATAAAATAAACCATCTGCATTTTTTATGTTCTTTGTTTCCAATAGTGAAATGGCCAATATCGACCTTTTTCTTGTCTTTCACATTTTGGGGTGCTTCTATGGGGCTCAGTTCCCCCCAAATTTAATTTCCAGGGCTAGGCCCTGACAAGTCCTCCCACAAATTAAGCCCTGGTTTATTAACTTCGACACCTGGGCTAGACTGGGAGCAAATATTAACATGCTAAAACATATTTAAAGCCTCTTTCCATAGTGCGGTGGGATACTAGGAGGGAAGTGAGGTTGTTAGGGTAAATAGATTTCATTTAAAGAAACCTTGTCAAGAGGGTTAGGATAGGAAGTGTTTTCTTCCATGTATTATAGGATGGCGGGAGCCCATCCTATAGTTAAGGCAGTAGCTCATTCCTCTTTAAAAGCCCATACATTCCAACTACTATAATCTTTAAGGAACTACTAGGAATTTTCGTTTCAAAACTGGCATGTGTGTTCAGTGTGTATGTATGAATAATGGAGCAAAAATCCATTTGTTTTGGTGAAGGGGTCACCAAATTAGAGCACTCCAAATCTTAATTGGTTTCAGGAAAAATAATAATCATACTGCCTTCTTTTGTTTGCTCTAACTGTCGTATCTGCTTCATCGATAGACCTGAAAATTTGCATATACTCTTTTTTTAAACCCCTACTTTACTCTTCTAATTACTGTTTTTCAGTGGGTGGGAGTGATAGTTTAAAATCTATAATTTCTATTTCTTTTAATAAAAGTTTAAGTGATTAACATTGAGTTACAAAATAAGGATCCGTCGGGACATTGCCTCCCACCCACATCCTCCTCCCGCTCCTGTACCTCCCCCTCCCCCCTCACATCCTTCCCTCCTGCCTCTCTCAAGGAAATCTCCGCTCTTCTCTCTTCATCCAACCCCTCCACCTGCCCAATTGACTCAATCCCCTCCGCCTCCTGATCTCTATTGCTCCCACTGTCGCCCCCCCCACCCTTCTACATGTNCCCCCACTTCTACATGTCATCAATCTCTCCCTTTCCACAGGCTCCTTCCCCTCTGCCTTCAAGCATGCCACTGTCTCCCCCATCCTCAAAAAGCCCACCTTGAACCCATCTGACTCCTCTAGTTACCGGCCAGTCTCCCTCCTTCCCTTTGCCTCAAAGCTTCTGGAACGTGTTGTCTGCTCCCGCTGCCTGGACCTCCTCTCTGCCAACTCCTCCCTGGACCCTCTTCAATCCAACTTCTGCCTCCTCCACTCTACTGAAACTGCCCTGGCTAAGATCACCCCTTTCTCTCTACCTCCTTGGCCAAAACCCTTGTTCATGCCTTGGTTATCTCTCACCTCGATTACTGCAACCTCCTCCTTGCTGGCCTCCCTCGCTCTCACCTGTCCCCCCTTATCGCAAACCAAAACTCTGCTGCCAACGCCATTTGCTCTGCCCGTCGCTTCAACCATGTTCAGCCTCTCCTCTTAACTCTTCACTGGCTCTCGCTTCCTGAACATATCCAGTTTAAACTCCTGGTATTCACATTCAAAACACTCCACGACCAAGCTCCCCCTTACCTCTCAGACCTAATCTCCCTACGCACTCCTGCACGTGCTCTCCGCTCCTCTTCTGTTCCCTCCCTCATTCTCCCTCATTTCTCCTGCTCACCTAACCACCTTTGACCCTTCTCCCTCACTGCCCCCCATGCCTGGAACTCCCTCCCTACCCACATCTGCCTTGCCCCCTCCCTCCGCTCCTTCAAATTCCTCCTCAAGACCCACTTTTTCCTTGCTGCCTTTCCCAATGCCTGCTAGTCATTCCCCATATACTTACTGTCTGCCTTCCTCTGCAGACTGCTGCAGCCAACCTGATTGTAACCAAGCCAAGCATACGCACCTGAGACTTCGCATCTGCTTGAATGTTTGTTTGTCTTCTCCCCTGTCCCCTCTCCCTGTCTCCCCCTCCTTGTCTTTTAGATTGTAAGCCACAGGCAGGGACCGTGTCTATTTCTATGTTCTGTACAGCACCAGGTACATGACTGGCGCTATATAAATGTTTATAATAATAAGGATGGCTTTTACCCACATACGCATGGTATATGGTATATACTTAATTATAGTTTTTAGTAGATAGTGGTTTCATATGGTATAGTGTGGCCCTGGCCAGAGTTCAGCTAGATCTTCTGTATTTGTGGCTTGGCCTGAATGGTCTTCTGGTGGCTAGCTCAGACAACTGTGTCAAACACTAGACAGCCCTGTGAGAAAAAGAATTAGGAATTCTCCAATCCTTGACCTTGGACTACACATCCGTGGCCCTTCCCTGTAAAGAGCCGACATTGCTGCAATAGCAGCACTTGTGGTAAGGGGATGAATGATGCACTTCAGGGCTAGGCCAGATTCTGAAATTAGCTTCTTTCCCATTTAAACACCAAAACAAGGGGCCATGTTTTGGAAAGAGCATGTTGGATGGGGAGTGGACAGTGTTGAGCGGTCTTGAAAGTCCAACTCCAGTGGTAGGTGCTGAGCGTCCTTAAGTTCTTGAATTTCAGGACCCTACTGCATAGGCAGGAAGTTCATGGATAGTGTCATCCTGGGATCTATGTTGATTCTGGGGATAAAGAAGAGTTGGATCCAGATATGTGCAAACTGTGGGTGTTTTCATATGTAACGGTGTTTAGGTGCCACCACGGAGTTTCCCAGTCCGAAGATGGGCTTTCACTATGGCCAGGACAGGGCTGACCCCCTGAACTAATGTAAGGGGGGCCAGGCCACCGGGGAGGGTGAGGAGACACATGGACATATGTCTACCCCACCCCTACGTTGTGCATAGTGGCCTGCCCCCCCTCCCCCAACAGGTGACCATGGTGGTCAGTGATGGAACTGGTGGGGACTCTGGACTGGGTCCAGTAAAGCGGGTTTTCAAATGTGAAAGCCCACTTTACTCCTGGTCAGACAGTTGGATTCTGGCCATGGTGGTGGCTGCCCCAGGCTGTTAGTCGGAGGCTTTCTCAAGTTACAGCTTATTCTAGCTGCCACTACAGCCAGGATCTATCCCGGGTAAACATCTGACTCCCCGGGAAATGACACGACAGTGCCCTTCAAGTTAAAGCAGGGTAACGTGTGGTAAAGTAGACCACTATCATGTCTAAAACCATCCTGACACACCATACAGGGCCCCAAGTGCTGTAGGAGGGCACAAGAGCTGCCCAATATATGGAGTCCATGAATAAATTTGAAATCACAATATGGCTGAGTAAGAAAGCACTAACCTAAAATACAGGGCCTTAAACATTAAGAACCCGTGTGTGTGTGTGAGAGAGAGAGATTTGGGAGGGCTTGAATGGGGTCCCAGCTTTCCTGGATCAGGCACTGGGGAAGAGGCCTGAGTGGTGCTCCTGTCCTTGCTGGGCAACCCATTATCTGTCTGTTTTCAGTCTGTAAAAATGGGATATCAGTGATAGGCCTGACATTCTGGTTGATGCATTGTGGGTCCTCTATGTGAGCAGTCCAATTCTTCTAACTCCCAGCTTTGAAGCTAAAGTCAGGGTCAGGACCCCAAGTACAGTCACTGCATGGCTAAATAGGCTCCCGACCAAACTGGATCAACACAATGAGAGATGCAAATTTCCAAACCTTGGGGTTGTGAGAGTTTCTGTTCTGAGTCATTGGAGTCGCAACCTGAAAAATCTTGGGATCCACTACAGTAGAGGGGGTTCCTGGCAATCTGCTGTTTGACAGGCAGCCTCCCTCTCTAGGTTTCAGTGTGGAAGTGAATTACTATATTTTATTTTGTCATCACCTGTTTGGTGAGTCTGTGGGCAGAATGTCAGACAGTGCTATTTTGGCTGTGTAATGTGTTGGGCTGTGTCTTTTGCAGTTGTTTTCTAAAATGTATGGAGCTTACATAAATGATATAAATAACTAAGAAATTATAGATACTGCAGCTATGATGTAAGTCCTAATAAAATAAAGATACTGTAAGTGGTGAATTGTATCCCAAACCAGACTCTCATAACAGGTACAATGTAGAAATTTGAAAAGTACAATTTCCCTGCTGTGCTTACCGTGAAGGATTTGTGAAATCCTGCAGAGAATCAAAGCAAATCTGCATTACAAATCACAATGTGCGCTCTCCCCCAGGTCCTGCACTTTTCAGCTGTCTCCATTGTACACTGCTTGCTGGAAATGGCTATATTACATTTTCAATTGCTTATGAGTCAGGGGTAATTCAGAACAGGTAGTTTGCCTGCAATTTGGTGAAGTTTGCGACAGTACAATATCTGAATGTTAAATGCGTATTTGCGGACTTTAATATTGCTCACCACCTGGCACTAGCAGCAGCAGCTGAAATACAGATTTGTTCACGATTTTACCCTCCCCACAATAAAAACAACCCCCCCCTAAAAAAATCCACCATACCAATTAATGTAACAGTGTGATGTGAACAATGGAGAGCAGCAGCATTCTGCTGGACAGGCAGCCTGGGGCATTACAGACCTTGCTAATAAGCTACATTGTGCCAGCAAAAAATAAGTACATACTGGTAAGTCTCAACCCTCAAAATATGTTAGGCCACATCAGTCCAAGCCGGTGCAGCAAGACTTAATTGATGAATAGGGGTGTGCATGTCATTTTTGTTGTTACAATAACAATAATGAAATATGTCATTTTCATTATAATTATTGCAATAATGAAAATGACAAATAATAATAACAAAAATAGAAATGAAAATGACATTTTGTTTTTGAAATAAAGTATTTCTGGATATATCTTTTTTGGTTCTTATTCAATTGTTATGAACATTGGGGGAGGTTGTAACCCCCAATGGAGGGCATTATGTGTGCCAATATTTGAACCGATTTGATAAAGGGAGCCGATTTTAGAAACAATTGAATGTTGTGATTTTAAGAAAAGCTCCATACACATTAATGGCTACAAATTCTTTATATTCCATCCAATTTGCATGAAACCTGTGAATATTATGTACTGCCACAGCTTTAACACTCCAGACAATTTTCAGAAAGCTTGGATAAAGGATCTGGATGGTATAAGAGATTACCTTTAGAATCCTGTTTACATGGCATTTGGCAGGAATGTATCACATACCTTCCCTGTCATCTCTACCAAATTACAGGACAAGCTAATAAAGGGACCCTGCTTCATAAGCAATTGAAGTTGTCTCCTTGAAGACTATTATTCAGATAAATGGGAGCACATGCAGTGCCAATCAAAGGCAGGCACCTGGCATGGCAGGGGGAGGGAGGATGTGGAGAAACCCAAAAGACTGACAGATACATTCACTGGCCAATTACTGCATGATTCCAGCTTTACAGGACCAATCGGTAGTGACTTCGAGCCAGGCACAGGGGGTGGCCCTCGGGCAGACATAGAAGGGAAATAACTGGGACTTTGGGGATAGCATCCCAGAAATCAGGAGACATAGTTTACACATCCAGGCTGTCCAGTTATCATCACAATCACATCCTGCACTACTGTGACAGAGGACATAAGAGAATCTCTATTGGCTCTTTCCTAATCAGATGCTTCTGACTTCCCAGTAACAAGTGTGGGAGAGATGTTGGGATGGTTTCAGCACATAATGAAGATATTTGGTTGATGTTTCTGCTGTTCAATTGTCATCACAAACGGATTTTATACCACAGCGACATGTAAGAGAATCCCTGGGATAGACTCCTTCTCTGAATATGCTGTGCAGGCATATAAAATTGGGACCCTTTATCACATCTTTCTGATATTTGGCAGAGATGATTCTGAAAGTGAGAGATAGATCCCTGCCAAATTTCATGTTCACTGTTTGGACTACAACGATGTTACAGTCAGACATACATTTATATGTTAATTGCTTATACCACCATGACCCTGTATCCAATCCTTCTGAACGTTGGCAGAGATAGTAAATATGGGAAGGGTGTAAATGTACATTAAAAGTTTTATCTACATTAAATGTGAGGCAAACATGTTTAAGCTAAGAATGCATATGAAATGTTTTGCAAAATAATATAATTCAACTGCTTATAAAATTGGATTCCTTTATCCAATCTTTTTGGAGTTTGGTACACTTAATGTCTTCCATTGGAAGTACAATTCCTCCAAGGTTCAGAAGGGACAGGAACAAGAACAGGAAATTCAGAGCTGAGTGGGGCCAGGCCAAGTGGGGACAGGAGTATGGGAACTGGGAGTGTGTGTCAGCCAACCAGGAATCTGGGAGGCATTGTAGAAGCTGGAGATGAACAGGAGAGGTAGGGCATGGCTCGAGCAAAGCAGAGAGTCCTCTTGGAGGGGCACAGAAGGACTGGCTACTGCTCCAGAAGTCCCAGGAACACATGGGTTCAAGACTGGGTTCTGACAATGGGCAGAACAAAGAAGAGGCATTAAGAGTGGCCAGGGAATACACTAATTCAGTACGTACTATCAAAGAACCCAAGCACAGCCTCAGATGGGAATTAGACAGCTGGTGCCTCATCTAGCATGATTAACTACTATAGTGCAGGAGGATGAATGGATGGAATATTCATTAGAGATGTGCACTGGGGCCCATGATGTTTTTGTTTTCTCATTTATGTTATTTAAATATGTCATTTTCATTTTCATAAATATCAAAATTTTGTTTTCTCTTTTGCTTTCATTTTCATTTTCCATTGGTTTCAATGGAAAACACATTTTCAGTTGTAACATTTTTTTTTTTCATTATACGTCAGAGAGGACTCTCTGCTTTGCCCTAGCCATACCCTACCTCTCCTGTTCATCTCCAGCTTCTACAATGCCTCCCAGATTCCTGGTTGGCTGACACACACTCCCAGTTCCCATACTACTGTCTCCACTTGGCCTGGCCCCACTCAGCTCTGCATTTCCTGTTCTTGTTCCTGTCCCTTTTGTTCCTTGTCTCTGTCCTTCTCCTTGCTTCACCTGTTTGGTGGTCTCGCTCCCACCCTGATTCCATTCCAGTCTTGTTTCCATGCTCTCCTAACTTTGATCTGGTTCCTGTGCTCCCCCCCACTCTAATTCCAGCTGTGCTTCCTATGGTGATCCCTGCAAGTTGACGCCCTGCCATACTTTGGGGTGCCTGCCTATGCCAAAGTCACTGCCTGCTGCTCCTCTGACCTTCTGCCACTGCTGCTGTCAGTCTGCATGATGATTGTGCATCTCTAACTCATCTTCTTCTCCCCCCAGGGCATTCCTTGCAAGTTGAAGCCCAACATAGTTTGGACAGCAAGTCTCATTTGCCAGTCCCTGCTGTTTCTCACTGCTTGCTGCCTGCCAGTCTTTGTCTGATATTCTGCCTCCTGAGGGCATTCTCTGCCACTTGAAGTCTTGTCAGACTTGGGGCACTACCATCTCTTCCTGTGCTAATGCTTCCAGTGCCTATCACCCTCTGCCTGCCAGTGCCTGCTGTGTGCCAGCCTGTCTCTGATATTTCTGCCTACCCCCCACCCCCAGGGCAGTCTGTGCAAGTTTGTGGGAAGGGAAAGTGTTGTAGAGAACAGTAAAACAGCTTTTTAAAGGCATGAAAGTCCTGCCAAGTGATTCCCATTGATTTCACTGGGATCCATAAAATGAAAATGGATGAGTTTTAAACAAAAAACAAAAACAAATGATTTTTTGGAAACAAAAACAAAATGGGAAACAAAAACAAACATATTTCTTAAAACAAAATGAAAGGGGAATCTAAAACAAATGAGTTCCCTTCTGTACACCCCTAACCCAGAATTGGGACAAATACAGGAAGGGGTTTGTCCATGCAGTAAAAGGGCCCCCTCCTCCCGGAATTAGAAGGGGATGGGCATGAACATGGAGAATCAAACACACTGATTTTTTTTTCTCCCCCAAACTAGCCCTACCTCTGGGATTCATAAAAAATGTCTAGAGATCCTGGGTTCATATTTCTTGTGAGATCCAGCCACTTTCTGTTTCTGTTTGTACCACAAATGTCAGGAAGGCATAATTGTCTCATAATTAGGGCTGAAACAAGAATCAGTTTTTTTTCTCTCTCAAAAGTCTCGGGAGAATTTAGAATTTTTACCGAGCTCTTGGGACAATCTTGGTAATGGTTTGAGATCTTGGTTGAGAATTTTTCTCCATTTATGCTTTACTGTTTACCATGATTTACTGTGTATGGTATGCCAATGTATTGTGTATCGCTTACTGTGTACCGTGTTTGTCCCAGTAATGCATGTGTGCAAAATGGCCACCGCAGCTGTTCTGCACATGTGTAGCCCTCTTCCAAGATGGCACCAGCAGCATCACTGCCGTTTTGGAAAGGGACAGCCATTTTGTGCATGTACATTACTGGGATGAACGTGGTACATGGTAAATCGGTATATGGTATGTGGCAAATCATGGTAAATGTTAATCACAGTAAAAACGGTGAATCAAGAGAAATTCTCAACCGAGAAAGTGTCGAGGACTGGGTTTTTTCTCGATTATTGATTCTCGCTAAAACCAAGTCAAGAACAGTGATTCTCTGCAAGAATTGAGAAAAAAAATCAATATTGAGTTTCAGCCCTACTCATGAGACTAGAGATTGTGGTTGTTGGTCCCAAATGTAAGGGATGGAGAGAGAAACAGTACATGCTTTGGACAAAATACTTTAGGTGCTGTCTCCCATTGAAAGCCACAGCCCAGGCTTTCTATGGGACAGAAGAAGGGAACGTCTCCACAACCCTCTACATGGGAGCAGAAGTCCCAGGGGCCCAGACTAGCCTCCTTGGACCCCTGGGTGCTGCCCTAGAAAGCCACTGCCCTGGACAGAGTGTCAACACCATCCACTGCACAGGCCAACCCTCAACACACTTACTCAGTTTCCTGTCATCTTATAAAACCAGGGTCCTCAACATGCAGCCCATGGGAGCATCCTCTCCAGACCACAAGCCACGTCTGACAGCCCACTACCTTGGCCAATGGACTGGTGGGAGTGTGCCTCGCATTCAGCTCCTCAGTCAAGGGAATGAGCATGCAGCATTTCATTCTTCTGTCAAAAGGGGAAACTATTTTCTTTGGTCTTCCATTCACTACTTCATCTTTGCCACATGAGTGGCACAAGAGGCCAGTGAGTGAGAACTTTGAATGGGGGATGGGCAGGTGCATGTGGTCTGGTGTTGAGGCTGGCTTCATTATTACGGCCCACCCCATGATTTAATTTGATCACTCTGTTATAAACCAAGCTAGCTTCAAGAAGGCTGTCATAGAAAGCCAGATTTTAAGCACCGTCATTTAACTATGAAATAAAATTCATTAATGAAAGCAAAAAACGTATTGTATTAAAATACATTTTCTTCAAAAGAGGTGGGGATTGAGGCACCATCTGTGCTACTCTTGGCTCTCTGCCAGTTCCTTCGTATGAAAGCCAAGTTTAACAGCAGAACTTTCCCCCCCATCGTTCTTTCTCTGAGAATCAAACACAACCTTTGGAAGGCAGCAACATACCACCTCAGCAAAACCCTCTGAAAGCTGTTTTAATGTTTTGTTCTTTATATGTGTAACTTTGATAGCTAGGGCCCTTTTCATATCCTTCTGTTATCAGATAAGACATTATGCTACTTGCTATTTTTATCTGGTGAATGAAAAGAATCCTCTGACATATTTGGGCATTAGAGGTAAGTCCCACCCATAAAACTCTGTTTATGGCAGGAGTCACCAGATGGTCAGACAAATTCTTCTTAGCAAGCATCCTGATAATTGGTGATGCAGGTTCTCATTTGAGGCAGCTGTTATGAACAGCAAGAAAGTTTGCTTTCTGATCTCTCTGGCTAGAGTCACTTCTTAGGACACAGCAAATCCTTTGGGAATCAGGGACTGGTGTTCAAGTTGAGGCTTCTGCACCTGGGAATTGACTCTGAGCAGCTTGTAACAAGATTGTGAGGTACTTAATTTGTTGTTGGTAAAGAATGCACGGCCGCCTTTCATGCGCTTGGTCCCCGCCGGGCGTCTTGTGTAATCCCGCGTTGCGGGATTTTGAAATATTGTGCGAGTGGGTCACGCGATGGCGACCTTCTCATCTAAAAGCGGCCCTAAGAGTTCCAGGGTTACTATGTGAATATGCAGCATAAAATAAACAAGAGTTCAAAGAAAATATGATGACTGTATCACTGATTCCTCCTCCAATGAGAAATTTGCCTATAAAGCTCTGAAATTCTTCCGTCCCTTGGTAGAATGGGGTACTCTTTTCAAAAGGAAAGATGATGGTTTTTCAAAGTGTCACTCCTGCAAACTCAACCAGGAATTGTAAGGCCAGTCTGGCTCTTTTCTTTTCATGCTCTGTGGGTGATTTCAGATGTGACGGGGCTCCTATTGGCCCCGTCACAGAATCACCATTTGCTTCCCCGCCGGAATCAAAACGTCACGTCCAACAGACATGCCAGCTGATTCCGGTGGGGAATCGGGGGAGAGGGTGGGCAGGCGGCACTGCACGGTGCAACGTGCAGCCGCACAGCCCCGCCCCCCACACACCCACAGCCGCCCGCCCTCCTGAAGATGGGCGGGCACAGCGGCCACTGCGCCTGATTCTGACCTAGGGTCTGGGCCATGGCCCAGAATTGGCAGCGGTAACAGACGTTACCATCCACCGATTCTGGGCTGTGGTTCAATTAACCACGCTTTTGGGGATGGTGCCTGAACTATCCTCAAAAGCGTGGTTATTTTGCTCACCGCCGGTGGTTCACCATGGTGAACATTTGGCGGCGCACAAGGAGACGTTACACAACCATCCACCACCACAGGGGATTCACCTTGGTTGAGTGTGGTAACGTAACGTCTGAAAATACCCTATGTTTGTTCTTTACACAAAAAGAACAGTGAGAGGAAACTGCCCAATTCCAGGTGGCTCCAAATAACCATGGTTGTTAAAACAGGAACACTCTGAGTCTTGATAGGTTGAAGCCTTTAGTTGGTAAGTCACCATAGAGAGTTTCAGGACATGGACTTTTTGGAAGGGTTTTGAAGGTGAGCACCCACAGCCAGATAGCTCACCTACTGACCAGGTGGGAATCAGTAACCATAAAAGTCTGAGTGGAGAGCTCAGAAATGGAGACAACCAGCAGGAAGGAGCAAGCAGCTTGGAGGAAGCAGTTTCTCTCTGTGATTCCCAGTACAAGGTGAAGGTGGTAGGGTTCAGGGGAGCCGAACCTGGCTGCATCTGCCCCTATAAGGGGGTGTAAGGCAAGAGACTTGTAGAAGACAGCCTGTCCTGGATCTGGCTTGGCAAAAGAAGGCCAAAGTGGGGGCAGTTGGTGTATAAAAGGCTACAAAAGGTAGACCATGGTCTGAGGAGGGAGCAGATGGAATTCTGGGATGAGGACAACGTGTAAATAAAAGGATAATGCTGGAAGAAACCTATGAAATATGTGCTTTATGGGAATGATTCTGCAATTACTTTTGACTAGGGCAGACTGCTCCATTAACATGTAAGTTCCCACTATGGACTACCACTGCTCTGCATTTCTAGCAGATTCTTCATGCGAAATAGAAAGTTCCATTGTAAGACTCCTATATTATAACATGCTATCCTATCTCTGTACACCAGAACCCTGCAAGAAGGGAGCTGCAACTGGAGATAAATCAACACCCTGCTAATGGTGTGTGAGTTGAGACAGACTAGAATTCAAACTTTCCTTGCACCAAAAGCACTTCCAGAGGGTCTGGAGGTGGGGAAAAGAGTAGCAGAAGTGTATTCTTGTCAGTCAAATAGCTAGATAGGATTCAGAGTATACAAGGACATGGAAAGAGAACATCTTTTGAGTAGGAAGGCATAATACTTATAGTGTGATTAGTGGAACTGGAGGATGACGGACAAAAAGCTCTGCAAAGAATTCTAAAGAATCCCAGAGAGCTGCTGCTTCCCTTATGCCAACTGATTATGGTGATGTTTGGTAACTGTCCCAAATCTTATAGTTTAGTACACTCTGTCTCTTTTTCTTTTATGAGGCTCTCCTTCTAAAGTTTGCTACGGTAAGGAATTTTGTGGCCATAGCACAAAATGAATATCACTTTTTGTATTGCTGTCTTTTAGATATACAAGATGAATAACCCCAGGCCTTGTAAATACTGTAGCTGCAAACATGGTGCATACATATTTATAGATTTCATGGGGTGTTTTCAGATGTGACACTGGGCATGGATTAATCCACTTGAGCATGGATTAATCTGTGCCCAATGTCATGTTTAAATAGGGAGCCAGGCCGCTTCTACCGATCGTGGTGAAGTTTAGCCCAGGCTACCACTCGGGGAAATTCCCAAGTGACAACCTGGGCTAAGCTCAGGAGGCAGTGAAGCGGGCTATCACATCTGATAGCCCAGTTCATTCAGTCTGGTCTGGAGTGGTGGCAAGGGCTGGGCACCATGGAGGCTGTCATTGGCTGTTATGGCTGCCCATCAGCTGGGGTGAGGGGCGCTGCATGCAACCTGAGGATGAGGACATACAGACACATGTTCATGCATTACCCCACCCCATCCCTGGCTCAGGCAGGGGATGTTATGCTGCTTCAGCTGCCCAGCGATCCTGATTGTGGTGAGGACTGCCTTCACTGCCCAGAGAAGTCCATGGCAGTGGAGGCAGCCCATCACATGTGAAAGCACCCATTGTATCGATCAAAGCGATACATTTTTTAAAAAAAAATGTCATGCTCTGACTAGGGCTGTAGCGGAATATCGCAGTGGTAGCTATTTCCGGCGGAAACAGTGTTTCCGCAATTAGTGGAACGGCATGGCAGAGGCTTTCATTCCGCGGTTTCATTCCGCGGTTCCGCTTATTTAATTCCGCAACTTAGTGGAATCGTGGAAACATGACATTTTCGCTATTTCCGCAATTCCGCAAGCGCAAAAAAATAGTGGAATAGCGGTTTTCCGCAATTTTTCCACAATTTTCCGCAATTCCGCGATTTGCAGAATTCCGGCGGAATTAGCGGAATATCCGCAGAAAAGCCGTGGTGTGGCGCGGACAGTTCCGAAATGGCGGAACGGAATCGCGGCGCGGTAAAAGCTGCTGCCGCATCAGCCCTAGCTCTGACAACTTAAATACTGTGGGTGCAATCTTGCAGCCATTGCAAACTGCCTACGTGAGGTGCAGTAAAAGACCACAGGCATGCACTCAGCCCACCGGCGCAGCAAGCCGCATGGAGCAACAATGCACCCCATCTGATGCGACCCCTTGAGCCCACACCACCCGCAGCCCATGGGATGAAGCAGGAGCCATGCCTGTTTTGTCCCCAAGACTGCGGGGTGTGTGGGCTTGGTGATCACAGCAGGGTAGGTTGCGCCATTGCCTCGTGTTTATTGCTGCACGCGCAGGACACATGCGCACCTGAGCACTTGCTGCCCAGAACACCACTGTTCCTGCCACCGGCGTAAGCCGGCAGCAGGATTGCACCCTGTAAGTGTAACTTTAAAGATCAATGTTTTAATGCTACAGGGTTTAAAACAAGCTAAACCAAACCTGTTTTAAAACCTGTGACGAATTCTGCAAACTTGCAAGTTTGAATACCAATTTCTGGTTAGATTGGCAAAGTTTGCATGAGCGAATTTATGACTTTGTTCAGTATACCTAAGTAGGGATTGCTTGCAATTGTCAATGGCAATGGCTTTCTTTGACTGGCTTTGAGAAAAGAAAAAGTGAATTCGAAATCCTTGAACTAGGTGAAGTTAAATTATCCCAAAACTGAAGATCTCATCTAGTTTTCACAGGATCCAAATCCAACTCTGAGTATTCGTTAAAGGAAACAATTGCTTGAATCTGGTCAGTGAATACAAAAAGTCCTATCTATGTCCGTTTTCTTTCCATGTTTAGGTTGCAGTCTATACTACTTATGCCCAGTGGCATCAATTTATTTTTGATCACAAACAAAATGACCACAATGGCCACTAGTTATCCATCACTATTATTTGAAGTCCTTGAAATAACAGCTACCTGAAAATGGGGTCTCAAGACGTTGAGGAGATTGACCAGATTAGTCTTCTCCAACCTAAGCCATCAATCTATGCAAATTAGCAACCCACTCTTCACCCAGAGCAAAATTCACCAAAGTGTCAAGAGGAAAGGATTGGGCCCCTAATTTCACTGTTTTGATTATTCCTGCATCAGGCCTGATTCTGAGGAGAGGTTTGCAACCACAGTTCCTATAGACCACAAAGGGAATTGGTGGTTTCCAGTGCCATTCATCATCCGCTTTTGAAAACCAAAAGGTAAACGAGAAATGTAGTTCAGTCAATATCCTTTGGAATCCTTCTTATAGGTGGCTGTTATCTTGTGGACTTAAAATATTAGATATAGATAGTTTGTGACATTCACATTCATCTTGTCCGAGATCAAAATAAATTAAGAAACCTAAACAATGCAGTAGTGATCAAAGGCAGGATTTAAGTGGCAATAGCTTCAAGATTTATTCTGGCCAATTTCTTTCCTATTGTATTCTCGCCCCCAACATACTGAAATGTTAAAAACTTTACCAAAAAATCCTTCAAAATAATCAAACCTGCTCAGCAGTGAAATTCCATTGTTAGTGTTTTAGCTGTAATAAGCCTTATGAAACACTGTCTGGCATGCATTTAATGCACTTTTACCCAGCTCTAGCTTGAGATCTTTGTGGCATTTACAGCTATGATTGTCATCTGCCACCCTAATTGTAGCTATTTTGTTTAGTTTCTGATTGGACTAATTGGGGATGACTTTTAATTCCCTGAATAATGAAGCATTTATAGGCAGAACCTTAAAAGTGTTGTCATGCTCCAAATTTTTTCAGGACTCTAAGTGCATTAATAAAGATGAAGAAGGCTGAATGCAAATATACACCCGAGATGACTGGTTTGGAGCAGTCAGTGTGAATGTTTTGGAAGCCACAAAAATGTCACTCGGAATTGCCCTTTCAGCCCATGTGTGAAATGATCAACCCCATGGGAAAGAAATGCAAAATGAATGCAGATTTTGTTTTATGCCTTGTAAGCGTTTCATACCCAGTATTCAAAAATAATTGGTCTTTCTTCAGCTAATTTTATTATATATCATTTCATTTCTCTCTCCATAAGAAAAGAAATAAAAGGGAAATTTCCATAGCAATAAGACAGATTTAGCTTACAGAGCATAAATCACTATCTCCTATTAGCTGACGGTAGACCGTCCTAATTGCTAACATTTTCCCTTATGATGCTAATTGGGCAGACTGTCATCAAGCCTTGACTAAAGTCATATACTTTTCTCAATTTGGGAAGGTGGTGTACTTGAATGTTCTCTGAAAGTCATGTCTGCATGGGCTAGAGAATGAGTAATATGAGCATAAAGATATCCATTCTCCTTAAGGGAATAGCTGTTTTCATTGCTTTGCTAGGAAGCCAAATATCTTTCTTTCATAATATATTATGAATACTGCCATGGAATTGAAGTTTTGATTTGAGTTTCACATTAAAATAAAATTCAAAGGAAAATGCAGCTAAAATCTTAGTTTACCACTCTTGGTATGTGAGCTCATCTTCTCACATGATTGATCTTCTGTTTTTGCTTTTGTCTGCGATTGTGGTGCATTTCTTCCTATTATCTGCAACACTTTAACCTCAGGGGTCGAGAACCTCTGACTTGGGGGCCAAATGCAACCTGTGGCTAGTTTTTATGAGGCCCCTTTCCAGTTCCTGGATCTGACCCTTGGATCCAGTTCCTACTCCCAAGCATAGAAATGCTGAGCTCGGTGTAAGGGAACAGAGATGAGAACATGCACACAAGAATAGGGGACAGAACCCTGGCACAGATCCATGATGGACCCTCCTGTTCCTGAGTGCAAACCCTAAACACCCCCAGCTTCTATGCAGTTCTCAGAGTTTCTCTTAATTTTCAAAATGCCCCTGGGAGGGACAAGGTCCCCACCTCTGCTTCCTCTCTTCTCTATGTCAGTGACCCCTCCATGTGACTCCCTACTCCGTGAACCATCTTCCCCTAATGTGAACTCTTCCCAGCATCTCCAGATCCTGCACCAGATCCAACATATACTGAAAACTGGACCATTCTACTCTTTTCTACCACTGCTGATTCAAATCATCCTCTTACACTCTCTCTTCCATCCCTGACACCTCCCCTATTACCCTTCAAGTCCCACCCCCAACAAACACATCCTTGTATCCTACATGGCTCCTTCATTTCCTCACATTCATGTTGCTACCGTACCTAACTCTACTAGTTCTTAATTTACCAAATCTCATTTGAACTTCACTGTGCTTGATGTTAAAAGTTGTGCCCTTATTGGTCATCGTGGCTTAATTTTTCAGACGTGACTAGCAGGTTTCTTTTAATTTTCATCTGGAACCATGTGATTGTTTTTCATTCTCAGTTCTTCTTATCATCTGCCCTTCTGAGTTTAGAGAGTGAGTGTTGGATTGTTGGTGTCAAAACTATTACATGGAGACAAAGTAGTCTAGATGATCTCTTTCCTTGGACTTATTTCTGTTGGTTAAGGTATGCAAGTATGAGGGTCACACGGGACCCTTCCTCAGGTTGCTAGCAAGTTAAAACTAAGGAGTGAATAATGCAAAACAAGAATACCAGAATATCACAAGGGCTTGCAAGCACCTGGTCCTACTTGAAACAAAATGGTGCGATTAGAACCAAATTGAATACTCTCAAGTGAATACAGAATTTAACAAATTTAGCCCATTTGAGTAATTTGGACAGACCTAGATATCAGTGGTAGCTCCTCCCCCAGGGCATGGGGCAGAAGCCCCTCAGGAGTCCTCCCCCCCATGTTTGCTGGAGGCCAGGGGCTGCTCCTCAGCTGATCCAGTGGCAGCACTGAGTTTTGCAGCTTGTCTGAAGGCTTTGTTTACATTTTAACTCTCCGCTCCTGGCTGCCTGCAGAGCCAGAGTCATACCTCTGGCATGCAGCCAGAAGCTAACAGCTGATATGTAAACAAAGCCTGCAAGGGAAAGAACTGTGCTTGTGAGTCACTCTGCAAGGGGAGGAAGCGGAGGGGACAAACATCCTCCTCCTGCTTCTCTCCCCTCCCTCTAGTTTTCCGCTCACTGGCCAGAGAGCTATATGGAGGCAGGGCCTTACAGGACCTCCCTAAGTCATTAGGGAGCATGCACTGGATGCCAGCCCAGAAAAGAAGTGCTTTCTGGGGGATTGGGGAGGGAGTAGGGGAGGTGCCAGGTGCTCCTTGGCTGGGTTCCTATGGAGAAACCCAGCCAATCAGCAAGGTCTAGGGGGCATGTCAGGGCGCCTTTTCTAAATGCTCTGGCCACCCCATAGCTCCTTCCCTAAGTTCACTGGAGGGGAGGGTGAAGAGAGAGTGAGAGCTCCCCCTCTCTTTTTTACAAGAGGGGAGGGGCCATGGACTTCTTTGGAGTCCCTGGACTCATTGTTTGGAGAGAACAACAGAAGGTGGTTATCAGAGTCAGACTAGAGCGATCAGGAGGACTCATCCTTTCAGAAACCTGGTAAGTTTTGAAAAAACAAATCCCCTGCCCTGATCTCCTGTACATTGTTTGTTTGCTTGTGCTTTCTTTTATCCTCTTCTCTCTCCCCTCACGCATTACAGGCAGGGATAATTACAAATTTTGTGAACCCAGTTGGAAGGGCTGTGCTGCCTCGCCTCCTATTCTTAAAAATATTTTCTTGGCCCTTGCTGTTTTTCACCCTGTGTGAGACCCTGTCACCCTAATTGTCTGCTTTCTGTTTGGTTGGAGGGGGCTTGGATGGAAGGGTTTCTAATCTTTGTTGGAATACTCACTGCATTTAAAATGGGCCCTTTCCCAGTGCCAGTTTCAAGACTTTTGTGCTGCAAGAAGGCCACCATGCCACATGTTGGTTCACTAATGGCTAGTCTTTGCATAAATGTTTGTTCCCTGTCTGATTGCAGAAGCTGCCTTTTACATTGCAAGTTTAGTTTGCAACAGAACTGCGTAGCATGTTCTGGGGTACAAGTGGAACTTCATGTTGCTGCTTTTGTGGTGTGCTAAAGACTTAACATAATATTGTTGGCTTGAGATGGTTTGCTTTGATTGCAATGAGCACTGCTGTGGTTCCCTCTCCTCTTCCTCCTCCTGCTAGTAGTGTCTGGAGGGGACGATCAGAGTGGGAGATAAAACTGTTTGTAAACAAAGAACTCCTCCCCATGTGAGTGATCAGAAGGTTGTTGTCTTATAAAGAAGGTTCTTTGAGATGGCTCCCAGCATTCTCACAACTGGGTTGTGCATGGCATGCTCACCATATTCAAATAATAGACTATGTGATGGTCTCGAGCTCCTCTAGTATAAAAAGCACTCTCCCCCTCAGAATGACTTCCTTCCAACCCTTTCTAGGAATATAAGAAAATTCCACGTGGAAGGGTGGGTGTTGTGAGAATGTTCGGAGCCATCTCGAAGAATCTTGTTTACAAGGCAGCAACCTTACGTTCTTCTTTGAGGGGCTCCTCAGAGGCCAATTTTACATGGCTCCGCCGGCTGGGGGGGTCCATGGGCATGCTGGTGCATGGGTGGGGCATGCACATGGCTGCACATGCATTCCCACTCACCCCCCACTCATCCACACCCACGGAGCAACCAACATTTTCCCTGGTTGCTCTGTGTGTGGGGAAGAGATGGGGGTGAGTGGGATGTGTGTTAGGTGGGCATGCACAGGCACCCGCAGTCACTGTGGGTGCGGGCGCCATGTCGTTCACATGGGGCTCCCCCATCCATGAACATGTAGAAAATCTGCGTGTTCATGGGTGGGGAGAGGCCCGTGTAACAAGTCACATTCTCACAACTGTCTTATACTATCTTAGGTAGGTATTTAGAATGTAAAGGAATATCTATTCGATCTTGAAAAATCTGCAAATATGGTTCTGAGATTATTATGGCTGCTATTTCACTAACTCTTCTTAATTAAGTTATTGCTACCAGGAATACTGTCTTTAAACCCGCGCCCCATAAACCAGTTAATTTGTGCCCAACGTATAATGAATTCCTGCTGCCCCGGGTGCGTAAATGAACTGGTTATGGGTGGGGGGCAGCATGAATTGATTATGGGGGCACAACTGAAATGGTTATATATATGTCTCTATAATGTGCTTAATAGGCTGGCTGCATTTTGGGTATCTTGTGTGTTTGCTGGCAGTGCTCCTAGGTCCACCAGAAAGAGGGGCCCATCTTGACTTCTTGGCCAGGGGCCCATTGCACCCTAGCTACACTCCTGATAATGTCTAGTCTTTTCCTGAATGTTTCCTATTGAGTTGCAGTAGCTGCCTTTGACACTGCAAGTTTAGTTTGCAACTGAACTGTGTAGCATGTTCTGGGGGACAAGTTCATGCTGCTGGTTTTGTGGTGTGCTAAAGTCCTAACATAATAATGTTGGCCTGAGATGGTTTGCTTTGCTTACTCTGTGTTTGAATGTGCACTGCTGGGGTTCCCCCTCCTCTCCCAAGCATGTGCAAAGGAAGTGGCCATTTTGTGGAGGCCCTCACTGGCCATGGCTACTCTTAGTTAAAATGGCCCCTGTGCTGTTTTTCACCTAAACTGTCTGTTTCTGTTTTTTAGCTGGGGGGACCAGAGGGTCTAATCTTTGCTGGAATGTTTGCTGCACTTAAAATGACCCCTTTGCAGTGTCACTTTCAAGGTTTTTCTGCTGCAACAAGGCCACCGTGTCACATGTTGGTTCACTAATGGCTAGTCTTTCCATGAATGTTCCTTCTCTGGTTGCAGCTGCTGCTTTTACATTGCAACAAAACTGTGTAGCATGTTTTAGGGACAAGTAGAACTCCAAGCTGATGCTTTTGTGGTGTGCTAAGGAGTTCACATAATATTGTTGGCTTAAGATGGTTTTACATGCTCTGTGTTTTACATGCGCACTGCTGGTTCCGCCTACCATTGGCTAGGCTCTGCTTACTGTTAGTCTGCCTCTCCCACTACTGGCCCCGCCCTGGGCACCACCAGCCTTGAAACCCACCAGCCACCACTGCCAGATATAGAACAATAGTCCCATACTGCTTTAGTTCAAGATTCAGATATTATTTTGGTTTAGTATTTCAGTTACTTTTGTTGTTTTGTTTTCAGTACTTAGTTGACTCTGTTTCCACCCTGTTGCACAGCAGAATGGTGTGCAATCAGGGCCAGCCTTAGGATTTGCGGGGCTGAGGGTGAAAATAAAATGCGGGGTCCCTGGTGACCTCTCCCTTTGGGGGCAACCTCTGCGGTGCCCTGAGGGTGGTCATGTTTGGACCCCACTGAGAGGGAATGGTGCCCCTACAACCTGTCCTGGTGAAAACAGAGGTCAGTGCAGGACCTTCAGAAAGAGCGGGGCCCAGGGCAGCCACCCCAAGTTGCCCTGTGGTAAGGCCGGCCCTGTGCTCAATGTTGCTATTGTGCTCTCCTCTGATGCACAACTGTGGTATTGTGCTAACAGGGATAGCATGATAGCATGGTAGTACTCCCTAGTCATGTAGTACTGCGGTCATCTGGAGGCACCCTGTTGGAGGTCCCTCAGGTTTTCCAGGGAGCCCGCAGGACAGGGCATTCTCGGTGGCCGCGCCGTGCCTCTGGAATTCCTCCCGGTGGGGACCCATCTGACCCCAGACCTCCCAGTTTTCCATAGGAATTGTAATACCTGGCTGTTCCATCAGGCGTTTGGCGAGGGAGAAGGGTAAGGGTGGATGGGGTGGTGGATGGAGGTGCAGGGTGTGTGTTCCTTCTACTCATTTTTATTATTGTTATATGATGCTTTTATATGTTTTATATGTTTTATTGTATTTTATTGATTGATGTTGTTAGCCGTCCCGGTCTGCCTGTGGCAGGAGGGGTGGGGTATAAAACTTTTAAATAAATAAATAAATAAATAAATAGTGTTTTGAAATGGTACTGAACCATAGTGAACAAAGTATTAAAAGCATAATGCCAAGATACCAAAATAACTAATATTGAAATGAATTAGATGAAATTGCAAATATCCTGTCTGGTGAAGATTTATTTGACCATTTGGTTGTTTATCTATATATGTAAATAGTTATCAGAAATACATATTCCCGTATTTGTTTCAGCTCTTCTAAGTGTAATGATCCTCCAGGGTGTGTCCCATTCACAGTGACCCTTATTCTCCTGGTCCATATCCCACCCCAGTGAGAGAGAGTGGTGCCAGCTACCCTGCATGCAAAAGGTATTGGAAGAGTGGGAAATAGCACAAAGATGGGCCTCCCTTTTAACTACCTGTAAAGTCATGGAAGTTCCTAGGTATGTTATGTGAGACAGGTGTTCAAGTCCTAGGATGTATGGGATGAAGCTCCCTCATCTTGGAAGCCCAGATTACATGCATCCCACAAGTTAAAAAAGGTAGCAGGAGGACTAAACGTCTATCATTGTGGCTAAATGGAGATGCAAAGGAGGCTATTAGAGCCAAAAAGGCATCCTTTAAGAAATGGAAAGCTAGCCCCAATGTGGAAAATACAAAGGAGCATAAACACTGGCAACATAACTGTAAGGTGCTAATAAGTAGGGCTGAAGCGGCAGCAGCTTTTACCACACTGCGATTCCATTCCGCCATTTCAGAATTGCCCATGCCATACCGCGGCTTTTCTGCCAACATTCTGCTAATTCCACTGGCATTCTGCAAATTTGGAAACTATCGGAAAAATTGCGGAATTGCCGGGAACCATTGGAAAACCGCTGTTCCGCTATTTTGTGGTGCTGGCAGAAGTAGCAGAAGTTTCCTTTATTTGTGAAGCCTGTGGAAGTAGCGGAATGAAATTAGCAGAACTGAGGAAGTAGCGGAATGAAACTAGCAGAATGAAAGCCTCTGACACGCCGTACCACTAATTGCGGAAATGCTGTTTCTGGCGGAAATAGCTACCGCTACGACTTTCTGCTACAGCCCTACTAATAAGGAAGGCCAAAAAGAATTTGAAAGGGATAGGAAGCAAAGAGTGGGACTAAATGGCCAGTTTTCACAATGGAGGGATGTAAAAAGTGGTGTGCCCCAAGGATCTGTATTGGGACCAGTTCTTTTCAGTGTATTCATTAATGATCTGGAAAAGGGTGTTAAGAGTGAGGTGATCAAATTTG
>QEPC01004274.1:374159-391618 GCA_003113815.1 Sphenodon punctatus | reverse complement strand
GAGCCCACACTAGGGGACTTAGGGGAAATTATTTTTGGTGTTTAAATCCAGGCTGGGCAGGGTGGGTGGAGGGTGTCCCCCCTTCCACCCGTGCAGCCTGGACTCGGGGAGGGGGAAGGTTTTTGTTTTTTTCCATTGATTTCAATGGGGACAGTTCCCCATTGAAATCAATGGAAAAGATCCGGTACCGGTAAACTGGTATTAATCCGGTAAGCTGGTTTTTGTAAATCCGGGAATCGGTAAAACCGGTACCTGGTATTTGCTCTGATGTCCCACCCCTAGCCTCTATACAAATCAATGGTGCGACCGCACCTCAAATATTGTGTGCAGTTCTGGTTGCCCCATCTCAAAAAAGACATAGCGGAACTAGAAAAGGTACAGAGAAGGGCAACAAAAATGATCCAGGGTATGGAACAGCACCCGTATGAGGAGAGGCTTGATAGGCTGGGGCTCTTCAGCTTGGAAAAGAGACGACTGAGAGGAGATATGATAGAAGTCTATAAGATCATGAGTGGTGTGGAACTTGTAAACAGGGAATGGTTATTTACCCTCTCAACTAGTACTAAAACTAGGGGACACTCCACGAAACTCACAGGTGGCAGAGTAAAAACAGACAAAAGAAAGTGTGTTTTCACTCAGCGTACAGTTAGGTTGTGGCTTGTGGAATTTACTGCCAGGGGAGGTGGTCAAGGCCAGTACTATAGCTGAGTTTAAAAGAGGTTTGGACAAGTTTCTGTAAGATAGTTCCATTAGCAGCTATTAGCCAGACAGGATTGGGGAACAAAACCTTTTACTGTCGGGACCCTGGGGATGACCCACAGGGAATGCATAGCATGGTGACCTGTTGGGTGCTTCTCCTAGGCCCCTGTGACTGGCCACTGTTGGAGACAGGATGCTGGGCTCGATGAACCATTGGTCTGACCCAGTATGGCACTTCTTATGGTCTTATATTAATCTAAAACTCCACCCATAAATTTTGACTGTTAAGAGGCTGAGTTTCATAATGAAAACTTTAACTATGCACTCCTGAAACCATTTAATCCCAAATAGTCCCACTGGTTTCAATGGAGCTATTCCAGAATAACTGATTTCAGGTTTGATGCCTATGTTGGCAACTTGATTTTGTTGTTGTTGTTTCCTTATGAAAGTTTTGCATCACTTTTGTATTTGCAGTGGGCACATTTGAAAGAGTCTCTGTGGAATTTTAACATCTTTGATGCAGCAGGATTTATAACCTCCCTGAATGCAGCACTTAGAAAAGGGGATGAAATGTTGAGCTCTAAAGTGTTGCAGTTACTGGAGTTGTGAGCTCTGCCAATATAAGTGTCAGAAGTTCTGACACTTATATTGGCAGAGCTCACAAGGGAGAAATGTCAAAAGGGAGAAGAAAGTAAGGAAATTCCCTATCAAAAACTTAAATGCTTAAACATAAGCCTTTACTACTAATCCAGTCCAGGCTAAACTATACTCCCATGTTCCCAATCTTCTTTCAGTGGGCATTCCTGTCTTCTGTACTGATGTGACAAATCTATCATCGTTCACTACTGCCAGATTGTGGGGGGACGGGGGAAGTCATCTCCTGCTCCCTCTTTTGGGTACCATGGCTTTCATAGTAGCTGCAAGATTCTGGAACATTACCAAAGTAAAATATTTATGGTATATGTATGGTAGTGACTACACCTAAACTGCATCACACATGGGGTAAAAAAGTCATATGTTCCATGTAGCGCATATGCCATTCCCTGCAAATAATGTATTAATGATTTTCATTCTATTTATCTATCTATCTATCTATCTATCTATCTATCTATCTATCTATCATGGGACAACCCACATTGGTCAAACTATGCCAATTTAACCTGAAGAACTGAGTCATAAGGAGATATTGGGCTACATGTAGACTACAGGTCTAACAAATATGTAAAAGTAATGGTTAAATATGAATGTAATATAAGAGCTGAGAACTGGAAACTCACTTCATATAATCATGTAATGTAAAAGCTGAGAGCTGGAAACTCACTTCATGCAATGGAGAGAGACCAAGATATGCCGGATGTGGATTCCGAAAAGCCTAACACTTCTGTAAGAGCCAAATAGAAACACTGAGTTGCAAATTAACCTTTCCTACAGACGTGACTGGAGGCACATAGTTCTCCAGGTGGGAAAAGTAGAACAAAAAAAACTAAAACGATATTTAAGGAGAGATCCTTTCCCTGGAACTCAGTTACTGTTGGGATCTCACTCAACCTCTGACTTGCAGAGCCTGCCAGCCAGTCTTCTGAAGCAATGTAGCAGAGAGAAGAGACTTTGATTTCTAACCAACTTAAGACTGGTGCCCAGCCACGCTACATCACGGGCTGAGAAATGGACTTTTGTAGGGTAAGATTTTAACTAGGGACTTACTCAGTACAGATTAGGATAAGTTATGTATTTTTGTTTTTTTAGCTGCTCTGTGTTCAAACTATCTTTGCTTATGTAATAAATAAACTTTCTTCTTTACTAAGAAGTGCTTTCCGTTGACTTACATTGGGGAACACAATCTGAGAAACTTGAGCCCTCAAGCTCTTGTGAACCGAGAGAGAGAGAGAGTAAGAACGGGAAGTCTCTGGACTTGGGTGATAAAAGTATTATCCCCTTTGCAGGACTGAATCAACTAGAGAGAGAACTGGTTCAGGCGGGCTGCAAGTGAGGGGAATTGAGTCACCCAACCCAGAAAAGTGGGGCAGTGGACCCCCATCCCATGACAAACTGACCTTTAATTTGCTGGAATGTGGGGCTATAACCGTTTCAATTTTAGGAATTAGGGCTGGAAGCATTAACCAATTGGTCAGATTAATTGATCAATGCATTGATTACAGATTAAAAAAGACTAAAATAATTAAAACAACTTTAAAAACAATTTTTAAAAAGTCAAATTATTTCTTTTTTAAATAAAAAATTGAAAATGTGATGACAAAATGAAAGATTACTTAGCAGCAACCTCCTTGCCCTTCCAAATCAATGAACTTGTGTGTAAGAAGCTGTACGGAGGTGGTAATGTATTCTAGCTGATTAACTGTATTGCTTTTAGCTGATTAATCAAGTATTTATAATTTTTATTTGGCTGACCCTCTTGTCAGGAATGAAGTTGAAGTTGATAGGAGTTTTACTACTGACAGTTAAGAAGTCAGGATTTTACTTATGGAATTATTATGTTGGGTTACTAGTTCCTCAAATCACGTCTCCTCACTGGATACTGCCTCTGCCAAAGTCTTCAAAAGAAAGCAAAAGTGTTCCATAATTGCAATACCCCTAGCAATTGCCATCAGTAAGAGTCCGACTGCCCCAAATAGGAAATCTATCTGATTCTATCTTAACAACTAGGGAGGTAAAACAGGGTTGCGTTCTGGCCCCCTTTCTATTTAACTTCTCAATTAATGATGTTGGGTGATTTCAGACGTTACGGGGCCCATTGGCCCCGTACCAAAATCACCCCATTCATTCCCCGCCGGGGTCACCCCGTCACACCATAACAGATGTGCAGGGGGGATCCCGGCGGGGAATCTGGGAGGGGGAGGGGCCGCGCGGCGCAACGTGCGGCCTCATGGCCCCGCCCCCTCCATGCTCCCAAACAGACGTTCGAGACACATTGACCACAGGTGGGTATTCACCGTGGTTCACTGTGATCTCGTAACGTCTGAAAATACCCGTTGTTACCAATCTTCAAGGAAATACATTCCATCCAGTATCCATTTGTGGCAGGAAACTAAGTATCTTATTGTACGCGGATAACATGATATTGCTGTCTACTAAAGAAATTGGCTTGCACAGGCTTTTAACTGCTTTAGAGTCTTATTGTAGAGCTAACTGTTTATAAATAAACTATGATAAATCCAAAGTAATGGTTTTCACTAAGCGGTGGAAATGTAAGAGATGGATCTTGGATCGTGTCACTTTGGAGCAAGTTAAAACTTGTAGCTATCTGTGGTTGTTATAGTCCCATACTGGCCCTTGGAAGGAGCACTTTGAGGCCCTGAATTTAAAGCTTGCCCACACAATAAAAGGGGTGATAAAGTCCTGGAAATCCATGGGTGGCAGGCTCTTTCACCCAGCAATGAAATTACTCAAACATGAAATACTTCCTCAAGCCCTGCATGGGGCCAAGATTTGGGGTCTGTTCGTTGAGTCTACCCTTGAACCATTTCAAAATAGATTTTTCAGAATCATCCTTGGAGTGCCTTCTAGCACTCCACTTTGTTTGTTAAGGGCAGAGACTGGTATTTTTCCCAATATATGCTAAGGCTTCTTCAAGATCAATTTTCTGTTGGACACACATAATGTCTGTGACCAGCGAGAGACTATCAAAACTCTGTTGGACAGAAATGATGTCCTCAGATTACAATTTTATATGTAAGGATGGTATATCTAGTGTCATCCAGGGCTTAGGGTTCTCTTTTTCCTTTTTAGTTGAGTTAACTTCCGAGAAAGTTAAGGACATGGTCCAGACACGACTTTCAGATATTTATAAGCAGGTAGATCTTGAGACTGTAAAGTCAATTAAAACAGCCCCATGGTACAAGGTGATAAAGGTACAGCACCAAGTGGAATATTACTTAGGGCTATTGACAAATTATACACTAAGGAGAGCATATACACTTCTCTGTTTCCAAATGATGGCCTCAGCCTGCCATACTAGAGGGCAGGTACAGGAATATTCCTTACAACTTGTGCTATTGTTCATGTGGCAATGGGGAAATAGAGGATCTTCCTCACTATTTATTTACTTGTTCCCTTTCTTTGGATATAAAAAGACAGTTTCTTAGTCTTCTGATTCAAGATCACCCTCTTTGGCATGTATATCATAAAATGTTCTTATTGGCAAACCCAGAGGACCAAGTGGTTAAGAGGGTTGCAAATTTTGCCCATGCACTTATGGTTAATTGGCATAAAATTAACGGGGCAAATGTTTAGCTTCCCACTAGTGGTACTGTTGGTTGTGGTTTCATTTTTAAATGTTATTTTTGTGCTAATTTGTTTAGTTCTAGGAGTTTTAATTCGTCGTTCCACATTTAATTTTAATTTTATACTTTTAAATGCATATCTTTGCATTAATATTGATATGTACTTTTGATGTGTTTTTCTCCTTGGATGGTACGTTCAATTTGTAAAGACCAGATGGTCCATGCAATAAATTTACTTGACTCGACTTCACTAGCATTTGCCATACTGCACATGTACTGTATAGAGAATGGGCATTTTTATACACACCTTAAAATTCTGGATTTTTCAATCTCCTGGGTTTTACAAGTTCACAAGTAAGTTCCAGATGCATTTTTTTTCATGCACACACTGCCTGGAGGCAGTTTCTGGATGCATTCTTCACACAAATACTGCTCTGAGGCAGCATAAAGTAGCCTCAGCTGTAGACATGACAGGCTGCCATGGAAACCAGCTGCCTGGAACAAAGCAGTTTACCAGGAGAACTTTTTACACACAAAGGTTCTGGGAGAAGTTTCACACAGAAGTTCAACGATCCGGATGTTTAAGATCTGGGTGAGTGATTTAGACCCACAGAAAGTTCAGGATGTAACAGCAAACATGCAGGAGAAATGTGTGTAAAAACACCCACTGGCTGCAATCCTCAAATGTTTGTCCAGTGTTGCCTCAATGACATGAACAGCACTGCTCTTGGGTAAGTGTTTTCCAGATTGTGGCCAATGCTTGTTAAATATATACAGTCTGACCCCACTGTCCCTTCTCCTGTAGTACTATGGCATAGCAAGGCTGTGGCAGGCCTGGGCTCATGTCCCAATCATGAGTCCCCCTATGGGCAAAGGGCCCCCAGGGGGAGGGAGGACCTCCAGGGCAAGGAGGCAGGACTTCTCCATGAGAAGTCCTGCACGTGGTGTTTGATTTGGCTGGGGGCAAGCTAGGGGTGCTGCTGGTGTACCGGGCCCCTTCCTGCCCGGCGGCATCCCTTGCCGCTCTAGCGGAGCTGGCCTCGGAGGTGGTGTTGGGCTCCCCCAGGACTTTGGTTCTGGGGGACTTCAACGTCCACGCCGATGCCGGCCTTGTTGGGGCGGAGCGGGAGTTCATGGCCGCCATGGCAACTATGAACTTGTCCCAGGAGGTGATCTGCCCGACCCACGTGGGGGGACATACCCTCGACCTGATCTTCGGCTCTGGCCTTGAGGCGGGGGGTCCGGTTGTGGGGGAGGTGACAGCGGTGCCCTTGTCGTGGACGGACCATTACCTCCTTCAGGCCGGTCTTTTAGCGCGCCCCCTCCAGAAGGGGAAGGGACCAGTTAGGATGGTCCGCCCTCGGAGGCTGATGGAACCCCAGCGGTTCCAGGAGGTCCTGAGGGAGCTTACCCTGGATGTGGACGGTCACTCTGTGGATGAGCTGGTCCGGCATTGGAACATCTTGCTGGAGGAGGCCATTGACAGGGTGGCTCCGAGGCGCCTTCTGCCTCGGTCTCGTCACCGCAGGACCCCTTGGTTTACTGAGGGGCTGCGGTGTATGAAGCGTGTGGGCAGGAGGCTAGAGCGACGCTGGCGTCGGACTCGGTCTGTCTCCGATCGTCTTCTCCATAGGGCCCATTTGCGGTCCTATGTGGAGGCTGTGAGGACGGCGAGGAAGGAATTCCTCGCCGTCCTCATAGCGTCTGCGAAGTCGCGTCCAGCGGAGCTGTTTCGGGTGGTGCGGGGGCTGGTTAGTCCGGCCTCCCTCCGCCTGGATGGGGACTTGTCCCGGGCCCGCTGTGAGGAGTTTGTCATCTACTTCGCAGACAAGATTGCTCGGATTCAGGCCGATTTCGACGCTGGGTTGATAGCAGTAGGGGAAGAGCGCGGGGGGGCGGAGGGTCCGTCTGGTCCATCTTTATGGGGTGAGTTTCAGGAAGTGACGCCGGCCGATGTGGTGGATGTCCTGGGGTCTGTGAGGGCCACGTGTTGTCAACTAGATCCATGCCCGTCCTGGTTAATAAAAGCTTCCGGGGAGACGTTGGGGACGGTGCTGGCGAGGGTGGTGAATGCGTCCCTTCGGCAGGGGAGGTTGTCGCCTTGCTTAAAAGAGGCTGTGGTGCGCCCCCTGCTGAAAAAACCATCGTTGGACGTAGACGCGCTCGCCAGCTACCGACCTGTCTCTAACCTTCCCTTTTTAGGGAAGGTTATTGAGCGGGCAGTGGCGCTCCAGCTCCAGGGTCATCTAGATAATATCGGGCTCCTTGACCCGTTTCAATCTGGGTTCCGCCCCGGCTATGGCACCGAGACGGCGTTGGTGGCCTTGGTGGACGACCTCCGCCGGGAGATGGATGCGGGATGTTCGACATTTCTCATCCTGCTCGATCTCTCGGCCGCTTTTGACACCGTGGACCATGGGCTGCTGTTGAGACGACTGCGTGACCGGGGGGGTCTGGACGGGACTGTTCTTGAATGGTTCCGTTCATTCCTCTCGGGGAGGAGCCAACGGGTGGTGTTGGGGGAAGAAACATCGAGCCCCCGCGCCTTACCGTGTGGCGTTCCGCAGGGATCGATCTTGTCTCCATTATTATTTAACATCTATATGCAGCCCTTGGGGGAGGTCGTGAGAGGGTTCGGGGTGCGATGTCACCAGTATGCTGATGATACTCAGCTGTACCTCTCGTTTTCTACCGACCCAGACCCTGCTGTCTCGGTGCTATCCCAATGTTTGGAGGCCGTGGCGGATTGGATGCGGCGGAGCAGACTGAAGCTCAACCCAGATAAGACGGAGGTGATGGTGGTGGGGAGGGCGAAGGGGGTGGTGGCCCCCCTGGTTGGGGGGGTTTGCCCCCCTGTAGCTCAGCAGGTCCGGAGTCTGGGGGTCATATTGGACGCAGACCTGCGGCTGGAGCGGCAGGTGGAGGCAGTCGCTAAGGCTGCCTTCCGCCAGCTTTATCTGGTACGTAGGCTGCGTCCGTATGTCTCTGGCCCGGACCTGGCCTCCCTCATCCATGCCTTCGTCACCTCGCGGCTCGACTACTGTAACGCGCTCTACGTGGGGCTTCCCTTGTTCTTGGCCCGGAGGCTGCAGCTGGTGCAGAATGCGGCGGCTCGTCTTCTTACGGGGACGGGTCGCCGGGAGCACATTACACCGGTGCTCCGAGCTCTGCACTGGCTGCCGATAGTGTGCCGGGCCAAGTTCAAGGTCCTAGTGATGATCTATAAAGCCCTACACGGTCTTGGCCCCTCATACCTTAGGGACCGCCTCGCCCTTCGCGCCCCAGAGCGGCTCCTGCGGTCGGCCGGGGGTGCCCTCCTGGAGGTCCCCCGTGTTAAACGGGGGGCCACGATGGAGAGGGCATTCTCGGTGGTGGGACTGCGGCTGTGGAACTCCCTTCCGGAGGAAGATCGCCTGGCCCCAAACCTTTTAACATTTCAGCGGAACTGTAAGACCTGGCTGTTTGCCCAGACCTTTGGGAGGGAGGGTGGGGAGGGAGGATTTTAGTCCCCTACCCATTTGTTTTTGGTGTTGTCTAGCCCTGTTTTAATATTTAATATGTAATTTTTGATTGTTTTAGATGAATTTTATTGTATTTTATTGTTTTAATTGTTGGAAGCCGCCCCAAGCTGCGTTGCAGGAGGGGCGGGGTATAAATTTGTAAAATAATAAAAAAATAAAAATATAAAAGCTCCCAGCAGGCATCTGGAGCAGCAGCAATCTTGCCACAAAGGTGGGTGGAGGTGGAGGCAGCACTTCACTCCCCCACCCACCCACCCACTCCTAACAACTCTTTCTTGGCAGAGTCCTTTGTAAGTGTCCAAAGTACCACTGGGAAATTTTCAGAGTGGGCGGGGGCAGAGTGCTGGCTCCACTCCCTCCCCTGTCCAGTCTGAAAATGTTCTAGTGGTGCTCAGGCCCCCTCAGGGTCTGGGGCCTGAATTCAGCTGAGCCCCCTCACTCCATGGTAGCTACACCCGACATCCTAGAGTGTTGTGGAACTATACAAGCGGTGCCTGTTCACTATTATTTTATATATTATTCATGCCCATTTATTCCTGTACAATATACATGCCTGTATGTCTACTTGAGAGGTCAGCATAGCATGCAAGTGATTTAATCCATTAGTTCAGCCTGCACACTGGTACTTGGTTCTTAATTAATATATTAATGAAGCCAATTAAACTGAGTGCTTTGATAGGTGTGTGTGTTTTAGCCTTGCATTACAAAAATACCTCTTGTACTATGATGTTGTGGTTACTTTTACACTAGCAGGCATCCTTCCAAAATCCATCCTTCTTCTTGTGGAAATGTAAAGAGAAGAATAGCTAATGTATCCAGACACATTTACTTGGTTGCACTGAACCACATAGAAGTAATTAAACTGGGTAATTATGTGAGAAGTTTAAAATCTAGATCATTCAGTTGTCATCTACCACTGTGGGCCCTCTCAAATGTATTTCAACTCTGATTATGCTCTGTGGGTGTAAATGGAGAGTAACTTGGATGAAGTCAGTAGAGCCACACTGGTATAAAACTGGCATGTGCCTCTCTTAATTACCCCACATGCTCTTTCAGGCAGGCGTTCTTTTTATCAAATCATGATGTACTCTAAACATCAGCTGTGACCTTATTAGCCATATTAGTTGCAGTATCTTGGAGAGAGTTTAGCCCATTACCAAGCCTAGAAGCACTGCATCGTGGGGGAGCAAGAGAGAGAGAGAAAAATAAAATACACTTCTATTAAAGCAAAATTAGTAAGTAGCTGCTGCCAAGCTTAAATTTGCATTTAACATTTGAATGTGGAAGAGCTGATGATAATATCTGTTGTACTGGAACATCTGTTAGACAATCGGAGCTAGATTTAATGGGGAACTCAAAGCAATTATCGAAAGGTTACAGACTAATTAGTTTAATAATATTATTAAACTAGCCTCTCCATACTTTTAAATTGCAATCAGCTTCCATTAAGAAGCACAGCTTTTTAGCATCCTTTTCTCTCTGCTGTAAATTTGGCTTAGAAATGAGTTTTGCCTTAAAAATCACCTATTTATTGTGATGTCAAGGGAAAATATTTCCACAAAGTTTGAAGAAACTTCATCAGACAGCCCCTCCTCCCCCCCGGTCCCTCCCTGGGTTGCAGGTAATTCAGGACTTAATTTGTGTTACTGCTAGGACTTGCCAAGGCTGTTTGGACACTTTCCTCAGTCCCTGCTGCTGCTTCTCTGCCAGACTGAACCCACAGTTGTATAAAGTTGATGGAAAAACAGTCTTTCTGTCAAACATTTGATGGGTGGCAACAGCACTTACCCATACAAGCCATAACCCCATTCACTTCTCTGATAAGGGTGTGACCAGAGCTTAATTTGGGGAGTGGGGAGCAAGGACCTAGCCCCAGCAATTACATTCAAGGGGGGAGTCTGAGCCCAAGGAAATGGTCCAGAAGAAGAGTGCACTCTGAAATGTGAAAGACCAGGAAAAAGGTCGATAGTAGACATTTTGGGGTTGGAAATCAAAGCCAAAAAAAAAACACCTGAATGGTTTATTTTGCTTTCATTTATGCCTTTCCTACTTTGCACTGGTCATCATATAGATTAAATTACCAGAACTCCTGTTTTATGTTCAGCTGTAGAGAGGTGGGGTGGTCCAGTGGCTGGGTTATTTGCTGGAGAATAGGGCTCATTTTCCTGCTCTGGTTGGAGAGGTGCAGCTTCTGCAGCACGGGGCGGGGGGTGTCTTCTGTGGCAAGTTTAGCCCCTTGCAATTCACTTTTTTTTTTTTTTACATATTATGTGTGGCCAGGCCTCCTGATGTTGACGTATGCAGCGGGTTCTGCTGTTCCAACCTGCCAACTGCTCAGCAGTAAATGTTTTGCCACCTAGCAGCTAGTGCTGAAACTAATATCTACCAATTTTATATTTGCCGAATTCACCCTATTCACCCCGAATCTGCCACAGCAAATAACAACTGCTATTATTTCCTCATGCAGCAGACATCTGTTTCAGTTATTTCGTTTAGTTTCTTTTGGTTTTTCATTTTGAATTTTCATTTCTGCTTTTCTGTTATTTTGGCACTATTTAGAGCCGATACGCATCTTAGTGTCCCTTTCAACCCTAAAATTCTATTCAGTTTCAGTTTCAGTTAAAATTCTATTATAATAGTGCTGAAATAGCTGAAAAAACAATACGAGAAACTGAAATATGGAAACAAATGAATACTTGAAAACCTGTTTTGGGGGCATGGATATTATTTGGATGTTTGGTGGGCACCCAGAAAATACAAAGAATACCCACAAACAGAGAATCTGCTGTTCGCTTCAGCACAACAAATAGCCAATTGACACCAGCTCCCATCTAACTTAATTGAATCATGAGCAAAGGCTGGTAAATTAGGGACAGGAACAAGGTCTGGAGGATTCATGAGGTTTGGAAGGGCAGCTCATCTAGCCCCTCTGAATACCTGCCATGCTTCTGTGTCCAAGAAATGGAACTTCCAGGGTAAGTTTGAATCTCCTCACCTAATACAAATTAAGTACTGTGGGTGATAACTAATGAAACAATAGCCAACCACAGGTGGGTGGCTACTGGTCTGTTTAAGAGGTGGATACTGACTGGGAACTCATGTTCCCTGTTGGTGTGCACTTCACGGGGGTCCATGTTCCCTGCACAGCATGGTCCTCAAGACTGAGGGAGATGCTATGCGGGCTAAGGCAGAAATGTGCGTTCGCCCCCAGACCAGCATGTCTTCCAGCCATCTAATATCTAAGAAGCTTTCCCTGGCCATGACCTCCCTTTCCATTCCCACTGCTCTCCTTTCTCAGCGGGAAAGGAGAGGAGCACGGATTGAAGCCAGTGTGCAGCTCCTCCAGAGGATCTGCACATTTCCTGCTCTCTCTTTTCTTCTTCCTGCCACCTGACTGCTGAGGGAAGCAGCTAGTCAATGGAAAGGCAACTTTGCACCCTGGTCCTCTTCCCACTCAACCCCTTCAGGAGGGAGCCAAGTGGGAAGGGGAACAGAGGGGGATGAGAGCCCTGTTTGGGGAAGGGGGTTCAGGAACACTCACCCCCATGTCCATTTAATGGGTGCTAATTGCACTTGCAGACCCCACATGGGGCTATAGTTGCATTAGTTATCCCGAGGACACTGAAAAATTGCCCTGCTTTGAAACTTATCTCTTGCTAATGAGTAGACTCTAAATGAGTAGCCATATGTTTCTGGGCCCACTACTCTTATAGTCCCAAAATGGCACGGGGCCAAGTGTGATGGGCAGTCTCATCTTAAAGGGGCCGCAGCATATTCTCTCATACTCTTCATACTTTTTCTGCCGTTAAATTTCCTTGGAAATAAACGCATCAAGAAGTGAGGCAATAGCTTTATACAACGTCGGTTTTAATGAAAAGGTTACCTAATGCAGACTTCTGCCATTAAGCATGATCCAATGTACTCACACCATCCATGATAGATGCCTGCCCTAATCTATTTTTAAAGCCCTCCACAACCTTCCCTGGCAAATTATTCCATTTCCTAACTGTCTAGACCTGCAGCCAAAAGATGGGGAAAAGAGGTTCTGCTGCATCCCCCTGTTAGAGAAGGTTTGATGAGCGGATAAGAGAGTTCAGATCATGAGCTTTCAGAAAATGTATGTTGTAGAACACAACTCGTGGTCGGTAGTAGACATATTGGCCATTTTTGAGGGGTGGTTGAAGTATTAGAAATTTTCACAACTTGAAAACAGTGCGTCCTATCTAAAAAGAGTATAGGACTGCAAATGTAGCAAATTTAGTTTCATATAAGACAGTTTTTATCACATGTCTCTATTATAGTTTTTTAAGATATTTAATAAAATGTGTAAGGTACTAATGAAAGAAGACATTTTGGTGCAGAAAAGTGTCTAGTTAAGTGTAAATGTGATCAGATGAATTGTAAATGTGAATCCTTTTGTGTAACCAGACTGTCACATCAATAATTTGAATTACTGTTTTTGTAAACTAAGATATTTGTCTGCGCGTCGCATTAATATAACAAACTGTTGTAAGAGACTCCAAGTCACGACAAGGGGGGATAATAGGAATGAACAGGCAAGAGAAAGCAACAATGAAGTAGTATCTCACGGTACATGAAAGGAGTGCCATTATGAGAAACTTCAAGTACATGTGTGGGATGGACAATTTTGAAGATGAGATCCATTCTGATCTTTGACAACAATGTATCAAGAAAGACACCAATGATGACATGAGGATTGTAAGCATACTCTTGGATCGCTTTGGAAACCCTTTTGCTATAGATGCATCTGAAGATTTAAGAGATCCACCTGAATCGATTGTGTATATAGCTATAGGACTTGTTGCCCCATTGGATGTCACAGCTGCTCTACTGTCTGCAAAAGAATGTGGCAAGGCTGCCTTACTGGACTTTGTTGAAGTACGGCTCGATACTGTTGCAGTCCCCATTAAGGGACCCCATCAAAAGGATGAATCTACCTACAAGAATGTGGATGCGAACAAATAGAGTGGGTAGCCCCTTTTAAAATTTCAGGTAAAGGATTTAATTACATGGGGGTTACACTATCTAAGGACACAAAGAACTTGTATAATGATAATTTTCATGAGTTAGTTAAACAAATTAAGAAGGAAATAAACTCCTGGAAGTGTCTGTCTAGATCTTGGATCGGTAGAATTAATTTGTTCAAAATGATTATTTTGCCTAAGTTAATCTATAGATTTTTAGCTCTACCGATTAATATTGGAGAGGGGTATTTTTGCTTCTATTGACCGAATAATAAGGGAATGGATTTGGAATAAAAAGAAATCTAGGATAAGCAAGGCTACTCTTAGGAGATCGAAGGCTTTGGGGGTGGGGTATGAATTTCCCTGATGTACGTCTGTATTATTACGCGGCAGTTTATTAATGGTCAATAGATGGTATTTCCATCCAGCGTCTCTTAGCTGGGTGGATACTGAAAAAGCAACCCTTAAAGTCTGTTAATTTAGACAAATTATGTTGGATAAAGACAAAATTGTTAATAATCTACTGAATCATCATCCTTTTGCTAAGGTGGTGTTAAGAGTGTGGTCTAAAGTATTAAAGAAAGCTGGTGTCAGTTAAGGGGGTTTCTCCTTTCTCCCCTATTAATGGAGTACAGCATCAGCAAGATCATTTGGCACAACAATTAAGATTAGATCTTGAAAAGAAGGAATATGTTAGGGCTGAGCAATTATTCTCTGCTGGTAAATTTCAGTCTTACGATGATCTCCAGAGATTGATACAAAAACCTCTTGACTTGATTCTGTATGTGCAACCAAATAGTTTTTTTAAAAGTAAACATTATGGGAGATTACCAATATGAATGGAAAAAGTATTATTTTGACAGTATCTAGTTAGGAATAGTTTAAGTATGATCTATAAAGTATTACAGGAAAGTGGTATGCTGAAAGACCAATACATTTAATGAAGTGGGAACAGGGTTTAGGAAGGAAATTTGATGAAAGGGAAATAAGGTTGATTATTAATAACACTTTTTTGAAGGATCAAAATCTTTAGAGGCAAACCAAATAGTGCAACCAAGTAGGGTTTGGAATAGGAATAGTTTAAGTATGATCTATAAAGTATTACAGGAAAGTGGTATGCTGAAAGACCAATACATTTAATGAAGTAGGAACAGGGTTTAGAAAGGCAATTTGATGAAAGGGAGACAAGGTTGATTATTAACAACACTTTTTTGAAGGATCAAGATCTTTGGAGGCACAGGAAACCCAAATAAAGTTAGTGTTTCGTTATTATTTAACACCAGTACATTTCAGAAGCTCACAAACAGGCACCCATGGATTATGCTGGAGAGCCTGTGGAGAGCTGGGAACTTATATACATTGCTGGTGACAATGTCCGGTGCTTCAAGTTTTTGGGAAACTTATATGGAGATATATTGTATATTTATATATTTGAACTACTATTTGAATTAATATGTATATATTATATATTTATTGTATTTTATATTTATTACTGTTGTTAGCTGCCCCAGGCTGCCTGTGGCAGGAGGGGCGGGATACAAGTTCTGTAAATAAATAAATAAATATTAAGCAGGTGATGAATATTAATCTACCCTTTAAACTGGAAATTGCTTTATTGAGTCTGTTCCCAGATATTCCACTGATAAATGTGTATCGGGATACTTGTTGAGTCTTATTATTGGCTGGTTTACAAACAATTGCTAAAAATTGGAAAGCCTCTGCACAGCTAACAGAGGGAGAATGGTTGTCGTGACTCTTTGTGTGTCTCAAATATGATTGTTTTGTATTTTGGTAATTAAATTTGTAATTGGTAAATTCCTCCTCCTCCTCCTCCTCCTCCTCTTCCTCCTCCAGGTACTGACTATCCTGGGGGCCCTGTGGGGTAGAGTGGGAGCAGCTGGGCAGTGCTGGGGGACGGGCGAGATGCACTAGGAGTGGCCAGAGCTGATAGGCTCCCTTCCTCCTCCTCCTCCAGGTACTGACTTATCCAGGGGCGGGGGCCCTGTGGGCAGCAGCTGAAGGGTGACATCCAAAGGGTGTTGCCCGTTGGCTGGCCCATTTTCAGGGCCCGCAGTGGCAGTGCCCCATCCCCTATCCGTTTCAAGATACTGCTGCCAGTGGAGAGAGTATGCTACCACTAAGCTGTGGTGCCTTGGCCAGAGGACACGCAGGGAGCAAGCGTCGCTCTCAACAACTTTGGAAGACTGAGGCATCCTCCATCCCTGCCACCCTCCACCCCTGCCACCCTCTCCTATGGAGGCCTCTCCTTCTCTGACCAGCCCTGCTCCGAGGGCCAGGGTGGCAGCGTGGGCCTCCTCCTTGCCTCTTCCTGCCATTTTCAACCCCTCCCCCCTCTCTCTCCTTCCCCTCCTTTGAGGATCACTCCATCCGCCTCTACTCCCCTCTCCATCACTGTGTTGCTGTTATCTACCACCTCCCCTGGCTCCCTCTCCTCCTTTCTTTTTGAGTTTGAGGCCTAGCTCACCCTATTCCTCTCTGATGACATCTCCACACTCATCCTTGGCAACTTCAATATCCATGTTGATGCACCCTCCCAACCTTGCATCGCTCGCTTCCTCTCCTTAGCCTCCTCCTTTAATCTCCACCTCTGGACTTGCTGCCCCACCCACACTGATGGTCATTTTCTTGATCTCATGTTCTCTAGGAACTGTTTTGTTTCCGATCTCTCCTTCAAACACCATCCCATCTCTGACCATTTCCTTGCCTCCTTCAACCTCTCCCACTGTTCCACCTCCTCTCCCCCATCTCCCTGTCCCTTCCGCAATCTGCAGGCCATTGTACCTCAGGACTTTCCCTCCTTCCTCTCTCCTCTTCTCCCCTCAGTCTTCTCCTCCTCCTCCCCCTACTCTGCCATGTCCGCCTTCAACTCCTCTCTCGCCTCCACCCTCGACTCCCCCCCTCTCCTCCCACCTGGCTCACTCATAACCCTCACCCTTGGCTCACCCCCACCATTCACCATCTCTGCTCCTGCACCCGGGCTGCGGACCACCTCTGGTGCAAATCCCATGACCATGCCAACTTCCACCACTTCAAATTCTGCCTCTCGTCGCTCAAATCTGCTATCTCCCTCACAAGACAGCAGTACTATGCCTTCTGCATTGAGTCCTGCTCCCGGGACCCTTGGCACCTCTTTTCCACCTTTGACTCCCTTCTCAACCCCCCCTGTCCTCCTCCTCCCTCTTCTCTCTCCACTCAGGGTCTTGCTCTCTTTTTCACCTCTAAGATTGACAAGATCTGCCTGGATATCGCTTCCAAGTCCTCTGCCTCTGCTACTCCTCCCTCCTCCCCACACCTCTCTCCTGTTCTCCTTCCCTCCCGCCTCCCTTGAGAAAATCTCCTCCCTGCTCTCCTTCTCCAACCCCTCCACTTGCCCCCTGGACCCCATTCCTTCCCACCTCCTGACCTCCATTGCCTACACCGTCTCCCCTCCCCTCCTGCACATCATCAACCTCCCCCTCTTTACTGGCTCTGTCCCCTCTGCCTTTAAACATGCTACTGTCTCCCCAATCCTCAAAAAGTCCACTCTGGATCTCTCTGAACCCTCTAATTACCGTCCTGTCTCGCTCCTGCCTTTTACTTCCAAGCTCCTTCCCTCTCTCCCCCTGTTCAAGCTCATCTCACCAACTGTCTCTCCGATATCTCCGTCTGGATGTCTCCATGCCAGTGCAAACTAAGCATGGCAAAAACTGAACTTATCTTCCCTCCCAGTCCTTCCCCTCCCTCTTCCCTGTCAATTGTCATTGAAGGGGTCTCCATCCTCTCTGTCCCCAAGCTCACAGCTTGGGCTTCATCTTTGACTTGCACCTTACCTTCAAACCATACATTGACTCTGTTGCCAAATCCTGCCTCTTCTCCCTCCACAATGTTGCCAAGATCCACCCTTTTCTGTCTGTCTCCTCTGCCCAAACTCTCATCCATGCCCTAGTTATCTCACACCTCGACTATTGTAACCTCCTCCTTGCTGGCCTGCCCCACTCCCACCTTTCTTCCCT